>PVLA01000279.1:142650-639507 GCA_004027455.1 Hydrochoerus hydrochaeris
ATTTACTTAAGAATGTTTTATGGGATAATATATGGTCTATTTTGGAGAATGTCCCATGTGCAGCTGAGAAGAATGTGTATTCTGATGTGGTTGGGTGGAACACTCTGTAAACATCTACTAAGTCCAATTGCTCACAGGTATGATTCAGTTCTGTTATTTCTTTGCTGACTTTTTGTCTAGTTGATCTATCTCTTTGTGAAGATGGGCTGTAAGATCTCCTGTTATAATTGTGTTCTTGTGTATTTGGTTTTTCATGTCCATTAGTATCTGTCTTATATAGTTGGGTGCTCCTGTATTTGGTGCATATATATTTATAGTTGTTAGTTCTTCCTCTTAAATTTTACCACTAAGAAGTATGTAGTGACCTTCTCTATCTCTTTCTAGCCTGAAGATGAACTATTGGAATCAAGATGAAACCTGCAATCTTGCTACTGTTAAATCAAAACTGCAATCATATTTTTCTTATCAATTTATAGGAACGTCTATTTCCAGAGAAACATTGAAAAAGGAGAGACAGATGCTGCCTCTGAAGGGCACTAGATGATAACCCTCATGGTCTCTGGGGTTTATTTAATAATTAATCCTTAAAGCATGAGAATCAAGAGCCAGGTGGACAGAGGAAAGAGGGAAATAAAAGATGATGAAAAAAGAAATTAAACTTTATTATGTCCCTGCACTGATTCCCAGAAAGGAATGTAAATATTATATACTACACATGTGTCCTACTAGTGTTTTTAAATTAAGTTTTCATGATTCTACTCAGGGTTAGTTAATTTAAATATGTTGAGATAATACCTGGAAGTCTTCATAAATACATGATTCATGTGTTTTGTTTCTATGACAATATTTGAGAAATATAATCTCATAGAAGTATTCCAGGTTCTCTGAGATTAACTATCTGAATTAGTTGCTCTTGTAAGATCCTTAACTAAATGGAGATAGGAGTGAAAATATCTACGTCAGATCTATTTACGTTTTCTGTTGTTGTTTTGAGTTCTTTTGGAAATATGATAGCCAGTTGCTCCAAAACCATTAGTTATGTAGTCTGTATTTGGTGTGGAGTCCAATACCAGAAATGAAAACAGCAAAAAATGGGAATTAAAATGTTTAAATGGACTCTCATTTTCTCTGATAACAGATCTTTTGACCAGAGGCAGTGGGGGCAATGGAGACTAAGTTTTAGACTCTTTATAGTTATTATTGCAAAATTTTTAGTGTAATCATCATTATTATCTACTTTTACTAATACACAGAGTCCACCAAAATATAGACTCATTTCAAGAAATGAAGTACTTGTGTAAATATTTTAATGCTATCTTTATTGAGAGCTCATGAGATTAATACAAGTTACCTTGGCCTCTACAGTTATAAGAGGTGCTCAAAGTGGTGTCCACTAGCTTCCAGGTATTAGGATAGGAAACTGCTGCTTGGGTAACCTTGATCAGTGAGGTTGCTGCTCATGCATTTTCATTTTCTACTCTGAGGGCCAGCAGTGTAGCGGGTTTTCTGTGCTATACAACATTCCACAGTGTCCCCCATATGAGGGTAACATCATCTGCTGAAAAAAATCACACTATTTTTATTCTCCTTATGTGTGTATACTTTTTTTGCCAGATATAGAGTCTACACACACACACACACACACTATATATGTATACATATATTCACATATATAATAGCTATATATTATATACAATAGCTAAAATGACTATATTATTAATTGTATTAGTTATTGGAAAAGAACAGTTAATACTCATATGATTAGATCAATTTTACATGTCTATATCTGTTACTTTAAGCAACCCTTTTGAAGGTAACACTATGCAATATTATAACCATTGTCAAATTCCTATCATCTTGTGTTGTAAAAATATAGTGTTACTGTATTGGGTTTGTTGTTGCTTGTTTGTCCTTTTTGGCTTTTTGTTTTTCTTTTCTGTGCCTTTTTTCTTTTAAAAAAATAAAATAAAAAATAAAAAGATGTGTACACTTAAGTAGTGTGCTTATATTTTTACTTGCTACTTTCATTTCTTAAAGGTAGATCCCAGGGTACTTATACTTTATTTGTAGCATATAGAAAGTAAATTTTGTGTTCTGCATTCATCTTTTTACATGTCAGTAAGATATTAATATATATCTACAATTTAACTTACCTCTAAATTTTCAATTGCCATATATATATATATATATATATATATATATATATCTGACTTCTAAGTTGGAGAGTTGAACAACATTTACCTGCTTGATTCAGAGATATTATTCTCACTATATGGCAAAATTTTCAATTATTTTGCTAGTGGGAGATGGCAGTTTCTATGACAATATATGTTTGTCTTTCTTTCTAAGTCACTAAGGATGGATACTGTGTATTCTTATACCTATGTAGACCAATAGCAGTAATATTAGAACCTTTGTGAATATCTTCAAAATCTGGATGATATCTTCTGGAGTAAATAAATTAATTATACTTTAAGCAATATACTAACAATTAGGTACTCTCTTACAATCTTATTTTGAAATTTTGTGGCATTGTTTTTATTATCTATTTTTCTTTAAAATAAAAAAGAATATTTGAGAATATATTATTTGCAAATTCTCCAAGAGGCTACCCTCCTACAACTGCTTATTCAATGAAAATACCTACAGATGGAGAAACAAAAAGCAAAGACATGATGTTTGCCTTGCATAGTTACATAAAAAGCACAAACACTAAGCAATTAATATTAAATTAGTTATTCATGATGCCCAATAAAAAGTGGTAACTTTTTATTGGGCATCTTTTCCAAACCATAACAAGGAAATAACAAATGATTTGGACTGGCTAGTCTCCATTGAGTATAGCAAAAGAGACTTCTGTGACCAGACTTTAAATGTTATTTGAAAGGAAGGAAAATTGTCAGAGTGGTTAAGTGATGACTCATGCTGTCCATGGTTCTGAATCCGGACTCTGGAAAACAATAACTTGGAAAAGATAAAAAAGAGAGAGAAAAATTTGTTTCCTGAAACCAGGAAAGATCTGCCTTGAAAATTAAGAGGAACAGAGAAACTAAAGAAGCAAATTGTAATTCAAAGAAAAGAGGAGATCTTCCAGGCTTTCTTCCTAAGTAAAGACTCACTTCTTACAGAGTGAGAGGGGTGAGATGGAACCAACAGAGACTCAGTAAATGCTGGTGTACTTCAGGTAGCCCCAGGAGAAATGAAGAAGCGGAATGCCCTGGATGGCAGTTGCTGTGTTCTTCAGGGAGAATACAGGTCTCTGTACCCGGTGAATCTTTCACAGGCAACTGCTGAATGACTTTAGTACAAACACTGGGCACATCCCTGGAGACAGTACTTGGTCTGACACTATTTCAAGGAGGGATTAATTGCTTGAATCTGGAACCAGAGTAGCAACACAGTTCTACTCTTGTGTTTCCAGTGTTATATTTCCAGTGTGATTGGATCAGAAGTAATCAGAGAAGTCATTTGAAAGCATGTGATGCAATTCAATATCCATTCATGATAAAATCCTTAAAGAAAAAGGACATAGAGGTCCTTGTTTTAATATGATAAAAGTCATATATGACTAACCAACAGCCAACATATTAAATGGAGAAATCTTAAAGAGTTCTCTCTAAAATCAGAAACAAGACAAAGTTATCCATGATCACAACTCCTGTTAAGTATAGTTCTTGAAACATTAGTCAGAGCAATCAGACAAGAGAAAGAAATAACAGGGAAAAGTTTAGAAAAGGAAGAAGTTAAATTATAACTCTCTGCAGATGACATCACTTCTATATATAAGATCCCAAAACTTCCACCAAAAGATTGTTAGAATTAATAAACAAATTCAGTCTGTTAGCAAGATACAAAGAGAACACTCAAAAATCATCAGTTCATCTATAGACCAAAAAATAAACTCACGAGAGAAAAATTAGGGAAACAATAACTTTCACAGCAGCATCAACTAAAATGAAATACCTCAGAGTCAACCTAACCAAGTGAGTGAAAGACCTTTAAAATAAAAACTACATACTCTGGGAAAGGAAATCCAAGAGATGGGAAAATGGAAACACTGTCTTGTTCATGGATAGAGAGGACCAATGATATCAAAATAACTATATATCCAAACTGCTATACAGATTTAGCAAAATTCCAATCAAAATATCAATAGCATCCCTCACAGAATATTGAAAGCAACTCTAAAATTCATATGGAACCCAAAAAGACCAAGAATAGCAGAAGTAATTCTTGGCAACAAGGATAAGGCAGAAGGCATTATAATCCTGGGCTTCAAGTTACACTACAGTGTTACTATAATTAAAGCAAAATCTGCATCAATGAAACAGAATAGAGGAAATAAAGAAACTCCAGGTACCCACAACTACTTTATCTTTGACAAAGGGACCAAAACCTTTCACTGGGGGAAAGATAGCCTCTTTATCAAATAGTGCCTTGAAAACTGGCTATTCATATAACTAAGATTGAACCTAAACTCATATCTACCATCATGCACTAAACTAAAATCAAAATGTATCTAGCATCTACATATTAAAACAGAAATGCAATCTGTTAGATGACAAAATAGGTAAAATTCTTGAAGACAGAAGTGTAGGCAAAGACTTTCTGAACAAATCCTGGTGGCACAAGGAATACAATAAAACAAAAAATACAGTCAAATTAAATTGAAAAGTTGCACACAAAGGAAATGACCAACAGAGTGAAGAATCCACCTATGGAATGAGAAAAAGGTTTTGTCAGCTACTCTTCAAACAAAGAACTAATATGTGGACTATTTAAAGAAAGATTAGGTATCCCAAAGTTAAAGACTCAGTCAAAAGTGGATGTCTGTAATGAACAGATACTTGCCAGATGAAGAAATAAGAATGAACAATAAACACATAAAAAATGTGTAAGATGGCTTATCATTCAAGAAATGAAAACTGAAACAACACTGAGATTTCCTCTCATTCCAGAAAATGACTAAATTCCAGAAAATAAGTAATGTAAAATGTTGGAGAGGCTATGAATGGGGTAAACAGAAGCTCTTTTTTCATTGTAGGTAAGATTGTAAATTGGTACAATCATTAGATATATCAGAATGGTGATTCTTTAAGAAACTAAAAATAAAAATTCCACTTGACCCAATTATTTCCCTTCTAGGTCTCTTCCCCCAAATGATATCACATCACAGCGATACATGCATACTCAGGTATACAGCAGCATAATTCAAAATAGCTAAATCTTGGACAGCCTAAATCTATCAATAGATGAATAAAGAAAATGTGATATTTTTACACAATAGAGTAATACTCTGCTATGAAGAAGATGATAGTCATTTTCACAAACATGGATGCATCTTGAGACTATAATATTAACTGAATTAAATTAAAGACAGATGTTTAAATATTGCATGATTTCTCTTATATGAGAACTGCAATATATAAATAAATTGCAAAATGAAAGAGGAAACAAAAAATAAGAAGGTGATTTTTGGAGAATGGAAGAAAACCGAGATGGAGGGAAGAAGAAGGAGGAGAGGGAAGTGAAATTAAAAGAGATGGATTGTGAAGTGCCTTCAATAATAGGCAGTCAGAGTATATTTAGACTGGTTTTAAAAACTTTGGAAGTAACAAAAGGATTAATCTATTTAGGTTGTTAATGTTTGATACATTACTTTATGATCAGATAAACAATTTTTCTACTAAGTGGCTGCCTGACCTTAGGGAAAATTTGTGAACCACTAGTAACTTTAGCTTTCTTACAGTCTACATTAATATACTAATAGTTGGGTTGTAGTCAAGTCTAAATTATCCTATTTGTGGAAAGCATATCAAGTACTGGTCACCTAATAAAGCTCCAGTATAGGGAGGCCATAGAATAATAACTACATCTGAAGAGTATTTGTGCCATTCTCTCTTATATACTCCTCCCTAGGTTATTACTTTGTGAATTAGATGACACTGCAGTCTATACACAGCAGTCTGGGATGAATGCTCCCATATGTTAATTAATAAATAGTTCATTTTATCTCCAAGTAGTTGGAGTCTCCCCTCTTCCTCACAGCAATTTCTTCCTGTAGCTTCCTCTTAACTATAAAATAAGATAAATGATTAGTGACTATCTATAATGTTCTAACAATTATATATGCTTATCACACTAATTTTTAAAATAAGCTGCAAGAAGGAATGATCTCTGTTAAAAATGTTGAAACTCAGCAATGCAAAGTAATTCACTGAAGGTCACACAGCTTATGAATAATGAAGAAGTATGTTGAATACAGTTCTCTAAGTCTAGAATTCATGTTTCTTTCCACTAGATAATTACTTTTAAGAAAATCACATCTTTTATTTGCAATAGTATCCTGTGAGCTGTATTTTAATTGAGAAAGCCCACACTGCTGCTACTTTGCCTCCGTTACATTTATCGGACACCTTAAACAGAAGCTGGGTGGACATGCTGCTTCTCTGTGACATCAAAGGGTCAGGAACATTTAGCTACCAAATAAAAAAAGAACATTTTTCAGGACAAAATGAGACATTTAATATGTCTAAGCAGATATCCTTCTAGGAGAAAAAGGCCTTTCATCCATGAAGGCCACCTAGCTTGCCACCTGAGCGTGATCACTTGCATTTTATTTTTTCAAAGTTCCTTTTCCTCCTCTTTCTCTTCTTTCTTTTTTATTGTTGTTGTTATCTTTAACAAAGCATTCTTCACATTTACCTTGAAACCAAAAGTGTAAATAACAATAAAACTTAAAAGTATTTGAGAGTGATATTACTACTACTGTGGAGAAATTTATAGCAAAATAGTCTTTTATGATAATTAAATAATAGTAATAAATAATGCAATGTTAATAATTAGGAAAGGACAAATAAAAACTTCAAAAAATCTCCAGTGATACTATGAGAGAAACAAATGCTTAAGATAGTTATTTGTGATATACTGACAATATTGAAAAGACTAGCAAATTAAAGTACAGCATTATGATATGGTCATAACTATTCAGTGGTAACTCTGGATCATGCAGCACTATGTCAAGGGAAATGAAAATACTAATAACAAATATACACATTTTGTGTGGCACAAATCAGGATTATAATCAAAGAAGTAAGCAATCAGAATAATGTGAGCACTGACCACTTACATACTGTTAGTCATAAACATGAAGCTTTTAGTCGAATATCAGAGGCATTTTATGCATAAATATAATTATTTAAC
This sequence comes from Hydrochoerus hydrochaeris, assembly GCA_004027455.1. NCBI lineage: Eukaryota > Metazoa > Chordata > Mammalia > Rodentia > Hydrochaeridae > Hydrochoerus > Hydrochoerus hydrochaeris. Next base: position 149,854 of record PVLA01000279.1, read on the forward strand.
CAGTATTTAAAGTATCTGCTATGCATCAGGCTATCAATTTTTGAGATTATACTACGGTGCTTAAAATTGAGGTATTCTGGTCTAAATGAGAAATGTGAATTGTAGCAATGGTTGTCCTTGTCCCTTATTCAAGGTAAACCTTGAAAAATCAATACAGTATTTACAAGGAAATGCCAAATAAACTGACCTGAAGTGTTAAAAGTCTACCAACCAAGACAGAATGGGGATAGACAGTCCTACAATAAAATAAGTCTTTATGGCCATTTGCTATAGGACTCTCCTATGTCCAAGGACAGCTCCACTGTCTTTGAATGATGCTGTAGGAGTTACTCGCACAGCCCTAGGAGTGAACTCTCAGCACTTCTTCAGCAAGATCCTAGCTGGCCTGAGCCTTTATGACATTTCAGAGACACAGGGGCAGGATGCCATGATCTAAGGCAGAGAACAGGCAGGGAGTATAATAGCTGAAGAATTCTAGGCTCTGCCTTTAGAGTGCCTGGTTGTTTGTGAATGGCATGGGGTATATTATCCACTCATAGCAAGCTCATGAATTCAGAATGGACTTTACTGAAAGAACACAGTGTGAAAACCTTTACAGTAAATACTATGGCATTAGAGCTTACAAATTATTTGGGGGAAAATTTTATATCAATCCATATATACACATCTCCAATCAGTCACACTAAGCTAAAAAAAAAGTTGGAGTATTTCAACTACTGCTTACGTTGGGGATTTAGAAAGCTGATTTTAGTATTTATGTTTTTACTATATTCCTCAGAATGGAAAGTGTATTTTACTAATCTCTGCTTTCCTTACAGTCCTTAAGATTTAACACATCATTGGTTACAATACATATTTAATAAATAAGAGTTATGTCTTACATCTGGCCTGATGTTTCATAAAAATGACCTGAGCCAATGTGCTAAGCTGGTCACCTAAACCAATCAGAATATAATTTAAGGCAATGGTGATCATCCATTGGCTATAGCATAGATCAGTAAATATTCTTAGACAATGAGACATAAAAGCAAGCCACAGTGGTGTACACCTGTCAACTCTGTAATCTTGAAGCTGAGACATAAGGATTGCAGGCAGATTTAGGCCAGGTAGGGATACATACTGAGTTCAAGATCAGCATGGAATACACAGTGAGACCTTGTCTGAGAAAAGCCAAAATTTTTAAAGAATAAAACAATAAATAAAAGCAAGCCCAAAACAGGGTGTGTGAAGCTCAGGAAACAAGCCCTAAATATATGTCTTAATGTCTGCTTCTGTTTTCCAAGTACAAAAGATTGTAGAGAGCCAATGGCGTGTGTGAGCTAGTGAACTAATAGGTTCAGACAGCAGATGGTGGCTGGAAAATATTAGGCTTTCAGTAGGCAAATGCTTGGGAGGACAGACAATCTGAAAAGCAGGCAGAAGAACATCACTTTTGCTTGAAGGGGTGAAAAGATATGATAGTCAGCTTTCTATTATTGTAATAAGAAAGTGGAGATTATCTTTTAAAAGTAAAACATGGATTTTTGGTTCATTATTTTAAAAGTTTTAGTCCAAGAGAAGGCAGAGACAGGCTTGTGACATCGATATCAGAAGGCAATGACATGGAGGGTAGAGAGGAGCAAACTGGCTTATCTCACAGCCAGGAACCAAAATTGACAACTAAGAGACCAAAACACTATATTGTAATTCAAGTGTCTAATGATATTATAACTTCATGGTCTAATGACACTGCACCTCTGAAAGCCTCCACTGCATCTAATAGTGTCAACATCAAGACCACATGGGCTTTTGTAAAACCGTATGGGTCCAGACGCAAAGGAACTCATTATACAAAAAAAGTGGTGTTTTTTTTTTTTAGGGAACAGAGGTTGAGATTGTGTCCAGAGGACCACAAGATGTGATAGAGCACAGCATTATAACTAGAAGGGTACAGTGATAGCATCTGGAGCTCCCTTTTATGCCTTGGTCAGACGTGGCAAGGACCTGCACTGAGGACTGAGGTAGTGTTGATGAGGTTGCTGGGCAGGCTGTTTTGAGGAAGAGGTCATTCACATTGCCTGCTGTGGCTTTCCCAACTCTCCTTCCCTGGCAAGTACAGTAGCCTTCATTGGTTAAAATCTTTCCCTCCAAATTTGTTATTTTTTACCAAAGAGAGGTTTTGTGATCTAAAATATTTTTCTCCCTAAAGAGATTGGGGAAAAACTGGAAATAGTCACAGTGCAAGAATTAACTAAAATAAAAATCACTTTTGTAAAATGAGTAGATTATTACTCACTCTGGTTATGATTTTGTCAAATTCACTGCACATGTACTTTGATATCATTATCTCAACAATGTCTTATGTGAAAGTTTTTCCACACAAAAGTAATCACTGGGAAGAATTGCAAGCTAGTTGGTCAAAGGCATTTATCTTTAAATTTTTTAACTGAAAATTAATCAGAAGGTTATAAATACAGATAAACAGGTGCCTACAGTTACTGCTGCAGATGTAGGGACTTAGACAATGAATGTAACAGAATTAATAATGCACCACTGTTAAGCCTGTTAAGGATAGAGTTTGAGTAAAGACTTTAATCAGTTATTAATTATTCAAATTACTCTACCTCTACATTTACATATGTAATTGTTTATAAAATAAGGTATCAGTGAAACAGCTTGTGAATTTCTAATGAGTTAATCTGCACAAAGCATTTAGATTGGTGCTGGACAAATTGTGTATACAGTAGGTGGTAAATATATGTACAACTTTGACAGATTAATAGCTTGTTTCAAGGCACTGGTCTTTTATACGTGCTGGCATGACTATGACACAGACCGGGTGTCTGACGTGGCCCTTTCCTGTGATAGTCAGAGAGGGGCCATGATGTCCCTCCCTTTCACTTTCCTTCACTCTGGAAGAACTTCCTCAGTGTACTCCTGCTACAAACAAATATTACTTCCCAGGGGCTCAAAAAACTACCTTGACAAGAAGTGTGGCTTGGTTGTCAGCCCCAATACCCCTTCTCTGCTCCTGGGCTCGTCCTTTCTGAAGATGCAAAGGGGAAACATCCCCTGACATGACAGGCCTGAGGGAGGGATCCAAACCCATTAGTTCCAACTCCAGTAATCTGTGATTAGTGTAACTAGTTCTCCTGGAGATTTCCCAATGTTAGGCCTGCCCTTTTTTGCAAGGACAGAACAGTTGGCAAACATGAACTTCTGTAAAAACAACTATGGCTGTGCCTGACTCTCCACACCTATTCTAGGAGGTATTTATCTCAATGCACTGGGCTTGAATTTCAGAAAAACAGAAGAATTGAATTTGGACTAATCAGTAAGCTTAAATGAGAGGACTTAGTCTCAAACCAATGTATGCCAATGGCAAGCTTGCATTTGAATCAGTCATAGGTTTGCTGGTAGTTTATAAGCATCACTTAGGGTAGTTAATAAGCAGGTTGCTCTAGGACAGTTGTGGCAAACCTATGGCATGCATGTCACAGCAGACTCAGTCTTCTCTGACAGCCCATGAGCCAAGTTCAGATAACAATTGTTTTCTTCTAAACTAAAACCTCTGTATTCAGGTTTTATTGCAGTGTTGGTATTTTGTGATCAATAAGTGAGTTTTGAGTTGCATTTTGGGCACTTGGTCTTTAAAAGGTTGACTACCACTGCTCTAAAAGTGCTCCCTCTCATATACCAACCTGCTCAAATGCCCCACAGCTAACATTAACTGTGTTGACTGGCAGCATCAAGCACTGGACCTTTACTACTAAAGGCTGAGAGTCGTTGGCTCTCAAAGGTAGGAATCCCTAGCAGAGCTACACTTTGACAATCCATGATTTTTTCCTGAACTGACCCGAGGAAGCCTCTATTTCTTGGCAACAACTACTTATTTTGCTTACCTGGTTAACAGTAAGTATGATCAAAAATTTTCATGGTAATAGAAGTTACAAGCACCAGGGAAAACACAAAAACAAGCATTCAAATTTTTATCTCTGGTATAGTATAATGATAAACATGATTTTCTGTGTCTATAAACTGAGTTTCATTCTCATGCTAATACGCTGTGGATTTATAGGATGAGTAAACAAGATGATGCACACTGACACTTGCTCACCGTCGAACACTTCGCATTCATTCTGTAAACTAAGCAAACATCTGATACAAGTGTTGAACTTGTTTCCATTTTAAAGATATGAGGAGCTGGGATGAAGCTCAGGGGTACAAGTGCCTGCCTGGCAAGCTCAGGGTCCTAACTTTGATTCTAGGTACTAAAAATAAATAAATGAACAAATAAATAAGGAAGTAAAAATAAACATGTGAAGGCTGAGACTTGAAGTGGTTTTCCAAATTTCCCAGTCACACACCTCTAATAGCTTTTGAAATTCAAGTAAAACTCTGCCTTAATCCAACCATTTGTTTACATCAGTTATGGTCAAATTGCAAGATAGAAATGGCCTTGAAGGACAGTTAGTCTAATCTCCCCTTGTTATTGACCTGAAAATAAGATCATACCTACATCAAATCACAGAGTAAATTGAGTTGATCCAGGTCTATTTGTCCTTAATCTGCAAGAGTTAAAGGATAACCTCACTGAGAGGACGGAGCCATCTTTCCCAATGGCACCAGTCAGGAAGAAGTTCAGGATTCTCTCTCCTTACAAATATTTCTTGCTATGCAATTCTGAGAGACTCACCTGTGGCAAGTGGTTCACACCACTCATTCTAGGAATCTCTATTTGAACTGTGTAGTTTTAAAACCACTTGACACAAGTACCAACGTCTTAAAGTAGATGTTCTAAAAAGACAGGGGCTTGTTTCTGTAATAGTTAAACACTAGTGAGGTACCATTAGACACAGCTACTATCTTAGAGACATTAAAGAAAACAGTCAAAATCTCTATTTTAACATAGATGAAGGGTGCCTAATACTGTTAGACCGCTGGAACACATACTTTCTCCCTTGCTCTATCATGTTTTTTCAATATGGGTTGATGATTAATAAAGAGACGTTAAGAGCTAGATATTTGTATTTAAAATTTCAACATCCTACTTAAAAACTGTTTCATTTTAAGCAAGCTGTGTAACTTCTCTGTGCCTTAAATCTTCATCCAGGAAATGGTTTGTTTAATGGTTCAAACGTCACATACCTCTACAATGATACACATGGATTAACAGACACAAAGAAGTCAAACTAATACCTGGTATATAGCAAGTGCTCAGGGACCATTCACTGTCATTAGAACTATATGAACAACCCTATAACACTTTCATTTTGTATATTGTTCATAAACAAACTTTAATATATAAATTCTTTTGAAATATCTAAATTGTACAAATATTTTTGCATTTGGACACCAAGCAGGTTAAAAATTACAAGTAGCCTTCCAATGATGGACACGATCACAAGACACATAGACAAGTACACACACAATTCTATTACAACTACTCCTATGAAGAGTTTCAATGTTATTATGGGTGAAGGAGTAAAAGCAGACAGTTTGAGGGAGCTGTTGAAGGATTTCTGGAGGGTATAATGTATATGCTAAGTGAGCCATAAAAATGAAATTTAAGAAACTTTCTCAGAAGGTCAGTGGTAGAAGATAAAGATCAGGTATGCATGGTGAATGTGTGTTTGATATGATTAAAGAAATGGAAGAGGACTTGGGGAGAGTGACAAATGATGGTTACAAAAGTAGCCTGAGACTTGAAATAAGCGAGCTGGTGCTCATTGTAAATATACACACTCTCTCTCACGGAGATGCTTAGAGACACATAGCAGGATTTCTATGTGACAGCACCATGTTGCCTCTGTCTAGACATACAAAGGTGTCTCTTCCCCTGCTGTACTGCTTCCAAAATGTGGACATACTGGATATTCTTTCTGTCTCAAAATCTCACCTGTGCACTAGGCATGATGGTAACGTACTGGTCTTAACAGGTTTTATATGTCTTAATGACAATAATGTATAGAAATTCTGAAGCCTAATGGTTTTAGTTGTTGGTGATCTTAAACTTCAAACTTAACAATGACAAAACCAATGGACATGACTCTCGAGTATTAAAATTCAGGATCAGAGGTGTGAGCCAATAATCTCACTTTTAAAAACATACATGTATTGTGGATTTCTTTTTTTTTTTTTTTCAGTGAAAGGACATTAACCTTTCCCCCGAGCCTAGCAGGGAATCTGATTATTTTTTCCTTCAGAGCAATTTATAGTGTTATCATGATCCACTCAGTGAATAGCATTTGGCCACTTCAAAAGCATTTTCTCTCTTCCATGTAAATGGTATGATTAGATGTGAAAGGTAATCTTGACTGCTGCCATGTTATGACATTAAAATAGTAATTCAATTGCTAGAAATCCCTCACAAATAAGTATTCAATCCACTTGTGTTTAATACCTTTGTGTCCTTGCATACCTTGCCTTTTTGAAATACAAAGTAATATTGATTTTTCTTCATGAGCAACTAAAAAGTACTTTGAGCACTTTTATCATTTCGTTATCCAGCTGTAAATAAGGAGAACAACCTGCAAAAAAAATGAAAAACAAGTCAATGTGTTACTTTTATCCTTTTTCCAGTAAAACTTGAATGTGGACAAGAGTGGCTTTTTGATAGACTCAAATGTCTTTATATTCGAAGATGTTTTGGCAATCATGATTAAAAAGCAACTTGCTGCACAGAAAGCCAGCAAGAACAAAAGTAGAGCCCACAGTGTATGTATCTACTAAACCTGCTGGAACCAGATAACACAGACTGGGTGGCAATAAACAGCAGAACTTTCTTTAGTCACAGTTTTGGAAACTGTCATTCAAAGATCAAAATGACAATATATCAAGCTTGTGGTGGACCTGTCCTCCCGATTTGCAGATTTGTGTCTTCTCTTTCTGTCTATAGGTGATATTTTTTCTGGACACTTAATTCCTGCTTTCTCTTCCTCTCTCTCTATGTACATCATACATATTGGAGTAGATCACTACATTTGTTACCAGGCCTAACTTTTTTTACCCCTTAAGAGTTCCTACCTATCATGCAATTACATGGCATAAGATAGGGGGATGAAACACAACTTAAACCATAGCATTCGGTTTGAGATCCAATTCTGATACTTTCAGTGTAAACCTCAGAGAAGTATTGGCCTCTTTTTTTGGAAATCTAATTTCCCAAATGTAAAGAAAGGAGTCATGCTAGAGTCATGAATTATAAACTTTATGAAAGCTACACAAATGCATCTTGAAAGGTAACACTTATATGTGTGTATATTTCTGTACTGAGAACAGATGTGCATCTCCTACTGAAGTGAGTTTGAGGAAGTGCTGAAAACAAGATTCTTGTGCTCATTACTTTCAGGGAACCAGGATTCTATGCAATAGACTTGGAAACCTCTAGGTTTGATCTGAGAAGCTCTCTTTCTCACCTTTGAGGATTATGAGAACCTTCTTCATTTATCAAATCTGATGTGCATGAAAATCTTACTTGTTTTTGCGTCATCTTAGCCACTTGACCCTCACATGAGTTGGATTTTTTTTTTTCTGACCAAAATACTGGAATACACATGAATGTCAAATACTTTCTCTCAGGTCCATCACAATCTTCCCTTCAATATAGGTGTCCATCTTAGTATTTGGAATGCTTTTCTTCTCTGTATAACTAAGGTAGCATTTGGGGTAAGAATAAAGTTAAAGCCAGTGAAAGCAAGAGCTTACATTCATATTGAGGAGTATGAGTTGGGATATGGTGATGAGCATGTACTGAGGGAAATATGCAGGAAAACTTGCCCTTTCATTGTTATGAGAAAAAAGAACTGTACCAACCGCTACTAGCTCCTTTTCCAAATTTATTTCTCAGTAGTGGTATAAGATTTTCCTGGACTATTCTTTTAAGACCTCAGGTCATAGTCCTACATGCTCCTTATTTGATTTCTCCCTATTCTAAACTAACTAGTGAACCTGCCAGTTTCATGTATCTTGGCAGAAGACACAGGAGTCCTGGGTCAGAGACAAAGACTGTGATCAATGACGGCACGAAGGACTGTGTGTGTTTCATTTTCAGGTCAGATCACCTTGTCCCAAAAGACCTGTGGATGAAAAGCAGAGGCATCCATGTAGATGCTGCATACACTTTGGCTTTGTGTTACAACTGAGGAAATCCAAGCATAAGAAACATCTTTTCTTGTCAGAGGACAGACTATTAGGAAATTTGCCCAAATTTTGACTTGGATGGAAACATTTTGAGGATAAGAGGACGACAAAAAAATTACTTTCTTCCCTGTTATCTTCCAAGTTTCTTCACTATATACATTGTCTGAAAAAGTATCACAAAACAAACACTGTCAAAAAATGTGATAATTTACACTGTTACAGAAATACTATTTAGAACCTTTCTTCAATGTCCAGTGGTGTCTCAGTGAATTTTTCTAAATCTGCCTCTTGCCCAGTACTTCATGTAAACCCCATATGACAATTCCTTTCTGATAACTACCTAGTCACCCCTTGTGTCTGCAGAACAATGAGTAATTGGAATGGACTATATGTGTATTTATTTTATTTTAAAAGTGTTTTATTCTCCATGTAAGGATCTTTTCAGATAATCCTCCAGTGCTAATCTGATGTACAATCCTGAGACATTTCCTCAGGCTAAAGTCTCTCTAAGCATCTTCTTTTCTTTAAGAATGAAAATCAAAGAGAACAATAAATATTTGCCTGAAACCACTGTGAAGGAAATTAAGAAACCAATCAATTAGATTTGAAAAATTTAATTACATCAGTTAACTTACTGAAATAGATACACACAGTAGCACAGAAAGACAAAGAAGTGACAACAGCAGCTAGAAATTACGTAATGATTTACAAAACAGGTGCTCATGATGTAGAGTAAGGCATAGGAAAGTTGTTATCTTTGGAAATTCTCCATTTTTTCAGTACTAGGGATCATATCCAGTATTTCAAAATGCTAAACAACTACTCTACCACTGAGCTGCATCCACAGTCCAAACCTCCAAGCTTAAAAAATAAATAGAAATGTTTCCTAACTGCACACCTACAATCATATTACTGTGGCTCTGAAAAGTAATAGATATAACTTTTTTTAAAAAAAACTCTTTTTAAATATAAATTTCAGCTGGACCTAAGTTTTTGTTGTCAGCTCAACATTGAATTTTGTCATCATGTAATATTTTTACTTCTATCTTAGGTCATTTACCTGTGTATTACTTAATTATTTCAGTAAGTGGAAAAGGTTCAGGCACCACATTTAAAATTTCCAAATTTGAATGGCAAAAGTGATGAGACAGAAAGTGCAAATGAATAAATACATAAACAAATAAACAAACAAACTAAGAATGGTGGAGACTGAGAGAACCTTGGCAACACAGACCCAACTGTATTGGACAGAACCTATTAACCCAGAATCGAACATGGCTATACAGTAGTGTGAATCTGACCATTCAATTAAATGAATACTTGAACTTTTATGTACAATCCAAATTTGGGTTTCACAGTTATTTAAATTTCTAACATCACTGAGATCATCAAGGAACACATCTATCACAGTTAGTAATTCTTCGTAAGAAGCCAGCTACAACTGTGCTTGTTTTCAATAGTAAGATTCCTTCCTGTAGGAGTTTCTTTCTTCTGCTTGAGCTTATGAGATGGTAATCAGGTAGCACTCAATAGTATCATTCCTTACTTGACTCATATTCTTCTGGGGTGACCAGAAAGCAGGGAATCAAATTGTCTGCTGCTGAGCCTACTGATTTTAGTGCCTGGCTGTGGATGGCGACAAGAGCTACAGTTTCTCATGCTATGGGCTCCTAAAGACATCCTTCTGTGTACAGGAGTGCTGTTGACTGTTTTTGTTGTTGTTTATTTAAGTTTATTGGTACAATTAAGCTATACATAATGAGCACCTTCATTACAGGGAATTTGTATCTGTACATGATTTATCTTCATTTCCCTTTTTTCACTCATTTTCCCCCTTTTCAAACTCCTTCTTCACTCCCTGATCACAAAGCTCTATTTTTATTTTATTCTTCTTTTCTCACTTTTTTCTCTGCCTTCCTTTCTCCTTTCCTACTTCTTTTTTTCTTTTAAACAGATTCTTCCTATTTCATAATATCTATTTTACATTTTTGTTCTTATTTGCACTTTCAGTTTCTCACACCAGAGAGATAATGTGATATTTAAACATGCATGTCCTATATATTATACTTGTAATTATGGCCTCAAGCTCCATCCATTTAGTTATAAATATCTCAATTTTATCTTTCTTTGTGGCTGAGTAATAGTGTATTATTTTAACAAAACATCTTTTTAATCTCCTCATTGGTTGCTGGGCATTTGAGTTGACTTCAAGATTTAGTTATTATATTGCTATGATATGATGTTTTTAATTATTCCAAGAAGATGCCCAGAAGAGGCCAAGCTGGATCAAAAGCAACTTCTAATCCTAGCTTTCTAAGGCATCTACTCACTGATTTCCACACTAGTCTATACTCCCACCAGCAGTGGAGAAGGGTTCTTGTTTTTCCCTGCCTCATCAACATTTGTTATTAATAGCCATTCTTTTTGGAGTGAGATAGAATCTCAGCATTATTTTAATTTGCATTTCCCAAACGAACAGTAATTTTGATTTTTTTGTGTGTGTGATGTTGAGTTTTTCATATATTTATTTACTGTTTGTACCTCGCCTGTGAAATATCTATCTGAGATGCCCAGTTTTGCTTTGGGTCTTTAAATTTGGGAGGGTCTTCAGTTCTTTATAGATTCTAGATATTAGTACTTTGTCTGAAGAACAACTGCCATACATTTTCCATACTCTGTGAGTTTTCCTTGCACTCTGTTGGTGATTTATTTTATTATGCAGAAGCTTTTTGATGAAATCTCAGTTGTTTATTGTGATAATTCCTCTTCTATCAGGGTTTTATTCATAAATTTTTTACCTACACCTATGTCTTCCAGAGTTCTACTTATTCTGTCTTGCAAAAGATTTAGATCTTATATTTAGATATAAGATCTATTATATCTTATAATATTTAGATCTTTGATCTATTTTGATTTTAGTTTAGTGTATGGTGATAGACATGGGTCTAGTTCTAGTCTTCAGGATGTGGAAAACCATTTTTCCAGTACTGTTTGTTAAACAGTATTTCTTCCAGTGAACATGTTTGGCCACTTTGTCAAAGATCATGTGGCTAAGTGTGTTTGTAGTTGTTTCTGCATTTCTAACCTGTTTAATTGACCACCTGGTCTATTTTTTTGCAAGTACCATGCTGATTTCCTCAACAGCAGCTCGGTAGTACAATTTCAAGTCATGAGTTGTGATGCTCCACTTTGCCCAGATGTAACTTTTGGAATTCTAGGTCTCTCTTGGCTCTAAATGAATTTTAAGAATTTTTCTCTATTTCTGTGAGGTATGTTAATGATATTTTGATTGTAATTACATTAAATCTGTATAGGCATTTGGGGAATGTAGCCATTTTCACTATGTTGGCTCTTCCTACCTGAAAGCAAGGGATATCTTCCCATTTTCTGATATTGTCTTCTATCTCCTTTTTCAGAGTACTGTAGTTTTCAAGGTAGAGTTCTTTTACTTCCTTTGTTTTATAGATCCATGAGGGTTTCTCTTTTTCTGATGCCATTGAGAAAGGTGTTGTTTCCCTATTTTTTCTCTCAGTGAGTTTGTTATTTGGCTACAGAAATACTGACTTTGTATTCTGTTACTATATTGAATCTGGTTATTAAATCTAGAAGTCTTTTGGTGGTTTTTTTTGGGGGGATCTCCTATGTAGAGTTTCCTGTCAGCACAGAAAAGGCCAGGTTCAGATGGCTACACAGATGAGTTCCAGAGGATCCAAATCAATTATTCCTTACAGCCTTTAATGAAATAGAAAGAATATGTACTCCCAAAACTCATTTCTAGAAGCAAATATTATTGATGCCAAAACCAGCAAAGGATCCAACCAAAAATGTCAAACTGCTTAGTGAACAAACATGCAAAAATCCTCAATACGATACTGGTAAAAAGAATGCTTTAAATCATCAAGAAGATAATACACCATGACCAAGCAGAATTCATCCCAGAGATGCAGGGATGGTTCAACATATGCAAGTCAATTTATGTAGTAAATCATACTAACAGAGAAAGGAACAAAAATCACATGATCATCTCAATAGTCTCAGAAAAACATTTTATAAGTGTGACACTCATTCACGATAAAAACCTTAAAGAAAATTGAAATAGACTGTCACTTTCTTAATCTGATAAAAACCATCTTATGACAAACCAGCATTAACATTTTGGATGGTCAAAAATGAAAACTTTTTCTCTAAAATTAGAAACCAGACAAGGATGTTCACTATCACCACTCCTATTCAAAGCAGTTCTGGAAATATTGATCAGAGAAATTAGACATAAGAAAGAAAAGGAACAAATGTAGGAAAGGAAGAAGCTAAGTTATTATTATTTGCTATTGATATTTGAGTGTTGGCTTTGCATCTAGCTACACTACTGAATTCGGTTATTAAATCTACAAGTATTTTGGTGGAGGTTTTGAGGTCTTATGGATAAAGTATCATTTCATCCATGAAGAATAGTTTCAACCTCTTGCTGTCCTATCCTTTTTCCTTTTACTTCTTTCTCTGCTCTAATTACTCTGGATAGTGTTTCCAGAACTATGAAAAAACTTGAGACTTTTCTAGGTAAATGGATGCACCTTAAGGCCATATTTTTAAGTGAAATAAATTGAGAAACTGAAAGTGTGAATAAGGACCAAAGTGTATAATAGGCATTACGAAACAGGTAATGGTTCAAAAGGAAGAGGAACTAGGGAGAGGGAGGGAAAAAAGAAAGAAAAAGAAAAATGATAAAAGAAGGATAAAATGGAAGCAAAGCTTTGTAAATGAGGGGGGAAAGTGTGGAAGAGAGAAGAGGGAATTGTGAAAAGAAGAGAAATCAAGATATATCATATATAAGTGAAAATTCCCTAGGATGAATATGATCATGTATATCTACATTGTCTATATAAATTTAACAAAATATAAGAATACATCTGGCTATTTTTTTATTTCCACATAACTTAATAAGCAAGGTAGGTCTAGGGTATCCAGGATTCTTACCTGTTAGTTTAAGGAAATTCCAAGTCTGTGTCTCAAGAAGAATAACAAAAGTCACATGACTTTTTATGAATTAGCCTCAGAAGTTATTCAGCATCACTTCACCATGTTCCAATAGTTGAGGAAGCTGCAAATATAAGCTAGATTAAAGGAGAAGGAAATAACCTGTATTTTTCATAGGATAATCTCAGTGTTAAATTTTAAGAAGAGTAAATGAGATATAGCATGTATTGGTGAGACAGAATTATAAAATACAATTTTCCATAAGAAAATGGCTAATTGGCCACCAATTGTCAACAGAGTGTACTTAATTAATTTTGGTGTATTGGGGAATTTGAGAAAATACTACTGACTCTCTTCTAGTGATGCCTGAAAATTTTCTTTCCCTCCTGCAATATAGGAGGGAAAATTTTTAACAATACAAAGCCCTGCAAAAAGAACTATAGACAGTACTAGATACTCAAAAGTCTACACAAATATTGAAATAAATATCAGTGCTGGAATATATATTAGATCATTATAAGTAAAAAGGATGCCTAACACAGTTGCTAACATATCCCTTAAAGTGAAGTGGGTCAAACTGAAAATGATAAATATGATTTTAGCTTTAAAATGAGGCAGATTCAATGCCAAAAGAGAGAGGTAAAACTGAAATATCAGGAGACAAGTTGACAGTGAAAACAGATGCTTAGTAGAATAATTAATGTGCACGTATTGTACAGAAACAAAAATAAGACAATAAAATAAGATGAGGAGCACCCCACTCAGGACCCCTTGTGTTTCTCACTCAAACATGAGCTTTCTTTCTCTCAATAAATATATCCTGCTCTTAACCTCTGTGGTTCCTAAAATTCGTTCTTCAATTTTAGAGAACATCAACTCACACTGGACATCTAGTAGGTTGGGGGTTTCTTTCCCCTGTATCATTTGCATTTGGAGGTGTTCCACCAAGATCTTAGGATGGAAGTAGGAGTTTGCTTTTGTATCATGAACTCTGTACTGGGACTTATTTAGGCAACAAATTTTTATGTTTCAAATTTTGTTATGTCTTTACCCACTGCTTATAAATTCTTGTGCTTTGTCTCTTAAATAGTTTTGTTAACATAATGATAAATCTAAGTTAAAACATGGGAAGATTGTTCAGCTATGACATTTCTTTAATGGAACTTTTTTTCCTGTTTTGTTCTTGTACATGTTGCAATTGAACTAGTTGCTAAATTTACTGGTACTCCTTGCTTGATTTTATTTAGAAAATAACACTAGAGAGAGTAATGTTAGAACACCTCTAGCGTACTTTAACATAAACTTCTGTAAAATGGGTCTTCTTAAATGTAAGCTAGCTTAGACTTAGAAAATATGCATGCCTATAATGAAACATAGATGAGGCTCCTTCCACCAGTTAAATGACACTAGGTCAGTGATTGTTCTTAAGGCTTGAAAGACAGGTTTCCCTGGAATAGACTGGATCTCATCTACATTCTACACACTACACGCTAGAGGAAATGTCAAGCCTATTATGCTTCAGTTTTGTTTCTCTGGCCTTGATTCCAATCTTTTCCAGCCACATCACTGTCTCCTTTTTAGAGTAGTGTAAAGTTAGAAAGAAAAAAGTCTCTGGACTGTTCCAAGTTTTACCTCATAAGTTTAGCCCATAGAAAATAAGTGTTTGTTAACACCAAAGACAGAGAAATCATCTTGAATAAGGGACACATACCCTGTTTTGATCAGATGAGACACTGGAATTTGGTCCATCCAGGAGTAAAAGCCAAATCCTGGTTTAGTGTTCTGGGTAGGTCTTCCTCAGGTGACCGAACCTGAGTCACAATGGAAAGAACTGATTTCTGGGTGAAAAGAGCCATTTTATATTTTTCTGCATGTATGCCCTACCTCCCCCTAGTGTGAAAATGGAATAAGTAGGAAAGTATTAATTATGATGCTATTTTTTCACTAGATACATACTGTAAAAAAAGAGAAAATGGTCAGAATTGTCTTATGCTCAGATTTTCTTTGCATTGAGAAATACTCTTTATTAATGCTCTGCATGTAAATGTGAGCCACAGGAAAACCAGGCATCACAGACATGTAAAACATTTACTACCTCAGAGCTTAAAACAATTCCTTCCAAACATTTGCAACCTGAGAATAAGACAGCCTTAATCAAAACACATCCACCATTACTGAACTTAAGATTTCTCCTACTTGCCTTTCCAGCATTAACGATGGGGTTTCTAGACCAGCTGTAGTTCAGGTCTCCACATAGACATAACTATCCTTAGCTGAATTTTTGCAATATCCTCAAGAACAATATCCTTTACAGGAAGTAAATGGATAATTTGGAACTTCCAGAATTCACATGACTTTCTCTCAGTGACTCAAAACAGATAAAGTTAGATCTAAGAAAATTTTCAGATGATCCTGATAATTATATCAATGTCTTTAGAGGATTTACTCAGACATATAAACTAAACTGAAAATATATAATGTAAATCTTAAATCAAACATTGACTTAATAATGAGAAACAAGCAGCAATTACAAGCTGCTGCTACATTTGGGGATGAACATCATATTAATTTCAGATAACCAAAAGATTGACAAGCAGAAGAACCACCAGTGCCCACTGGAGAACAAGCAGTTCCCACTCAAGACCCCTACTGGCCCAACAACCATACAATAGATTGGAGCAGGAGACATTTTCAAGTATGTGTTCCTGAAGGCCTCAGAAGGACAAAACCAAATCTTCTAGTTAGTTTTTTAGATGTCAGCTATTTTTCAAGAGAAAGATAAAAATCCCTCTGACTTCTTAGATCATTTACTAGAGGCACTGGTAAAATATACTTTCCTAGATCTTGATTCAATAGGACAGATTTTGCTTAAAGACTTAATACAAGTCAACCCCAGATATTAGAAAAAAGTTACAGAAGATAGTTTTTGCTCTAGATAGTACACTTGATACTTTAGTAAAAACTGCCTCCTTAATATTCTAAAATTAGGACAGAGAGAAAGCCAGAAAGAGAAAACAAAGAGACCAAAAAATGGCTGCCATTGTTGTGGCCTTAAAATAAACAAATCTTAAGTTTGATTTTCAGGACTTCTAGAAGAGCTCAATAATTAGCCTCATCTGTTACTGTGGGAAGCCAGACCACTCTAAGAGGAACTGCCTGGAGAGGGCCCCCAAGTCATAGTCTAATTGTAAAGATTGCAACTGGAAGTTTGTCCCAGAGCTCAAACACCTTCCCATGTGGTCCAGCAAGACTAACAGGCTTCAGGTCACTCGACCTGCTCCCTCTGACCAGATTCTCAGCTCTACTTGGCATCTCTGCTGAGGAACCCTGAGTAATCATGATGAGAGGTCAAAGCAGTCTATTGCAAGACACAAACATATGACTCTTTGTTCCCTACAGATTCTGGCCTTCCTTTCAGTCATCATACCTCAATAAAGACAACTACCAAAACTATCTTGCTTAAACTGTAGCTGGAATAACTTTCTTTTCACCCATTCCTTTTAGTTTTGTCTAAAATTTCAGCTTGCTGGAGAGATTTTATCCTTCAAGTTGCCAACTAATCAAACTGATGCTCACGCTGGTTTTTACAAACACAGTGCATATTGTTGTTTATGTACTAAAATTTAACTCTTTTTCATTGGTAAAAATAATGTATTAATCTGATTCTCCTATGTTACAAAAATTTAGATATGTTTATAACTAAAGCTTGAGAGATTTATGACAATGTCAGACTCTGTTAAAAAGGGACCTAAGAGCCAGTATAATTGTTATCCCTTGAAAACAGTTTCTGAAATTACCTATCAGCTATAATGCTCATGCTTTGATTATAAAGGCCTTTGTATATGTGCTTTGATTAAAATTTGTTCTTGCCAAACAATGCAAGACCCTGTGTAATCATCCAGATAAAACCAATAGCAAATATACTAGATATCTTCTAGATTCTTTTTATTAGGATCTACCACATCTTTTCTAGATAGAGTTATTTGACACATATTGAGGTCTTAACTATGCTCAACTGGCCTTACATGACATCACAGCTGGTATCTTTGTCTCGTAAATAAAGAAGTAAAATTAATGAGACAGGCCATCTTCCAAAATCAGATGGCATTAGATATTCTAACAGCAGTGCAGGATTTACTTGTGCAATTGTAAAAACTGAATATTGTACGTACATTTCTGACCCTTTTGTTAATATCTCAATAGCTGTTCAAGGTATGAGACAACAAATCAATGACATGTCAGACTCTAAGATGTCCTGGACCTTATCCTTATCTTCCTTTTAAAAAGCCATTACTAGTTCCTCATGGTGGAAATCTTTGTTAGCTGTACTCACATTTATCCTGTTGATTCTATTATTTGGCTCATGCATACTTAATTGTTTCTTTGGCTTTGTCTCCTTCAAACTTAAAGCTGCATGCCTACCCAAAATGAAAATGCCTGGTGTCCATCAAGGGCCTTTAGATAGACCCTCTGTAGAGTGTCACTGACTGCTGATCAACAACTACCACCTTCTTAAGCCTGAGGGAGCCAGATTGCTCATTGCCCACTACTCCCTTACGGCCATTTGGCGTACTTCTTTAGAGAGGAGAG
The DNA here is from genome assembly GCA_004027455.1 of Hydrochoerus hydrochaeris. Taxonomy (NCBI): domain Eukaryota; kingdom Metazoa; phylum Chordata; class Mammalia; order Rodentia; family Hydrochaeridae; genus Hydrochoerus; species Hydrochoerus hydrochaeris. Next base: position 167,539 of record PVLA01000279.1, read on the forward strand.
TGCTATGGACAGCTGAGTTAGATAGCAATATTATATAGGCTGTCAGACAGGGCTGGGCCTTCAAGGGAGTCACTTCAGAAGACCAGTTATCTTGCAACCTTGGGGGAGAAAAACACCTCCTGTAGGCCAGATCTCAAGACAAAAGACAAAAAAAAAAATGCAGCCACATCCTAAAGCTAAAATCAGGGATTGATATTCCAAATATATATCCATCATTTTAGGAAAACCAGAAGAATCCACTAAACCAACCCCTATAGGCAAAATCCCTGTTCATGCCCTCTTGCTACATAACTTGCTTCCCCATTTGATTCTGATTTAATCAGTTTTACCTGAGCAACTACACTCATAATCTTACTGACTAACCACAGTTCTGTCCCACCTCAGGCCCACAACTTTCCTTATGTGGTCCCATTTTTCCCCACCTTGGACTCATTTTCTCACCTCATGGTTTTGCTCCATGAAAGTCCTTAGACAAGATAATCTTTGACAACCTCTTTGGGACCCCTCCTGTCTTATTCTCAGACAAAAATTTTATTTCTCTCAATAAATATATTCTGCTCTTAAAAAATAATAAATAAACAAAATAAAATAAGATGAGGCCACTAGTGAGAACTTACAATACAGATGAGAATTGTTGGAATCCACACTGAAATATTTAGCTCTGTATCTTCCTGAAGTCCAGTTGCATGATGTGAATAAATGATGTTATAGATATTTTGCTTATGAAAGTAGGCATCATTCCAGATGGTTTTTTGAGGTTCCTTCAATTAAAAAAAACCTGAAAATCACAGTTAAATGTTATTGGGTACATGTCCCTACTTCACAAAAAAATACTAAAATAGTTGTTGATGTAGTAATTGCAACTTGCAGAATCAAAGTGTCAAGTCTGACTCTCTCCAGTTTTCTCTATATATTATTTCTCTGTGAAATGTAGAAATTCTTTCTTAATAAACATCTATCTGGTTCTCAAAGGCAATGTAACTAATCACTACATTTTCCCATAAATTGAAAAAAATCAAGAGTTAGGGAACAGAGTAATGTGATGTAAGACCCTTGAGAGGAAGATCTTTATGAAATACTCATGTAAATTGCCTTTTCTTGTTGTAGTGTTATTACTTTTCAGTGGAAATCTTTGATGTTAACATTTTTATCCAACAACTACTTTTCATTATTCTTTACTACAGAAAGAGAGACTGTTTGATTATATTCTGTTTTGGTTTGGAAAAAGTCCTCTATAATGTACTATTAAGAAAAAAAAAGAGAATATAGCAGTAATGGTTTGATTTAAAGTTGCTTCCTACAAAAGACAGAAAAAAGGATGTGTATTTTTATACCCAAATATAAGCAAAACAGAAAAAAAGGGAAGAAGCAATACAGAATTTCAAAAAAAAGTAAGAAATCACTAGTTGACAGATTACATATTGTCTTCTTAGAGATAGTTGTTCAAGTTACAACATCAAAGCATACAAAGTGGACATTAAAACAGTGAGGCTGCAAACAGTTCTGTTCAATGATCCAACAATAACTTAGCAACATGGTTATCAATCCTACACACTTAAACATACATACTTAAACATATATCGTTTAGAGCACTTTATTTTCCTCCTATTGCTTTTTAAGTCCATTATCTGTTTAGTTATATCATGTTTCAGCTTGCTCAGTACCTTACTGATCTGTTTTGTTGTTGCTATTTACTATTTATTTATTTTTAAAGTAGTAAAATACCACAGAACAAGACAGAATAAAGCCATTTGAGACAATGTGCTGAAATTGGTACAGAACTTCACAGCAGGTTACCGGGATAACCGTAATAGGTACCATATTATATCTCGTTTTCTTCACAATAGTTGTTCTTTCAATCAGGTATGGTAAAATCAAAGGACTTACAAAATATTATAGAACATCAAAACAGAATATTGAATAGAGCAATAGCATTAATTAGAGCAAAGTAAAACAGCAATAAAAAATATTTGCCTTCAAAGAGATGGCAGAAGGAAATCCCCCTTATTTGCTATATTGCATATAGTCAACCTCACAAGAGATGCTCAGAAATCTGACTCCCATTTGCTAACTTTGAGAGGGGGATGGATGTTTGAATCTGTGCCAGTAGGCTCACAGCTGCTTACCAGGGTGGTGAGCTGGTTGCTTGGTTTCCCAGCACCCTAAGTTCCAAATGTGACGGATCTCAGGAGACGCTGATGGGATCTCGCGCTAGGGGGGCAGTGGATTGGGAGGCCACAGCCACTTACCAGGGAGGCAAGTTGGTTGCTTGGTTTCCCAGCCCATATCACTTTTTTTTTTTTATTGGGATCTACAGATTCACAGTGACTGATTTTGTGTATCTCCCTGTCATATAAAAGGAAGGATTGGGATTGTTGGTACTACCCATTTGGGATTTTCCATTGAATCTTCCAAGCACGGGATCATCTGAACCTTCTTGAGTCATCACAGGATTGTACTCTGGGTCAAGATGCTTCTAAACATAAGATGTTCTTCGCCTTCTGGAGTCAGAGTCTTCAGATGAATTGTAATCCTTTGCTAGCCCCACCTATCACTGTATACAACTAATAAATAGTGGCTGCTTTTGTAGTGGAGAGGTCAGATCCAGAGACATTGACTTTTATCCATTGAAGGAATACTTGTCTCTGTGTTTTATTTTTCTCACAGCATTCTAGAGACAGATAATTGGGACTCTTGACTAGGTTCCTAGTATTGACTATTGACTGGGACTCTTGACTGGGTTCTTGACATTTTTCCAATTGTTTCTATTTTTGTTTGTTAATGTATTAGTATGTTGTAGAAGAGAGAACAATAATTAAAAAATCAGAGTGTCCTTATTTTTCTCTTCATTGAGACAATACATCCTACTAAAAGTTAAATGAAGAACACTTTAGTTTGCTTAAGGCTTATAGAGGTTTCAGTCCATAGTTGGCTAAGTTTGAGGCAGCATGGCATGGCAGAGGGGCATTACAGGAGAAACTGTTCAAGGGGGGACATGCAGATGATTGAAAATAACAAACAGCCTCCCTTTTCCTTTTGTCTCCACCAGGCCACAACATTCTGACTGGTACCACTCACACCCAGAGTAGACCTTCCCATTATCCACACCCAGAATTCTGCTAAACCAATCTGTAGACTAATTTAGTACTATAGACCCTTAATCCCAGTATCATACACCCTAGATCCAGCCACCTCAAAAAAGCCTCACTATGAGCATGAGTCTTTGGGGAAACATCTACATACTAGCCAAAAATGGAAATCTTTTATTCTAGGTCTTTCTGCATAGAATGAGAAAAACTTTGTTAATTTTAATATCAACATTTTAAACTGCAAAGTGAAACAGATGAGCTTGAACTGTCTCTAAAATATTTTGTTACTAATAATTCATATAATAATGTATAATTAAGTATAGTAGTTATATGTAGATATTAAAATATTATGCTGATAATAATATTATACTGATTATCATTAACTGAGAAGGTTCTAGAACTTCTTGCCATAAGAGAAATAATAAACTTCCTAGATGTTTTCATTTTATGCCTCCCATTTAGTTTTCGAGGAAGACTAATAGAAAAATAAGCATTTAGTATACTAGAAGAGGAAAAGAAGACCAAAGATGACATTAAATAGTGGTATGGCCACTGATCACAAGGAGAGCCCAGTCCTCCTGATATTTCCATTTATGATGTATCTTTCACTGTACAGTTGGGCTGTATTCTGGTGTGCATACCAGTAGACCCAGAAATTCAAATATTGAAACCCCATCACAGTACAGTAGTATTAATAATACTGGGGCCCTGGGACACAGTCAAATCATGATGCTGGAGCTCCCATGAAGAAGCTTAATGCTCTTATTAAAGAAATGGATTGGAGTTTGTTCACACCTTCAGCCATATGAGGAAACATACAATACATACAAACACCAGGATGGGCCTTCACAAGACACTGAATCTGCTAGTACCTGGATCTTGGATTTCCCAGCCATTGAAACTGTTCATAATAAATTTATACTCTTTGTAAGTTATTTTGCCATAGCAAACCAAATAGATGAAAACTGGTTTCTTCTCTCTGTTTAACTCTAGGAAATGAATTCAAGTTTTTCAATATACTGAATCAATAGCATAACTAACATGATTCTCTTCACTCTATTAACTTTTCTGGCAACATATCAATGCACAATGATAAGGTGTGAGTATAGGTTTTCACATATTAACACACCTATATAATGGTATGCTGTGCTTACCCCTCTTCACAGGTTCTTTAGGGAGAAAAATGGTGTTAGATTCTAAAAATCAGAGGGGTTGATGAGGCGGAGCTGAGTGAAACTGTTCCTCCTGTTTCTTAGTTACGTGTTCACTGAAAAATCTTAACAAATTTTAGGTAACTTATTTTATCTTGGACTGGAAAAAATATATAAACATAGCAACAACAAAAACTAGACATTTTGCTTGAGTTTATAATGTGAGAGGACAAGACAATATAGAATTAGTGATTGTTCTCAAAGGAATATGTTCTTAGACCACTTTCTCTCACCTAAATTTAGTTGTGATACATAAATTATTTATTCTTATTTTCAAGCAATAGATAAAGCAACAGACATTATATTGAAAAGTTATGCACATATTTTTGAAAGGTGTATGCATGTGTAGTTTGGTCCTTTTCTTTGGTTCACAGAGAATTTTAGTGGTATGAAAAGGCAGTTTTAAGTATTTTGAACCCACATTTTGATCAGTGAAACCTTGAGCTCTTACAATGATTATCAGAATGACAATACTGCAACAGGAAAAATGGAAGGAACGAGAAAATCTGACCAGACTATAAATAATAGAAAGAAAGATGTCAGGCAAATAGGAATGGAAATTTCAGCTTCTGATAAAATAAAAAGAAAAATTCGAGAAATCATTAAAAATGGAAATCACTTTGAAATATATTAAAATACCAACTATGAGAGAATTGATATTGTAAGACAGTTAACTGTGATGGAAATTTCCAAGAAGTGACTAACAACTCAAAAGCTAACAAACACAAAAGAACCAGTGAGTTGAATAATATGAAGAAAAGAAATAACATACAGAACTGAGAAAGGGAGAGGATTTTAGTTAATCCTTCATTAGGTTATTTCTCCCAACTGTAACTCTCCAAATTAATTTTAAAATTAAATGAGTTTTTCTTTTTACATATTTATCATAATTAAGTTTCCTCTGTATCAAAGTTATATGATATAGTTTTATTTTTCTATTTGTTATTCCTCAGAAAAATTCCTAAAGTAATACTTTATTATACTCAACTAGAGTGGTCAATATATTAAGGTGTAGTACCAAAGAAATACAAAGACTATGGAAGGTATGGAAATGTTTGCAAATTAATAAAAATATTTTAAATATATTATGGATGTCTCAGTGAGCAATTAGGACCAGAACACGAAATACATAAAACAAATTACAAAAGTCTTGACATTGAATTCTGACTTTTTATGTATGAGTCCAAGTAATGTATCTGATTTGGATAGATCCCAAAAATGTTATTATAAGAATAAGGCTTTTTTATCATTTTATTTTGTTATTTTAGTTTCATATCATTTTATTTTGTTTAGTTTCAATTTATTTTTCTTTACTTTTTGTGTACAGCTTACTCCTGAATAAATTTTTATTTCCTAGGAACAATAATGGATGTAAGTTCATTTTGTTCATTTTGATAGTAGCCAGATTTGAGCAAAGTACAAATGCTTTGGCCATATGATTCTTCCTAACGGAAGAGACCTATAAGATAATCTGTGGCACCCTCTTTCCTTTTTTATTTCCTTAAGAAAATTAACCTGCTCAACTACAAGGAGAGAAAATTATGATTGCATAGCTGTGGCCTTCAGATACTTTGAGTTTTTCTTAATGGAAAAAGCAATATATCTTTCTCTGTGCCTCAGTAAGTGAATAATGATCAATATGTGTTTTTAGAACATTCCTGGGACTCAGTCACCTTCTTCAGTGTTAGGGGAATTAAAATAAAATGATAAATTAAAATTTCACAGCTTTAAAAGTTAAATTGTGTTTATAAGAGAATATGTAGAGGAGGAGTTATTAACATAAACAGGAATCAGAAGTCTTGGTTGAAAGCTGAAGGTATGGAAGGTACTGAAGGCTTTGAGCCACAGACAGACATGCCTACCTCAGGAAGCACTTTTTGTGAGGTCTGTTTTCCTTGATTTCCGATCCTGTCAATACTTTCCAGTGCTTAATCCAATTAACAAACATGGAAAAGCTTAATGGAAAGTTTCACCGTCATACTACACTTCCTATGACACATGACTGGAAAACTAAAGGCAAGACCTACTCTATAGCAAACATGACAAGGATTGGCTAGGAGACCCAGGGATCTGTACTTTCATTTAGCGTGGACACTTTCCTACAACTTAGAAATGCCATTTGAGCTCAGGTATTGAGGATAACAAGAAATGAGATTATGAAGGTCTTTGCAGAAGCATTCCAGGTAGAGTAAATAGCAAGCACAGACAGCCAGAGACTCAGAAAGGCTAAATTTAGGTGAGCAACAGAACAATATCTGAAATGTTTGCAGCACAGATTATAGAGAAAGGTAAGGCTGCAGTGTTAAAAGGGGAGGCTGCAGTCATGAACAGGAACTAGGTTATTGTGGCCATAGTCGATCGTGCAGAATTGTTCTAAGAATAATAGGTATTTATTGAAAATAATTTACCAGGAGAATCATAATTCTGAGTATTGTTTTTAAAATGTCCTGTGAGTGAACATATAATAAATTTCCTTTGGGATTATTTTATAATTTTTATGTATGTTTAACATAATCATTGTGCTTTTTTGCTGTTTAATTAGTAAATTAGGGCACCATACATTTATTACTGTGATTTACTTTGAAATAAAGTTATATTTTTAAAAGTTTTAGCATGAAATAAAGTTCATGGTTTCCACAGATCAGTAGAATCTATCTTGTCCCTAGGTCAAGGGGGACACCTCATATTTTAGCAATTATATTTGAAAGTGTATAGGTTGTTTTTCACTTGTATGACATAGAAAATAAAAATCAAAGGTTACTTTAGGTACATGTGTTGTGGTAATTCCTTGGCTTCTTGCATGATTTAACTTCTACATTTTTCTTTACAATGCAGTACTTTTAGGATAGAAATCTCACTTCAGCCATGATAGCACATGTGCAGGGTTAGACACCATAAAAATGCAAAGAACTGTAGGTAGGGCATTGAGTTTAATTTTCAAATCAAGATTTTAGTGTGTCAGTAACAGAGAATGTCATGTTTTTCTTAAAGGTGACTGTTTCAATATTAATCAGCACATGGTCCACAGATGGAGGCAGATATCAAGGTCTTCTTATCTCCCTGCTTAACTCTAAACAGGTATTTACTGAGATCCTGCTAGATTTTATTAGTCGGCCATATGCAGGGGCATAAGGTCAAGTCTTATCTTAAATAAACTGACAATGAACAGAGTTTATCTCCCTACATACTTCCTGGTGTTCTGAAGAGGCTGTAGGCACTCACATGATGTGATGGAACTCGTCTTTAATTCTTCAATTCTATCAACCCTATGTTTAGGACAAAAAACACTGTAATAAAACCTGTTTCTCCATCTGTAGACAGATGAGAGACAATGTGTACTTCACAATTTGTATTACAAACTGCAAAAAAATTTATAATCTATTACTTTATAAACTATGTACCACGCTTGCCAGTTTCTTCCTTCTAATGGGTTGGAATTACAATTTTACAGATCTGATCTTCACTTTCCAGTGGAACCTATTTTCACAGTCTTATCTCATTCCTGAGATAAAGTGAAAAACTTCTACGGTGGTCCATGCCTGATTAGTTCTCAGTATCTTGTGATGTGTATGCAGCCAAAGAACACTTCATTTGATCCTCAAATGTTTTGTTCATACATAATTTGGTAGAGTTTTTGAGCTGTTATTGTAAGTTTGGTTCACTATTCAGTTCTCTTTGCAGTGGTGCAATATCCTGGGATATCCTGGGTGCTCACAGACTAGGTACCACAGTTTGGATCTTGGACATCTTCTAAAACCTGATATGCTCAAGGCTTGGTTACCATGCTGTGACACTATTGAAAGATGGTTGAACCTTGCAAAGTGGGGCCTGGCTTGAGGGAATTAGTCATTCATGGAAGCCCTTCTACAGATATTTGGACTCCTTCTCCTTCTCTTGATCTGTCTCTCTTTCTCTCTATTTCTAGCTCTGTCTCTGTCTTTGTTTCTCTATCTCTCCTCTGTCTCTGTATCTCGCTATCTCTGTATCTCTGTCTCTTTCTCTATATGTTTCTCAACCTCTCTTTTTCTCTGTGACTCATCTCTGTCTCTGTCTCTCTGTCTGTATTTCTCTGTCTCTTCTCTGTCTCTCTGTCTCTCTCTGTGTGTTTCTCTATCTCTCTGTTTCTCTGTTTGTGTCTGTCTCTGTCTGTCTCTGTCTCTGTCTCTCTCTGTCTCTCTCTCTCCCTTGCCTTGCAGGCACCATATGTTAAAAAAAAAAAAAAAAAAAAAACTTCTGGGGCTGGGGATTTAGCTCATTTTCATAAGTGCCTGCCTTCTAAGCATGTGGTCATGAGTTCAATCCCCAGTACCAATAAAAAACAAACAAACAAACAAAAAACTTCTGACACATTTTCCCATCATGACATACTATCTTACCTCAGGATGAAAAAATATAGCTAATAGATAATGGAGAAAAACTCTGAAACAATGAGTCACAATAAATGTTTCTCTTAAGGTGATCTCAAATATTTGCTACTTTAATGGAAATCTGACTACCATACAGAGCTGTGTAGAAAAAAATTTAGCAACAAGTTGGTCAATGTAATATGTGAACAGTGACAAGAGGAATGGGAGTAACTGCTCTTTTATTTCATTTTCCAGTTGAAAGCAGATATACAGTTTTCTGTTTCTATTAGTTTGTCTTTACTGAGGCACAATGCTTAAAACTCACAATTTAAAAAAGGAAAAATTTATTCTGGCTCATAGTTTGTAAAGGTTTAGGTCCATATTTGGCTGGCTCTAAATAAAGTAGGATGGCACGGCAGAAGGGCATCTCAGAGGAGAAACGGTCCATGGCAGAGTAGGCAGGAATAAATGACAGAGACGGGGAGAAAGAGAGAGAGAGAGAGAGAGTGCCAGAGAAACAGAAAAATAGAAAGAAAGTGACAGAGAGAAAAAGAGAGATGAGAGATAGACAGAAAGGGAGATCAAGTAAAAAGAAGGTACACCGTTTCAGACCACGCCACTAGTGACCCACCTACTCCAAACAGGCTTCACCTTCTAAATCACATTTAACCATGTCATGACCCCATGATCTAATCACCTTCCTAAATCCCTACATATGAGTACTTGAGGCTTTGAGGTGACATCTAGGCTCTGTGTTATTAACTAGCATTTAAATAATAACTCATAGCTACTAAGAAAAAAGATACATTAAATTATGCCATAAAACACAGTATGTCTTCTTTTCAATAAAATGTGGGGGTTTATTAATAGGAATATCTATCTGCCATTTTTAATTTTCCAAATTTCTTGCTTTCTGAGAAATATACAGCTTGTTACTTTTGTTCCCTAAGAAAACAGTTTTTGGAAAACATTGAGCCCATGCATACATTAAAAATATAAATTCTTATACCAAATTAGGCGACTAATGGGGAAAACTAATGGCTGTGAGACTCAAATAGTGCGTCAATATAAAGTTGAAACCATTGCTTTGCTGAGACAACAGTCAGTGAAAATTTTACTCTTCAGATAACATGAAGACATTGGTAACAGGACATTCATTTAGTGAACACCAAATTTCAACTTGCCTTTAGCTGCTTCTGGACAGTTGCCATGTATTTGTGACAGCTTGGAATGCAGCCAGGTAAAAAGTTCCATAACATCTCAAGTATTACATAAAAAATAAAGACTATTAGTTTTGTAACAAGGCAGCATGGCCTATGGTTTTCAAACTGGGTTACTGCACCTCAATAGAAATATATTGGTGCACACCGTGGTGTGATAGTCACAAGGGAGCATTGGAAGATTGGCTGACTTCCTTAGGGAAACAATTACAGCTTAACATACTGGAGGAAGGAATATTTATATTGATTAGGGAGGAAATTGGCTGTTTTGAAGCACTGAAATTTATTAGGTTAAATGAAAAGTATATAAAACATGCTTGGTTAAAGGATTTTATGACGAAAATATATAATCATGCAGTTCAGTGTGCTTGGAAATAGTTTGTGTTATATTAGCAGAAGTGAAATATACTAAATCAGTAGAATTAAATGAACATGACACAGTCAGCAAGCTGTGATGCCTTAGTGAGCAAGAAATTTGGGGCAATTTATAATGATGATGGAGGAAGATTCTATGGTGTTTGTTTTCTTGGCACTATGTGAGAGGGAGAGTGGAAATCTTCTGGATTTTGGCAGGGGTTTTCCTGGGAACATAGCTGAGGTTTAACAAGAAAAGAGTTTGATGGGCAGATCTAAGGATTAATTGGTTTTTGTGCTCTGAAATTTCTCTAACCTCATTTCTGCCTGATTTTTCTCACACTGTCGTTGTCACCATACACGTAAAAAAATAAAAAATAATGAATGAATTTTTTTCGCCTCTTTCCTGCCTGTCTGAAATTGGTGTTTTAAGGAAATTTTCTATTGGTCAATTGTGGGCTTGATTCTCCAGTACTGCATATATATTGATGGGTTTAACAAGTGCAACGACAGCCCTGATTGATCTCTGCTGTCAGATCTGTCACCTATCTGTATCATTTGTCAATAGATAGGTGACTACCTATGAAAAGATGAATATCTATTGGTAATGAATAATACTTAGGGAATTACAATGAGAAGTAAACTATGCTCACTTTATTTCTCATCTTCAATGGATAAACAATTTTGATGATCTATTGTTTGAATTCAAATCTACAAATAGGTATTAATTTGGCTTCCTCTAGAGACAGATCCCAAGACAAGAAGTAAGATGCAAACAGTGGTTTATGTAAAATGTCTGAGGAGGTAAAGACAAGACACAAAGAAGACAAAGGTGCTTAGAGAGATTATTTTTTGAGTTATTCACTGCAATGAGCCAATAAAGGTCAATGCCTCAGGATAGTAGTGGTGGAGTTTTTCTTTGAAGAGAAAAGATGTTAATGTATGAGTTGTCTTTTCTAAACTAAAACCTCAACATTTAGAGGGAAAATGCAATTTGAAGCTTGTGGCATTTGGCGTTTCACTGACTTTGCAGACCTAGGGCTGGTGGCCTGATTATCTATTCAGAGGATCACTGTATGCAGTGTAACACCTGTGTGGAGGGTCTCTTTCTGAAGGTGGTAGCCATTGTTGATTCCCTATTATCTTGTTTTGAAGTCCTGTATCCTTTTCATTGTTTTGTTGGGTTGGGTTTCATCGTTTTGTTTTCTTTGATTTTGTTATATCTGATGGCAAGAGCAGCTATTTCAAAGACAGCAAGATGTATTACGGTAGCATTTTGGATTTATTATTGTCTTATTTTGAAGTTCCTTATTGCATTCATTGCTATGTTTCTATTGGTTCTATGCTGTTCTGTTTTGTTTGATTTTTTCTCTATATGAAGATGTCTACAGCTATTTTGAAGACAACAAGAGGTGTCATGGTAGCCATTGTTGATTTCACAGTATTTTGAAGTGCTGTGTCACTTACCCTGGTTCATTTTGATTGGCTTTGTTCTGTTTTATTTTGCTTGGTTTTGTTCTATTTAAAATAACATAAAATAAAAAAAAATTATGTTTTTGAAGTGTTTTAACTTAATAATAAATAGGTGGGCTTTGGGTGGAAATTTGGGCAATCATCTCTAAAAGGTTAATCATCGCAGGCTTAGGAAAAAGTGAAAAATGGGCCCCTCAGACATATGTAATTTGCTGGTGGAAAAAGCAAGAATATTTGTACACTTTTCATTAGTTGAGATCTGCTCCTGGAAATTGTTGATGCAATACTTCTGATTTTGCCCACTAGTAGAAAGCAAATATGTCTAGAAAAAGTCATGTGTTGCAGAGATATACGTGCCAGTTATTTGGAGCACATGGATACAGAAAACTTCAAAGGCTACAGTAAAGGCATTATTGATGTCCACAATAACTTAAACCAAACATCTTGCTAGTCAGTGTATTATATGATTTTCTCTGCCTTGATTATTTCTGCCCCAGAGTAAGGATTGAATGAATAATACAGCCTCCATGTAGTTCTTGCTTCTCACACAATCATCATAATATTTTGTTTCTGTATTGCTTAGCCTTGTATTATTTAAATAACACATAGATCATTTTCAGTAGTACATTAACAAACTAAAGAGATTAAGACTTACCTACTCATTCCCTTATTTTTTTCTCAATATATTTCATTTTCTCACACATATGTGAGATAGCACATCATATCTAAATACATCTGTAATAAAATCTGTACATAGTTTGAATTCATAAGGTGATAAAATTTGTGCATAATTTGAATTCATAAGGTGAAAATGAATACATAATGCTATCAAATGTACAGAATCCAGATTTGTGACATGCACCTGTAATCTCAACTACTTGGGATACTGAGATAGGAGAATTTAAACTGGAGGCCAGATGGCACGAAGTAGTGAGATTCTGTGTAAAACAAACAAATAATTCTACTAACTATAGAATCCTATTCAACTATATAACTATATAATATAGATGGTTCATGAATCTTTACAAATTTCTGTATTCTATCATCATCTCTTCATTTTTTTCCTAGAACCTTCATCTCAGGCAGTATTTCATTACTTTGAACAATTGCATCTTGGAACTATTGCTTCTTAGAGCCCTTATTTTCTTTTATCTTTTGTATTGTACTATCATATATTTTCAAATTATTTCCAAAGTAATGAATTATTGGTGGGAAAGCATCTTTATCCTTAGTTTAGTTTGCTAGAAATCAAACTCAGGGCATTTTTCAATTAATTTTTATACTACTTTTTTTTTTTTTTTAGCAATTTTTATACTGGGGATTAAACCCAGGACTTTTTCAATAAACCTCAGCCTCCCATAATACTGGAATTACACATATGTGCCATGGTTTTCAGAAAGTCCTTTGAAATTTAAACCTTCTTTCTCATGCTTTTCCTTCTTTTAGACATATGAGTTGTTTTATGAGCCTGTTATATTAAAGATTACTTGAAAAAATAGATATGACAATGGGGAGAAAAGACAGTTTGAGGATATAACACGATAATTTGTTTATAAATCTTGAGGTTTATTTTTAAATAAATTCTGATCTTTCCTTCAAACATCTGAAAATCACTGAAGCTCTTTTCAAGTTTATTGATGAGAACACAGCGTGTGTTATTTGAGACAGGCTTATCAGTAGAAAGATATTCCATCAGGCTAAGGGGTCAAGAAGCCATTCACTTTGTCTTTGGAATTCATCTTATCAGCTTCTCTTCTTTTTGAGTAGCAAGACTTTAGAAACCATTTTAATCATGATTTTATTGAGGCTTAAGGAAATTTAAGTGTGTGTTCTTGATTTGTTATTTGATCCAAATGTTTTACATATCTAAAGCATAATATTCAATTTTCCATCTGAACGGGACATTTCTTTCAGATTTCATCCTCATGCCTTGTAAAATTGTGTGTCTCATCCCTGTCTGGTAAGGATAGTTCAGCAGAATAAATATTAAGAGCAGCTGGGTGAAGGAGGCTGGAAGGTGATGGCTTTGGCTTCAATACTGCTTCCCTAAGATTTGCTCAATTTATAAGCTTCTGTTCCTCATTTTTCTCATCTGAAATTCAGTTTCTAAATTTACTTTGACACTCAAAAATAGAAATTCCTGTGTATGACATTGGGATTTTCTTTATGTCTCAATAAAAGTAAGTGAAATTATGTGGAAGTGTTTCAACATTGTGTGCTGTATCAGAGATATAAATGTAGGTAAGATATAATCCCTGTAAAAGAGGGAGTGGGGGAGAAAGGGGGAAACAAGAGTGAAGGTGTGTAATTTACATGTGCTAACTCCCATGATGAATGCAGTCATTATGTAAGTGGTACCTCAATGCACAAACTTGATTCTTTCCATGATTCTGGCTGGAAACTGAATTGGATGAGAACCAAATCAAATTTCCCTATAAGGTAACCTTTGAACCTAAACCATTGAATTGAATTCCATTCTTGTCCAACTGGGTTTGACACCAGAATCATGGAAATAATTAAATTTATGAACTGAGTTACCATCCTACTGAAAACATGTACAATTTAAAAAGTTAATATATTATGAGCAAATTTAAAAAGTCATAAATTATGTCAAAATACAGACACAAACGGTCCTAGAAAAGAATGCTATTTTGAGCAGTTATCACTTTGTGTTGCTCCAGCCTGTTTAGCAAATGGCTCATGGAGCTGCCAGTTTCCAGTGGGGCCCACAAGAGAAGAGAGCGCAACAGATTCAGGCTGCTCCGTATGCTGCTCTGATACTTGGATCATATGATGCGGTAGACTCAATGGTACCTGAAGTGTCAGTGGAAGATAGGGAGGCTTCTTGGAGCCTCTGGTGGGCTGAAATAGGTGAATTACAGACAAATTGTATAGGACTTTGGAGAAAAGCCCTATTCACATCTCTAGACAACCACCTTCCCTTTGAGAGATAGCTTATGTCTTGATACTGGCAAGCTATGACTTAATATCAATTATGACTAAGACAATACCAATTATGAGTATGACTCGACACCAGTACTTAAGTGTTGCTAAACGTACATTGTAGTCTTTAAGATATAAGATGTCAACAGAAAGCCTTTGGTGTGTTGGCACATGCCTGCAATCCCAGCACTCAGGAGGTTGATGCAGGAGGATAACGTGTTCAAGGGGAGCCAGGGCTACACCCTTGAGTGCAAGGCCAGTCTAAACTATACAGTGTGGCCTGTCTCAAAAACAAAATATAACAAAACACAAAACATCAAAAACAAATGCCAGCACAATGTAAAAAAATTTATATCCTACTGTAAAGTTAATTAGTGCATTTTTCAGTGATACACAGGATAGCAGAGTTATATAGGAATATTATCTTGCTAGTACCTTTGTCATGAATTATGATTTAAATACATGCATTTGCATGTCAAGTTGACAAGGAGTGGGTTTATTATGGTAAATCTTTATTGTCAACTTGATTAGCTAGGAGAATGTAATGCACATTTCTGTGCATGTGTCATATCTTTGAAGGTTTTTTAATAAAGAGACAGTTGGCATATGGACCAGCTGAATGAGGGCTAAAGATCCATTTGGGTTGTGGATATGATTATCCAATTGGTTTATAGCCTGGATGAGAAGATAAAAACGTAAAAAGGAAGTCATCCAGTACTTGGAAGCTTGATTTTGCTTAAACTGGTGTATGTTTTGCTGCTGTCACTGCCTATGGACATCAGAATATTGTTTTTTTCAGTGTTTTGATGCAAACTCACATGAGTGACTCTCTAGGGTGATTCTAGGCCTTCAACCTAGGAAATAGCTGATCTTTGATCTTTTCTTGTCTTCTGTGCTTCATGGTCTTTTTACCACATAGCTGCTGGGTTCTCTGGCTCTCCACTGTGCCTATGGCCTTGTGGGTGACCTAGGTTCTGATCCTATAAATCAGTCGCACAAATCTCCTTTAATAACCACACACACACACACACACACACACACACACACACACATATATATATACACTTTTCTTCTAACTAATACAAATTTTTAAAAAATTAATAATTTGTGAGCCACTTATATTTACCTACTTTGTCACTCTTTCTTGGGACAGATTTCCAATTTTACATATAAGCATAGGGCTCTTATGAGTAAAATTTTTTCCTCAAAAGCATCAAACAATAATACAATTTTTACTTAAAAATAGTTCTTTTGACTTTGTCCTTCATTTCTGCCCCTTTGATAAATATTTGTGCAGTGTATTCCATCTCACAAGAAATATTATGATTTACAAAATACATTACAAAATAGAGAGGTAGGACAGCATCTAAAGAACAAATGCTTGTCCTAAAGTCAAATGAAATTAGTAGTAAAAATAGCAGTGTATTAGAGAGTTTCTTTAAAATAATGTAAATTATAGATACCAGGTAAATATTTTTAATAATGACCATGACTAATAGAAATAGAAATTTAAAAATTTGAAACGCAAGCTTGCAACCAGGATGTGATGATTCAGAATATAAGAAAAATAGTGAGCATAGCACTTGCTAAAAGCAGAAAGCCACAGTCCTGCCAGCTCTAAAATATGAATCATATTATTGGAGACTAGATAGAATCATGTGCATGGATATCAAAATGGGAATAATTTACCAAGGCAGGTGCATTTTCATGAAGATTCAACTTCTGCATTTGCCGAGAGGTATATTGGAGAAATCATCATGAGCAAAAGCTCCAGAAAATAAGAATTGCAGTAATCCAGGCTTCAAAAATCAGAAGCGTTTACCTGCATAACAAAAGCTTTTGTGCTGATGTGTACCCACAGCCTGGCTTGGTTTATTTCCACACAGGATATAGAGAGCAGTAATAGTTTCAATCATTGCTAATAATCTTTGGGAAGATTAAAAAATAGTTTTTTTTACTTGAGTATAAGCTTATAAATGTTTTTTTGTTTTCAGTAATTATAAAAAAAGTATTTATATTATTAGATTCTATCAGTCAGTAAAAGAAACTTACTAATTTGGTTGCTTAATAACAGTACCCCTCAAATAAGTGATACATTATAGCACAGCTTGAGATAGAGGGACTTTTTAATTTTGGAATGTTAACATATTTTTGCACTGATATAGCTCAGACAAAAGAAAGAGAAATTTAGGGAATCTACTGAGCACACAAGTATGGCAAGTTATGGACTTTTTGCAATACTTTGGATTGCATGGTGTTAATAATCATGTAATGTGGATTATATAGCAAAAATAATACATAATTTAAAATAATCCAATTTAATATTCATACTGGTTTTTACTTAGGAATTGTTTTGGTTTGATATATATATATATATATATATATGTATATATTTTCTACCTGCATTAATCTAAATGCCAAAACATTGATGTAGATTCTTTCAACAAGGACTCAATAAGTCACTTCTAGAACCATTAACATGTTAACATGTTAACAGTTACTCTACACATCTTGAAAGTAGTTGTTCAGATTATAAGATTTAGGCATAACAAATGATCAATCGATCAGACAGTGAAAACAAACTGCTCTTTTGATAAGCTGACAGACTAATAATGTAGCTATCTATCTTGTGAAAATGATAGAGAACAGCAACAGTTTTTATTGGTCTATCAGAATATGAACTCTAAAGAGAGATCAGACATTGTGTACTGCAAATACATGCTGATAAAAAAGAGAAAGCGATCTTAACTGTCTTGCTCATGATTTGGTTGCTAGCACTTAATGAAATGCCGGCACATATTGTATATAAGTGCACAGTGAAACTCTTCCATTTTTATTACCTTTTATAATCCATATTATTGTTTCACAGTTGTTTTGGTTTAGAAGTTCTAGGGCAACTTATTTCAGTCCTCAGTTTTAAAGACTCACAAGGATACAATCAATGTATTAGAAATTCTTGTGGTTTTCGTCTGAAATCTTAACTGGGGAAAGTTCCAAATCCAAGCTCATTCATATGATTTCTACTGAGATTCAGTTGGTTTCTAGCATATGGCCAACATTTCCTTGGTATGTGATCTTCTTCAACATAGCAGCTTGATTAATCAAAACCAAAGTAAAAGGGAGGTTGCCTATGACATGGAAATCTCATTATTTTGTAACCTAACACTGGAAACAATCTCTCACTTCTTCAATGATAATCTATTTGTTAATATGTAGGTGCAGCCCACATTCAAGTTTAAGACTATATAATGACAAATACAAAGAGAGATTATTGAGGATCATTGTTGAAATCTACCTATTGTATACCCACAGAAAATTCTGAGCCTATCTATAAACAGATGTACAAATAAATGGATAAGCAAGCATATATTAATGAGTAAATAGTTGTCAGGTACTGTGCTATATGCAAGAACTTTGTGCTTGATAATGATACACTCTCTGCTTTCTAAGGTTGGTAGTAAAATAATGAGTAGTAATTGTTTTAAAAAAAGAAAAGCACAATAAAAGTTATTACACATGATACACAGATGGAATTCAAGTAGGACATAATCAGTGTCAGAGGATGATTAGGGATGAAATTTTTGTGACTGTAGTAAGTTACCTGGGATTATAAAACTGGTTCATCATTTTCCACCTTACTCAAAATAATAGAATGAAATGAATGTCACATACAAACTGATATTTTCTAAGAGGTGTGGGGGAGCAGATGCATATGGATTTATAGAATTTTTTTCTCTTTGAGCTATCTCAAGCAAAAAATGTGCTCTCTTACAAAGTTGGTTGATGAGCCATCTGTCCCAGAGTCTTCAAGTGACCAAGGGAAGGTCTTTATGGGAAGGATGACAGAAGAGAAAATAAAGATGCAAAGACAAGCCCAGGAGTAATTGATCTCATGGTAGCCCTTATCTCCAGAATTGTTCAAGTCAATTGCACATTGGAAAAAATTGATTAAGTTTCTAGTTTGGAGCAAAACTGTTCTAAAACCAATCTTTTCAGTTTGAAAAGAGGAAGCCCTTTGACATGAGGGCATTTCTGAGGATGAACTGCAGAGGGAAATTTAATGATCTGTAAACTTTCACATCTGTTGACAGTTGTTCTCCCGTGTTGTTGCAGAGAACAAAATGAGATGAAAGTATGATTTATAAAATGAGTATACTAAAAAACATTGAAATTATGGATAGAAGGGAAATGAATAAAATTATGGAAATGTCCCTATGTACTCTCTTACTTTGTTTTATATTAGAGACAAATGAGATTAGTAAAAGTAAATACAAAATATCTACCATAATGATTCAGAGCCATATCTAAGTTTTAAATCCTGCCTCCACGATTTACTAGTTTGGGGAATTTGAGAAAGCCCTGATGTAGTCAGAGTTTACAATGGAATAGATTTAATACAGGTCATATTATTTTATAATATTCACACAAGAAATCAAATGCAATAGAGTGAAAGAGATATGCCCATACACTAGAAATTCAAAGAATCCAGCTTAGGGTCTAAATCCCATAGCATGATTCCAGCTGATCCCAGGACAATGTCACATGCAAGTTTGTATCAAGGATCTGTACTGGGAAGCCCCAAGGTCAGTGGTGGAAACTAGAAAGTTTGCACCAGTGGGATGAAGGATTTGTGCCAGCAAGTTGAGGGATCTGCATTGGATCCAGGAAGTAGATACTCAAAGACAGGACTATAGCTCCCTTGAAAAGAATCTCATCCATCCTCAATGGTGGTGAAGACTCAGTATCCTGTGACAATGAGAACAGCTGAGTTCATATCAGGAAAACCAGTGTGAAATGGCTCTGCAGGAGAATCACCAGCACACCATCTTCTCCTTCAGTTCTGCTTCCATGCCATAGGCAATGATCCTTAGGTGGCTCTTCCACACCTAGAACCATATGGATTCAGTTCAGCTGGGTGTTACAAGTTGACCATTAATTAATCCACCATTGCCTCTAACATCTATGAGATTGAGCATTCATTTTTAAAATTTATATGTAACTATTCATTGTTTTTGAGAAGTCAATGAGAATTTCTTCCAAAAATCCATTATCTTAATTTTAATTAAAGAGAAAAAAAGCAAAACAGAAAAAAGGGTACAAACAATACAGAATTTCAGAAAAAAAAATAAATGGTAAGAAATCACTAGTTGATAAATTAGATATTGTCTTCTTAGACATAGCTGTTCAAGTTACAAAATTAAAGCATACCAAGTGGACATTCAAACAGTGAGGCTGCAAACAGTTCTATTCAATGATCCAATAAAAACTTAGCAACATGGTTATCAATCCTACACACTTAAACATAAATGCAGTTATATCCTTTAGAGCACTTTCTTTTCCTCCTTTTGCTTTTTAAGTCCATTATCTGTTTAGTTATATCCTGTTTCAGTTTGCTCAGTACCTTACTGACCTGTTTTGTTGTTGTTGTTTACTTTTTAATCACCTTATATTATTCTGTTGCTTTGTTTTTGAGTTTATCCTCATCCATGACCTGTGGATCAGTTTAGGTGGAGTTGAGCGTTTTTTTTGGAAGTATTTTGTTACTTTGTTATCTTTTTTTAAAGTAACAAAATACAGCAGAACAAGACAGAACAAAGCCATCTGAGACAGTGCAGTGAAATTGGCACAGAACCTCACAGCAGGTGGCCAGGACAACAGCAATAGGCACAATAGTACATCCCATTCTCTTCACATTAGCTGTTCTTTCAATCAGGTAGAGCAAAATGTAAGGAAATACTGAACTTACAATAAAAACAGAATATTGAATAGAGCAGTTCTGAATAAAACAGTGATAAAAATATTTGCCTTCAAAGAGATGGTAGAAGGACATCTCCCTTACTTGCTGCACTGCATACATTCATCCTCCAAAGAGATGCTAAGACCTCTGGCTCCCACTTGCTAACAGGGGTGGGTTGGGTGGAGGGTGGATGGATGGATGTTTGATTCTTAGCCTGTGTACTGGCAGGACCAAAGTCACTTACCAGAGCAGCTAGCTGGCTGCCTGTTCTCCCAGCACCCTAAGTTCCAACATAGTGCAGACCTCAGGAAATGCCAATAGTTCTCACCCTGGAGTGGCCCTGGCTTGTCAGGCCCCAGCCACTTACCAGGGTGGTGAGCTGGCTGCCTGTTCTCCCAGCGCCCCAAGTTCTGATATGGTAAAAAATCCATTATCTTAACCTGAATTTGAACTTTTCTTTTTCAGTTATGTGATTTAAGATTTTTGAGGATACATTACATAATAACTCTTATCACAGTGTCCGATACTCCCTCTTGATATTCTTTAGAAGTAGAAAGGGTTGCCAGCTGACCAAAATCCACTATTAGAACAATACTCACAATCTAGTGTGGCTCCTAGTCAAGAAAAGTCACTCTCAAGATTCACAGCTTTAGCTAAGTGTTGAGCCATATCAAAGGCAGCCAAGGAAAGTCAGATCTCACCCAGAGATACCCATGAGCACTCAGTCACCACTGCAAGTTTCCAAGCCAGATATGGATTTAAAGATCTGTTTGCCTAGGCTAGTGATGGTGAACCTAGACCGAGTGCCCAACCAAAACTCACTTATTTATAACAAAGTGCCAAAACTGCAATTAAACCTGAATACTGAGGTTTTAGAGGAAAAAAAAAACTGTTTGTATATTAATGTCTTCTACCTTAAAAGAAAACACAGTAACACCCATGCAATAGGTAAACCAATCCTGGCATAGGCCAAAAATCCAAAACTTTCAGAGGTGACATTCTGATGATTAAAGGACATTATTATCAGTTGTATCTGACTTGTAGATTTGTGTTGTATGTCACTTAAGCAGTACATATTATTGCAAATCAAAACAAGCCAATTGCAGGCTCCAATTTTTAAGATTTGGAGTAAAATGAGGGTGGATTTATACTCACTAGATCTAACTGAAAAAATTTAAGAATTTGATATTAAATATAGAACATGATTTTTGAAGACATAAGTGGTAATAAAATAATTAAATTAGTTAATAAAATGTAAATGTATGGTGGTCATAGTTCAAAAAACTCAATGAGATGTGCTAAGGTTGGCAAACTAAGGGAGTGAAAGAATTATCTTTTAATTCGTCCAAATAATTAGCCAGTTTCAACATTTTAAAATCTTTTTTGATTTTTTATTTTATTAATACATGTTTGCAATTCATGCAGTACAGTCTCTTGGGGAGGTATCATGTGTATATATTACAGCTTGTTTCTTTTCTTTTTTCTTTTCCTTTAAGTTAGTTGCCCTTCCAGAAACTCTCATTTCCCTTTCCCCTTCTATTCACCATTGACTTTGTTCCTTGGACCATTTCTATACCTGTGTCACTTTCTGTACATTCTTTATTATATTCTTTGATTGTACTTTGCCTAACGTAAATGAGAGATAACTGCATTTAAATTTATGTGTCACATCTGTTTCACTCAATGCTGTATGAATTTTCCTACAAAGACTCAAATATGTCATGCTTTAGAGCTAGAGTAGTATTCTATGATATGTACAGACATTTTCTTTATCTGATTGTCTGTTGATGAATCTAGAGACTGATTCCAGGATTTAGCAATTGTGCTACTCTAAACATCAGTGTGCATGTATTCTTGTAATATAATGACTTAAGCTCTTTGAGGAAGATACCTAGAAAGGAGATAGCTGGATTATATGAAATTTCTAATTTCTGATTTCAGTTCTTTGAAAAATCTCCATACTGATTACCTTAATGGTTGTGTTAATTTGCACTCCAAACAACAACACTCATTCACCACAGCCATGTCAACATTTGTTCTTGTTTGCTTACCTAATGATTGCCATTTTTTCCAGAGTGAGATGCAAGCTTAGTGTTGTTTTAACTTGCATTTCTCTAATGGACAGAGTTGTTGAATTTTTTTTCATATATTTGTTGACCATTTGTATTTCTTCCTCTCTGAAGTTTCTATCTATTTCTTTTGACCAGTTCTTGACTGGGTCTTTAATTTTAGGTGATTTAAATTTTTTAATACTTTGTATATCCTAGAAATTAGTATATCTGAGAAGTAGGTGGCACAATATTTTTCTCATGCTCTAGGTTGTCTCTTCAGTCTACTGATTGATGCTTCACTGTACAGACGCTTTTGAGTGTGACATAATCCCATTTGTTGATTCTTGCTATTTCTTATGCTATTGAGGCTCTATTTAGAAAATTCTTCATCACGTGTATGTCTTCAAATATTTTATCTTTTAGCAGGTTTAACATTAAACTCAACATTTTTAGGAATATAAAAATTTACATAGGTGAATACAAAGTTTTCGGAAACCAGTTAGACTGCTTCAAAGCTCAGCAGTGTCTAAGGACCCCTGGGAATATAGCCCCATTTATCTAGCATGGGTACACAGTGGAGTACAGTTACATAACCCTGACTTAGCACAGATCAACATACATTCACTGATTATACAGCACTATACAAGAATGTAAATATGAGATAACATCCTATATAAGAATTGTACAATAAAGATGCAGGCAGCTCTTGCACTCTTGAGGTATCATACTCTCTGCTCTGCTCCATACTAACTGCTATTGTTGCTGTCTTTTACATATGTTTCCTTTAACCTTGGGACTTCACCTGCGAAAATCTTCCTTGGGCTCTGTGAGAGGGTTGTCAACTTGCATAGTCAATGAGACATTAAGGTGAGTGGTCCCATAGCAGCTATGGAGACAATACTCAAAGGCGAGGGAGAGTCCTGGAGAATGACTGATAAGCAACATTGGCCTTGTCATGGCTACCTGTAGTTACCTTCTTTGCAGCTTAGAAGGCCCTGGACAAATGAGAAAAAGTCTGTTTGGGGCCTGGAGATATCTTGAAAACCTTGGAAATGAGAGACAAATTCCTCCCCCTCACTATGAAATGGTGGGGCGGGTGGCTTGGCTGCTCTTCACTTTCTTCTGCTACATAAATCAAGAGGCAGATGGCCTTGTCTGGCAAGTAGACCAGCTGCAGCAGACAGAGGAGGACCTTGAGAAATGGTGTTGAGCTGTTGTTGAGCTCAGGTTGTGAGATGTGGGAAGCACTGCTTCCTCCAGAAATGTCTCCAGAAGCATAAGTCCAAAAGCCTGAGAAAATCCCTGGGAAAATCCCCTAATTTTGCATACTAGGCCAGCTATTCATCAAAAAGTGGTGGTAGAGGAATTCCCAACCCAGGGAGAGGGAGTAGGAGGACCACCTACTTATGCATGGCATACAGTGTGCATAACCTCCACAGCCATGGAGCTTCAGGAGCTTGAAAAACAATTAAAGCAGAAGTTGGGTGAACAGAGCCTGTGTGGTTTCTATTGCAGTGGGAGAATGGGGCTAATAAAGTGCAGTTAAGCACACAGGAGATGTCCCAAATAGCCAACACAGCCAGCACTCCCTCTGTGAGATGGGTTCTGCAGGCTATGCAGGGGACAGGCCCAGAAGCATGTAATCAAACTGTGATGATTTGGTTGATGACAGATGCTTTCTTGATTTGGGAAAATAAAGGTGACTGTATTCATCAGGGTTTTAATAGAGAAAACAGATATAACATGAGAAACACATAGAAATTAAAGGATGGGCTTATGATGATCAGCCAAAGAGTTGGATAAGGAAGTGTGCAGTGGGCGTCTGCAAGCCAGAGGTTCAAGTATTCAGTGTAAGGTGTGGAGTTCACCACAGTGTCCAGTGCAAGTCAACAACAAGCCAAAGGGTCTGCGATGGGAGACTGAAGAGTCTACACCAGGATGTTGAAGAGTCCAGGCCAGAAGGATGAGGGATCCAAGGCAGAAGCCTAAGAATATGCATTGAAAGGCAGGATATGATGTAGATGAGGAAGGTGAAGAGTGGAGCTCCTTGGAAAAATGGAGCCTCCTTCATCCTTCCTCCTTCCCTTTTATACCATCCAGATGATGAGCCACCCTAAGGTGGGTCTGCTACACCCTAGGGTGTAGAGTTGCTAAGCCAATTTAATTAAGCTTCTAAATGTCTCAAGTTGACATCATCAATCAAACACTGCAGTGACCTTCCATTTCAAGCCACTATCTAGACTTGATACTATGCAAAATGGGCATGTGGCAAATGATGTTCACACTGCCGTACTGCAGCCCATATGAGGAACTTTTGACACATGCATGGAGGACATGGTTGTGGTGTGTGGCTAAGCTGGCATGTTGAGATCAATGGCAGCTCTTCTAGCCCCCTTACAGACTGCCTAGTCCATGTTTCTGTGAATGCACTGGCTAGGCAGAGAGACATGAAATTGAAGTGCCAAGGTAAGGGGAGATCTGTAAAAATTGTACTGACAAAGGATAAAAAGAAGTGGGGCCCTGATTGAGGAGGGTCATCCTTCCAGTGACAGGCGGTGGGACCACTGAAGGTTGGTCAGTACCAGATCTGGACACACCTTCTGGCTGCTGACGTAGCTGCAGATAAATTACATGGGTAGCCTTTGGATATGTGGCTGGCTCTGTGGAGGCAATACTGGTCCTGGGCAGCAATACTGGCCAGTGGGCCGGGGCCTTTTATCCTGATTAGGAGGCAGAGTCAGGTACCCAGGTGCTGGGGGTCCTGGAAGCATGAAGGCCACATGTGGTAATGACTTATTACTGGTCCCGCCCAAAATGTGCAGCATGTACTAGAATTGGTTTAGTACTGGAATTGAGTCAACACTAACAAATGGCAAGCCATACCATTTTGCAGGACCTACTGTATGCATAGAAAGATAGGGAGGTCATTAAGTCACAGTCTCTAAGATCCAGATAACTTTGGGTATCCAGAATTTGCCTTCATGCCTGTATAATGTTTATGTTTCCCCAGTTGCCAAATACATTGCTGGAGTAGACATACTAATTGGCGTATAGCTCAATACCACACAGGGAGGATTCCAGTTGTAAATTCACATGGTGAAACTGTAGTCTGAGACAATCCACACAACACACTATGACTCTCCCACAGGCCACATGAGTTTTATGTGTGAAACAGCATTGACTGTCTAGAGGCCACAAAGAGATGGAACAGACTTTCTCGAAGCTGAAAAAAAGCAGGGGTGATACACCATGCTCAGAGCCCTTCAGTCTGGATCATGCAGAAGCCAGATGCATTATGGTGAATGACCATAATGTCTCACAGTGACACTGGCAGTGATGATCAATTTGCTCTCACCTGGGAGGGTATCCAGTGGACCTTCCAGGTGTTACCACAAGGCTATCTGCATATTCCAACTTTGTGTTGTGGCTTAGTGGCCCAGGACCTGGCCACTTGAGCCAAGCCACACTCTGTCACTGTTTTATATTGATGATGCTATGCTAATTTCTGATTGTATGCAGATGTAAAAGCCACCATGCACAATCTGAAGGAATCTTGCTGACATGGGGTTGAGCCACACACAAAGTCAAGGTCCAGGAAACTGGCTTATCTGTCAAATTCTTAGGTGTTGCACGGTGGAGTAAGACCAGACCCATGACAGTATGCCAATTACAGATACATATGGACTTGCTAGGTTTTTGGTGGACATACCCACCTAGTATTCCTACTGTGCCCTTTATATCAGAGGACCAGGGGCATAACAGGCCTGCACAAATACAGTGGAAGCTCCTTGCTGGATAGATGCTGAGGAATCTGCTTTTCAGGACCCAAAGAGGGCTGTTGAAGGGCCAAGGTAAGGCAATATCTGTAAAAATCATACTGGCAAAGAATAAAAAGAAGTGGGGTCCTGAGTGAGAGGGACCCCAAAGAGGGCTGTAGCATAGAAGCAAGCCCTACTAGTCATTGACTAACCTGCCATTTATTCAGATAGTCAGTGTGCATGCTGATGGATTTGGCTGGGATGTATGGCAGAAACAGGGAAGTGGAAACATCTTGTTGGATTTTGGCCACAGTTTTGGAAGGAAGCTGAGAGTTGGTATTCTCTGATTGAGAAATAGCAATGCTGCATTTGGCTCTGCATGCCTGTGAGGAATCATGGGCCAGATAAATATCGTTGTATGAACATGGACAGCATCCCAGGAGTAGGGTGGTATAGGCCTTCACTCTCAAGTATCAGGAGATGTACATCTAACAGTGGACCTGTTTCTTAGTGAGTCCTTTGACAGCTAAACTGGAAATGGTTTTGGGATCCATGATGTACACAGCCCAGGAACCTGTCTGATAGGACAGAATGCAGAACTGGACCCCTAATCCCTGTGCAGAATGGAAAGAGGTCTTCCAGTTGATGCTGGGTATACTGATGGGTCTAGCTGTGACTCAATCGTGCAATGGACAGCAGATACTGTACAGCCCAGTATGGAAGTACTCTGGTTTGAATCTGGAACAGGCAGATCAAGTGAATGGGTACAGGTATGGACGATCTGATTGCTTGCAATACATGGAAAAGCTCCCCTATATGTGTGCATGTACAGTTGAGCTGTGTTTAGTGGACTGATACTGGCTGCTTGCTTGGGAAACTCAGGAGTGACAGATAGGGTACCATCCCTTGTGGCTTGCCAACTTATGGTGAGATACATGAGTGTGTGGCCTTATAGGATATCATGGTTCAGGGTACACATCCCTGCTGTCACCAGGAAATGTCTTAACAGATGCCTTGGCTAGGCATTACAATGGTTGACTGCTAGGAATAGTTCTGACAAAAAACATTGACTACTGTGTATGGGATGCTGCTAGGAAAAGCATCTGACCAAGGGGCAGGTGTTACAGGCACCTGAGTCAGATAGAAATTATAGGCAGTCAGACAGGGCTAGGTCCTCCAAGGAACCAGTGCAGGAGAGCAGATACCTTGCAACCATGGGGAAGACAGACACCTTCTGCTGTAGACAAAAGATTAAGCAAATGTGCTCACATCCTAAGGATTGATATTCTAAATAGGTCTCTATCACCAAGGAAGCCAGGAGTCACCATCCTAATCCCCTACAGGCAGAGTCACTGTTCTTTAAGCCACTTGCTCTGAGACTTGATTCCCCATTTGTTTTTGATTTAATCAATTTTACCTGATAAATCTTATTAGTTGACCATAGTTCTGTTGCACCTTGTACCCACCTTGCAAGTTCCCATGTTTTCCCTACCTTGGGTCCATCTCCTCTCATGTTTTAACTCTTTAAAAGTCCCTAAAAAAAAGACAGTATTTGGCAACCCACTCGGGACCCCTTGTGTCTCTGTCTCAGACAATTTTTTTTCTTTCAATAAATACAGTCTTCTCTTAATCTTCATTGTTCTTAAAATTCATTCTTCAATTTCAGAGAACACGAACTCATACGAGACGTAGAGTAGGTTGGAAGGTTTATTCCCTTGTACGACAAGGACCACAAACATAGCCCTTCAGGTTGAAACTCTTGTTCAACATAAGTTCTAGGTCTTGAATGTTACATATCAGGTTTCGATGTTGCTTATGGATGAAATTGCTCAAATGAAATTGCTAACATTTATATATGTTATACATGTTAGAATATTACATTTATACACTGCTGACCTCTGAGGGGATGAGATGTGGGCAACCACTCAGATTGCTTAAAAGCTTTGGGGCATCTAAGGACACTTAGGTAAGGAACCGGCTTGTCTTGCACAGATGCACAGTGGGCTGCAGTTATGCAATCATGACTTAGTACAGATCAATATGAATGTGCTGGTTACACAGTACTCTCTACAAGAATGTAAATATGGAATAACAACCTGTATAAAGATCATACAAAAAAGATGCTTTCTTGCACACTGGTGCTCTCTGCTCTGCTCCATGCAGCCTGCTGTTGTTGCTGATGTCTTGTACATGTCTTTAACCTTGGGACCTCACCCATGAGGTCCTTGCACCCACCAAGTGGGTAGACAAAAGTTCTTACTAGTAAATTCTTTCTTAGAAACTGTCACTGTGGACTCTTAGGCTATTGTTCTTGGTTCTCTGCCTTTCTCCTTCTTCAGTATGACAGCTTTTTAGATAACATCTATTTTGCCCTCCATCAACATCACTATTACTATAGGAGGCAGTTTAACTATTTAGCTTACAAATAGGCAGTGAGTAAGGGACATGGCCTAAGTGTAGGGCTAGTCAGCCTTGCAGTGTAAACAACACTAAAGATAAAACCAGAAATGAAAGACTGTTCTCCCTAAAAGAAACTTCTGAGAGAGAATGGAATGGAGCAAGTTAACAACTGTGAACTGGGTTTAGAAGAATGCAAAGATTCTGAGTAACTGGTTTTTCTTTTGAAATCTGCATTGAAGATTCAGAGTCTCAGTTGGTTATGTTAACCACAGGGGTTGTGTATGATAGGTGATCACTGAAAACTGAGCAAATTTGCATGCTCTGCTTTTCCATAAAAGACTCCAGACAAAGAATTCCCCAAACAGCCCTGAAAACTGGGACCTTATTTTCTTTTCATACTTCCAATAAGTATTCCCACTGACATCCTCCTTAGTTAGATGCTGGCCAGATTCTTAACTTAAATTCCTATAAAAACACCACCTATATAATGATTCTCTCCTTTCCTTTCCATTCCTTTCTTTTCCTTTCCTTTCCTTTCCTTTCCTTTCCTTTCCTTTCCTTTCCTTTCCTTTCCTTTCCTTTCCTTTCCTTTTTTCTTTTCTTTTCTTTTTTCTTGAGACAGGAGCTCATGATGTATTTCAAATCCTTGGCTTTGGATTTAATACATAGCCCAGGTCGGCCTTGAACTCATGACAATCCTCCTGCTTCAGCCTCCTGAGTGATAGTATTACAGATGTGTGCCGTCATGCTAGGGTACACATATAATGATTATAAAGTATCTATTTGTTGTTTCTGCAATTATTTTCATTGAGAAAGTACCATATGAATAAACTACATAGAAAATGCCTGATTTGGGTATGAAAGTTGTTGAAGAGGATCACATAATATCTTATGTACATAGAATGTATGAAATAAAATCACAATGCAATATTTTCTAGTTACTATTGCTATGGTCAATGTTATTAGTAGTATAATAATATAATTTTTATCACTGCAACTGCTTTAATTTTCAGAATGCAAGATTGTTGGAATGTTTTCTTTTATTTAAATAAATGTCTTATTCAATATCTAAATTAGGATCTTAGATGTATAAAATAATGAAGACTTTTGAGTGATAGGAATGAAAATATCTTGACAATACGGAAAAAAGATAACAGTGAACTTAAATTCAGATGGGAATATATTTAGCACTCCTCTAGGTAAATCTTGGGAGAATAATTAAGAAAAATAACTTCTAACTCTCACCCCAGAACACATTATTTAATCATTAAGGCCTAAAGCATCTAGCCAGATTTTGATTTTATGGATTCATACCACCCTCTTGTTTCCATACAAACAAAATTAGTGTGCTCCTGATTAACTATCAAACCTATTTTCAAATTCACCTGGTACAAGGGCAAAACTGCTCTTTTCTTGACAAGGAAGACCCTGGCTGGAATGATGCAAGCACATTTACACACAGTGTGGCCCAACTGGATACTACTACAGCAAAGGAAAATTTCACCATTCAGGGAACACAAAGTTTCCCAGCACTGTTTTCACAGAGGCCAAAAGAAACCACACAGAAGCAACTGTCCAAACCAACAATGTGACTGTCCTTTTTATTGATCATTATCTTTTACATATCTGAATAAGCTTAGGCTCCTGAAGGTATAAAAAACTTCCCTGGGAGGTATAGCTAGCAAAAATTAACACTTCACTGCACATCCTAATTAGGATTTAATTAGGGAATTTAAAAAAAAATGCCAGGCACATGTTTTTAGCAAGTGCATAATCACTGACTCATTGCTTGTAGGTTTTGTACATATTTTTCATTGTAAATATCCAATTATAATTGTCATTTAGGTCATACTTTAGGAATTAAAAAATTTATTCAAAGTAATGAGAATTTGTTTCCTTAAGCATCATGTCCTGTAGTATACTTCTTGCATCATTTAGTTTACAATTTGGTCTATACTGTTCCTTCTTCTGACACTGAACCTGGGTGATATTTTCCTCGTGATGTAATGTATTACTTATCAACAAAGGCCTGCACCTTTGTTTATAACCAGTATTTGAGAAAAAACAAAAAAACTGAGTCCGTGTTTTTATTCCTGAGAGATTTGTAACAAACCATGACAGTGAAACTGCCATTTCTTTTTCTTAGAGAATGCTGTGTGTCTGCCTGCAACACTGATCGAATTTTTGAAGTGATTTATATCAGATCTGTTGTGACCTGCCCTGATAATATTCAAATTAAAGTCACAGTTGGAAAAAAAATGGCATGTGTCATGTGAGTTCCTCTAAAGGTATGGAAACTGTTCCAAATTTGATTTCTGACCATGACCACCAGCTTTTAAAAACCACAGCTGATGGAGGATAATGTCTGATGTTGATTTCTTAATCATGCTGCCATTATGGAAATAATAGGTTGCTACAATAATAAGCATTACTCCTTTTCTGATGGCATTTCTGGGCTTTTTACAGCCACTTGTAATGACCATTGAACTGTTTGGTCTAATGAGTGAGAAGACGCCAACATCTTTATTCAAAAGTCACTAATGATAATTGTCACCTATCACCCTTTTCTCTAGAGCCCAGAACACATATCCACAGAATCCATTATCATCACTGCAGGTCCACATCCCAGAATTACAGGACACTAATAATTAAATCTAATTTATATCTGATCTAGTGATGTCTGCTGTAATTTCTCTTAGATTCATGTTTTCCATTATGTCTGAAAATCACTCAGTTCTAGAAGTTTTCCTAAAGCTTTTATTGATTTAAGTTATAAATATGATTAATGGTAGCTTTAATGCCCAGTGAATATTTTCTACTTACATTCATTTATATTACATGGAGTTAGGGCTAAGAATGAGGAATCATGAAAGCCATACACCTGGATTAAGGTCTTCATTTCACCTCTTGACAGCCATTGCAACTACAGTCGGCCTCATGGTAACTCAGCGTTCAGATTCTTACAGTGGTTGTTGGTTATATTAAACCTAAAGATGATAGCTTTATTACATTATCACAATTGTCACCAACATCATTCTCATCACATATGCCTCTGCTTTTTATAGAGAAGAAAATACCTCATTATATTCTGCAGATAAGTACAGATATCCCAGTCTTCATGGTAATTATCAATATCAATAATTCATTAATCAATGTGCAGCCATGAATTGGGTCATTGCTGTGGGTCTAGCCATGAGCAACACCTGATGTCTTAAGATCTACGTTAAACATTCTTGACCTGAGTTAGAAGAAATAGTAAATAGTTGTTGCAGACATGAAAGAGGCAAAGGAGGTTAGCAAAGAGTGAATACAATGCACTCCAAATGCAAGGCGCTATGCAAAGAATCTTCATTTACCCTCTCTTATTTATTTTCACACAATTATATTAGTTAATATTTATGTTTAATAGCTAAATAAATCTCATGCAATCTCATAGGTAATAAATGGTAACAATGGTGTGTCTCTTTGGAAGATCAAAATTAAGAAATGATTAAAAAAATGCACATAGAGAAGCAACAGCAAAGCACACAGCCTGGCAGATGATGATGGCATCAAAAAGCAGAATGTTGCTTTATGTACACTGAAAATTATAAATAGAGCAAAATGAAAATAGCACATAAGAGGAAGAAATCATATGTTGAAATATATTTGATTGATCAGATTTAAATTAAAAAAGAACCATTTCTCACATACAAATGTAAAAAAAGAAAAAAGAAATATATAAAAACATGTTATGACATGCTATTGTGGTAGAAGTCTAAGTGGGAGACAGTATGTTTAATTTTCATACTAGAATGTTATTTCAAAAGGACATAGACTGATCCCTGATGTTCCAGACTTAGACACACAGACACACTTTAAATTCCATTTATAATTAATGAAATCATCCTTGTGAGTTTGCGTTCTCTCATACTGGAAATTTTGAGATATAGCTAAGAAATAATGATATGTTTTTTCACCCTCAAATTTGGAAGAAATTCAATGTCAATATTAATAATTTTGACTTTTTAATGATAAACAATTGCAAAATAGTCAAATATATGCCTGCTTCCTTTCAGAAGATGGTCTATTTCTCTACCTTCCATAATGGATGACCTTGATACATACTTCTTGTGTTAAATTGCTAAGCCTAGATCTCAAGAATCCTTGCAGCTTCTACTTTTGTTGCTCTTGGACTCCTGCGTTGCATACATGAAGAAATCAAGGAAATACTAAGGAATTGGAGCTGACAGAGAGAGGACCTGGTGTTAAAAGCCTTTCCATCCCAGCTTCCCTGTAGACCATTAGCCATAGGAGTTCCGTGTGGTGACCACATACACAAGAACCTAGCCTGCATCAACCAACCTTACCCTAGCTGAAATACATCAAGCTGATATTATTCCACAAGCTCTAAGATGATTTGTTATACAGCAAAATCTAAATCATAGATATCTTGTCCAAATGACAACTATAAGCTTTACGAAATATTTCTCAAAATGCAACAATAATTTAATGTTTTGATGAAATTCAGCAACTCTTCAGAATGTTCCTAGGGAAGTGTTTCATTCTTTAATTTTTGAGTAGATAATAAATTCTTAACATTTAAAATTCAAAACCTATAAAAGGGTACAGAATAAAAATCTTCCTGCATTTATTTATTCTCAAAATTTTGCATTTTTACCTATAAGAAAGTTGTGCTATCAGATTATAAAGTATTCTTTTAGGAATGTTGTAACTTTATAAAATCATGAGCAACTTGGGATACACAAGATGTATAGGACAGTCTTGTCTTAAAGATCTGTATAGTTAACACATTTTTTTTTTAAATTTTCAAGTCATGGCTTGAATTACACTTAATGGATGAAGTTTATCCTGATTCCTTTACTTAATTTATACCCTGTCTCTATCAGGATATAAAGGCTGTTAGTTTTTGCATGAAAATGGCACTTTCACATGTACTATAGATATTATTCATTGTAGTTAATATTTTCCAGTATTTTAATATGCTTCATAGAGAGAGGAATAATTTTATGGTGAATTTGAATATATTTCAAGCATCCAATATTTGTATTCAACAAATACATTTGCTGGTAATGAGAAAATTTTAAGGAAGTCTTCATAAAGAAATATTATAACTATTTGTCAATATCAGCTTTGGGTAAATGTATAAATGATTCAATTATTCAGCTAATAGATAATGAATATAAGGTAGTATTTCTCAGTTTTACAAGAAAGAAAATTATGAAACAAATTATCTTTGCTCTCTGATCAACAACTATTGGAGGTCTTAGAGAGATCTATCATGAATTTACATATGAGGATATTGGTGAATAGTTAAAAAAAAAGAATATGAACTTAATAAATTAGTGAACTAGTAAAAATTAGGTACTATAGAGTGATGTAGACCAATTGCTGTTGATTCAGAAAAAGGATTGATTACCTTCTGTTGAAATAACACAGGATCGCCTGTATAGATAAAGGTAGCGATAGATTTGTGATTTAAAGGATCTAAGCCATTATGGAAAGAGGAAGATGGGCTAAATGGTGAGGAAAAAAATGATAGCTTGTAGGGAGTAGAAGCTGGCAAGGGCAGATCACAAATGTCTTTAAAACTGTCACATTGATCTTTTAAAAAAACGCTTGGCATACTGATGTATAGTGCTTAGCCTAATACCATTAAAATCACCAGTTAAAGGCATTTCATGGTGTTAATGAAAGTGATATTCAAATCTGTAGGTATGTACTTGCACCACACTATGGAATGTCTTTTTTTAAGGGCTTTCTTTAAAGAAGAAAATTTAAGAAACTATAGAAATTGTAAAATTTTAGGAACATATATATATATATACATATATATGCACTTATGGCATCATATGTGCATATTTATGTACATATGTCATCTGCTGTAGTTTTTTGGAAGTGTTAAAAATATGATTAAAATAGTTTGGCTTTAGAAAATAAATATTTGTGAAGTCATGATGAATCTGGCCAAGGGACTGCCTTTATGATGTTAATAAACTTCCTGACAACATTCTTAGAATGCAGTTATTTTACCTAAATAGTAAAGTATAGGGTCTGTTTCTTAGATGCTGATGGTCATCATGTTTCCAGTACTTCCTGCAAAGAAAGCTGCTAATGTTATCCTTTTATATTAGAACTAGAGACTTAGAATCCTAGCTCCAGCTATGTCTGACATGATTGCAAATGAAAGACAGCAATGAAACACGGTCATCAAAGAATATGGAACCCTTCTCTTCAAAGGATTTTATTTTAAACTTAGAATGATTTTTCTGATTAAAAGTATTTTTCCAAGATTCTTCTAACACTTCAGTCTTTATTGGAACCTTAAAAACAGAAGGATCATTGAAAGTAACTGGGTGAGTATTTCTCACATGGAGGAAAAGAAAAGAGAAAAAGAAAAGAAAAGAAAAAAGAAAAGAAAAGAAAAAAAAAGGTCTGAGAAGGTGAATTAACCTGTTCCTGCTCAGATAAGAAGAGGAGTAATAGCCATATTTTCCCGGAGGTGCAAGGTAATTAATAGGATTGTAGGAAAAGTGTCTTTTTCCAGCAGATACCAGGTAAATAAAGATTGGAGAAATGCTAAGGATTTCAAAATTATGGATATTAGTAAAATCTTATTGTCAAATAGTTTACAGGCAAGCCAACCTATGATAACTATCAAGATAAATTTTGTGCTTTAATTGCACTTTTGTAGAACTTTCCTATAAATAGAATGAAGCAGTTCAAAATTTTTGATCTAGCTTTTTCCTTATTATATTTTTCATGGTTTCCATATTATTATATTAACTAGAATTTTGTATATTTTATTAAAGAGCAGAATTCCATTTTTAGGGAATACTATTACCAATTTCTGGGGCTATGAGAACTCATTCTAGACATTCTTTCTAGCTGCTTCTCCTAAACAACTGGACAAAACAAGTCCAGAAGATACTGAGATTTTACATTTATTAAAAGTAGGAAAAGATACATGCTTTGCTGAACAAATGTGGGACAATTAAAAGTAGAAAAGAAGCATACTCCTCAAGGACGAACACATTGCTCTATAACACAGGACACAGTGGCCCCAAGCCCTGGCTATTTTTTATTTCCTGCTCCTCAGGCTGACATCGGGTCAGGCCATCCTGGAAAAACCTGCTTGAGTACTCACAAGAACTGAAGACAGTACTCTGACTGAAACCAGCTATAGGACTTTCGGAACTGTTCTGTTCATGCATCCTAGGCCTTTGCAATTATCAGGTCATCTCCACTTCCCCACCCAGTTTTCCCTGCCCTAATCTCCTGCCTCATTTCCTCCCTCCCCACAAAAACATAATACCCATAATTCTTCACAGGGTACTGAAGGGATGGAGATTTCTATCTTCATGCAACTACTTCCTTCTGTAAGGGGCTGTAGGTCTTTGCTGGGGATTACGTTCTCCCTAACTATCTTAGGATGTTGTGGGTTACCAGCTGGGTTGAAGTAGATGATAAGAAAGGAATTATTGTCTATGTGTGGAGAACTGTTGAGCTGCTTGTAGCCTAAATTTGAGAAGCAATAAGTGAAATTTTCACACATCCTGTAGGTGAGAAATTATGGTAAATTTGGATGCTAGATAGAGTACGAAAAGCCTGAGGGCCATAGCATTGCAAGTCTGTTCATATTACAGATCTAATTAAAACCAGGAGTCACAATACAGGTGCCCCTTTTAAGCTGTAGTGAACTAGAAGTCATTAGTGACTCTACTGATCTGCATCCAGAGCAGCACTAGAGTCCTGCTTTTTTTAAAAAGAGAAACCTCAGAGACATTCAAGATATTAACAAAAATAGCTCTTTTTTTTCCCCTTTAGGTGATCTTTTTCTTCAGACAGTTCAAGTGGAGCTGGTTTTCCAGTTTCCAGTGTTCCTCAGGGAATGTCCTTCTACTCCATAAAGTGCTAAAAAAAGGAGAAGTTCTGAGCTTCCCAGGGTTATTGTAAGCATGAATGGGCAAGCTTTATGCACCTGTTGGGTGACCATCACTTGCCTACTCCCGTGAAAATTCTAGTGGCCATTTCCTAGGTAGGGGTTTTATAGATTTCAACTGAATCCCTTGATGAAGAAACAAGTTAATGATCCCCAGGACTTGAGCAGCTGCAAGGGTAACATCTTTTTTGCATTTTCACTAGCCTTTTGATTTCTCAAGGAAACTTTAGACATTTCCCTTATGGTCCCTTGCAATGAAAGACAATGACCTGCTTGGAAAGATAGACTGTTTTTAAAAGTTGTAGAATTTCCTATTTGTGTTTTATTGATGACTGCTTGTTTGTAAAGCAAGCTACTTATTTTTTTCAGATTAACTCATGTAGCACCAGAAAAGCACATACAGCCTCATCTCAATGCCCAAGTAGGGCCTACAAAATCAATCTTCTTTCTTTCTCTCTCTCTCTCTTTCTGTCTCTCTCTCTTTCTCTCTCTCTCCCTCTCTCAAAAGTGGTCCCTGGGGGAAAGGGTTTGGCCTCAAAAATGTGTGTGAACTGAAAATGTGTAGTCTACCTCTTGATGTCCTTCTTGGTTAAAGCTACTTTAACCAAGTAGGGAGTCATACCTTTACAGGATTTTTGAGGGCTATGTCACTGAACACTTGCATAGGTCTGAGAAATTACTTATTCACCTCTGAGCCTATAATTATGAAAGAGGTAATATTATGAGTAGAAGAAAACTTTATACTAAGCTTAGGGATGTATAAGAAGTGTGACCTGGCATAATCCCAGTGAGTAAAATTCATTTTGACTTTTACCAGTATTGGAGAATTGCTTTCAACTTTGCTAGTACATCTCTTCATAATGAGAGAACAGGACACCATTGGACAATTAAAAACTCATTGTTGAACATTTGCCCTTTGGAATGACAGAAGTTAAGAAGCTTTGAATAGGGCTCCCATTGACTCCAATTATGGCTATAGATCTAGAGGAAGGTTTTATAGAAGCTAAAACAGAAGCCAAAGTAATTAAAATTATTTATTCATGACATCAAGAACCGCCAAGTGTTTCTCGCAGGAGATGGAGATGTCATGGACAGGAGCAGCGTAGGTTGCCCTGGGCCTCTTCAGCCCTCTTTTTCAGAGTTACAAGCCTTTCTCTTTTCATCCTCATGTAGGTTCCACTTATAAGAAAAATATATATATAAGAAAGACTATGTCAGGCAATTAGGTCATATTTGAAAGTACTAGATCTTTCTGAGGTACCAGCTTCTAACAGAAATAGGGAGGAAAAGCCCAAAGCCCGCTGAGATGTAGGTGGGCATTTGATGACAAGATCATCAAAGGTATGATTTTTTTTTTCCTTTGGAGACTTATTGAAGTAGAATGCTTCCTAGACCTTTTCAGAGGTAAAGAGAAATTGAAGCCTGTATATAATGTATTTAATACCACTTTATTTTTCTTTAGGGGCACCAATATGTATGAAAAATAGTATGCAGAAAAATGGCAAGATTGCTAGTATCTGTAGGATATTTTCTATGGTGTGTTGACCCACTGAGTTCTTAGAGAGATGGATGCAATTCTTGAGTGGCCTTTTTGAAAGTCCCCTAAGATCAGGTGTAGGCCAGCATATCAAAAAGCTACTCAAGTTCTCACACAAAGAATTAAAGATAGCATTCTCTGATCAGTTTCATGTGCAGGGCATTGGAAAGTGTTCTGTCCATGTGTCCTGGAACTTTGTAAATAACAGATCATGCCCACTTTCCCAGAAATTTTGCCACTCCCTTGTTCTCTACCTCAATATCATAGGCTTTTATCCATCACAAGTTAATAAATATTGGCTTGTTTACATTTTATTCTATCACCAGATAGACCAGTCAAGAGGTCCTCCAAACAAGGGATGGGGACCTCAACTCCCCTCACATCAAGAGGAACTTTGTTAACTTTTCAGTTAAAGGAAAATGAATTTCAGGATGCATCAGTGTAAGTCATAAATAAATTTATTGCATATGTACTGTTAGATAAGGGAGAATTTAAAAAGAAAGATTCTAGCTTGTGTAACTGGAAGGAGATCACTCTCATGAAGAGAATAAGACTGGCCCTTTTACAAAAAGAAGCAGACCAGATTTAATAGTGTTTTTGCATAAAGTAAGCCTGGTTGATCATTATCTCAGCTGTAATTTTGGGATCTGGTTATGGGGAAGTATTTATCGCATAAGGGAGGAGTTTGGTCTCCATGAGACAACTGTTTTGACTTGGATCAGTCTTAGAATTCAAGGAATTCAAGGTGACTATGGGTTGAGGGCAATGGAGACTCCTGAGTACAACGGAATGTCCCTGTTATTCTCCTATCTTGATGTCCTGAGTCTTGAAAGGGTATGAGATAGGTTGTATAAATTTAGAATGATCAGTTTTGTTTCTCCAACTGTTAACAGACCATTCTTTAGACAAACCTAAGAAGAGATTTGATACAGAATTTCATTCAATGGAGATCAAGTTTGTTCTAATGTGAAGGGTCATAATTTTTAGGAACTACTAGTTTTAAGTTCCTTACTTCCACAGAAGAAGGCACAAATCATTGTTTTAATGAATAACAGGTTAAGGGCCCTGGAGTTGTTTTTTTCCTGTCACACTGGTGGTCTCAGACTTCCTCAAGTCTACTATGAACAATACCCCTAAAAATAGTTGTATGAGGCTGTGGATATAGGTCCACTAGTACAGCACCTGTCTGACAAGCAAAAGGTCATGAGTTCAATCCCTTGTACCAAAAAAAAAAAAAAAAAAAAAATTATACAAGCCTGGCTGTGAAGACATTTGTATAAGGATATTTTATTATCCTATAGTAGATATGTAGGTCTGACATTCCTAAATTCCAGTATAGGATATTTTTAAATGCACAAACAGATTTACAGCATGACTGAGACAGGAAATTAGGCCTGGCAAAACTGGCTGGGAGAGTAAGCATGACCACTTAATTACAAAATCACAGAACATGTGCACAGAACAGTTCCCAAAGCCCTGCACGTGGCCTTTCCTGTGAGAATTTGAGAAGTTTTCTAAAGAATGACTTAAACTACACATACTGAGAAGGTGTGATTAACAGATGAAAGTACCTTTGTTCAAGAACTACAAATGGGCTCTGCATCATGTTGGAACTTGGGGCTCTGGGAGAACAGGCAGCCAGCTTACCGCCCTGGTAAGTGGCTGGGGGTCTGCCAGTGCGTGGGTCTAAGATCAGACATTGATCTATCCCCCGCCACCTCCCTGTTGTTAGCAAGTGGAAGCCAGATGTCTCAGTATGTCTTGCAAGGATGAATGTATGCATTGTGGCAAGTAAGGGGGATTTCCTTCTACCATCTCTTTGAAGGCAAATATTTTTATCACTGTTTTGCTCAGTTCTGATTAATGGTAATACCATATTCAATATTCTGCTTTTATAAGTTTGATATTTCCTTTCATTTTGCTCTACCTGACTGAAAGAATAGCTAATGTGAGGAGAACGGGATGTATTATTGTGCCTGTTGCTGTTGTCCTGGTCACCTGCTGTAAGGTTCTGTGCCGATTTCACTGCACGGCCTCGCATGTGTTTGTTCTGTCTTATTCTGCTGTATTCTGCTATCTTAAAAAAAAGTAGATAACAAAGTAACAAAATATCTCCAAAAAAACCTCCCAACTCCACCAAAGCTGATCCATGGGGCATGGATGAGAAGAAACTCAAAAACAAAGCAACAGAATAATATAAGTTAATAATATAATATAACTGCATTTATGTAAAGTGTGTAGGATTGATAACCATGTTGCTAAGTTTTTATTGGATCACTGAACAGAACTGTTTGCAGCCTCACTGTTTGAATGTCCACTTGGTATGCTTTAATTTTGTAATTTGAACAACTATGTCTAAGAAGACAATATCTAATTTATAAACTAGTGACTTCTTACAGTTTATTTTTTTCTGAAATTCTGTATTATTTTTACCCCTTTTTCTGTTTTTTTTCTCTTTAAATAAAATTAAAAAAAAAAAGAACTACGAATGACAGGTTATATAGTTCCCTGTTCACAAGTCACTAATGCGAACTTCCCTAAAAATCTCTACTCAAATTGTGGAGCTCATGGGTATTACATGGCTATTGAGCAAGGATGCTCAATTAAGGAGCAATGTACTTAATTCCCAAACTTAATTTATTCCACAATTCTGGAAAAGATGGCCACATTCATGTTCATAGACAAAATGTTTGTCACCTAGAGAGTTTTTAAACAAAAAGAAATTTTGCCAAATGCTTCTCTTTGTGAACCAAATTGTTCATAAACAGAAGGGTTCCTGAACTGAGGTACCACTACATAT
The DNA here is from genome assembly GCA_004027455.1 of Hydrochoerus hydrochaeris. Classification (NCBI taxonomy): domain Eukaryota; kingdom Metazoa; phylum Chordata; class Mammalia; order Rodentia; family Hydrochaeridae; genus Hydrochoerus; species Hydrochoerus hydrochaeris. Next base: position 208,400 of record PVLA01000279.1, read on the forward strand.
ATATTATAGACTCCACTGATGACTTTTTGATGTTACATGTCCATGCAGCAATCTATAAATAAGAATCTTGCTGACAAATAATCAATCATCTATAATGCATAACCTGGATATTCTACAATTCCTAGAGACTGTCCAACTACCCAAGCAGATCAGTCATGGGTTGTTAAGAATCCCAAAGAGATATAACTGAAGACTCCTTGGGAATCATAAAATCTGATAGCAAAACAAGTGGGACAACCCTACAGGGCGTCAAGTCCCTAATCTTATTCCCAGTTCCTGAGTAATCGTTCTGTTTCTTCCTAAGGGAGGAGGTGACAAACTATAAAATTCCTGCCTCAGAAATGGTCACTAGAATTTTCACAGCACCAAGAAGAAAGGTAATCCAAAAAGCTGGAGTTCCTCTTTAGAAGGCAAGACTCCTTATTGCTCCTGGAGTAGGTAAGTAGAGTCACTATTGACCCTCATTCAGCACAGCTTAAGTAAGCACCTGTACAGTAATTCCAATTTTTTAATTAGATCCAAGATCTTGCTAAGGTAATCTTGCTAAGGCTGTGGCTTGCAGGTGCTTGATAATTTAACCTCTCACTTTGCCATTGGTTTTCCTCCACAAAAGGGTGGAAAACTGACCAGGTCCTCATACTTAGGTTCTGTATCCCCCAAATGTTAGTAAAGTTCAATAATTCTTTTCTTATGGTCTTCTGATGCATTTTTTGTTAAACCACCCAATGAACTAGAACACTCCAAGATATTTGAAGAGCATTTACTCCCAGGTAGGTAAAGCTTACAGCCCTATTCAGTCACAAGAAGCCATAGAAGTCAGAGCTATCCCCTCCTTTGGCATTCACTAAGGAATTATTGGAATACATGTCTTTCAGGGGGAAATAAGACAGGGGATTAGGGCATGACAAAGCTGACTGGGGAAGTAGACATGATTTGTTAATTGCAAAATTCCAGGACACATACCCTGAACAATATGCAAAACCCTGAATGTGAACTTCCTTTGAGAACTTGAGTAGAATGGCCTAGACCTGACATCAGTCTGAGGAATGAATGATACAAGAATGATGGTCCACACTGAGGTTTTACCATGTTTTTCCCTTGCATGGTGCCCCAGCCTCATATTATAAGGTTTACTTCTTTTCCTGCATTTACTTAGCCTAAACTCACTCTGCAGAGCCTTTTTCTTTTCCTATCTTTAATAAAACCCTGCTACTGTTTGTGCAATTTGAGCAATTCTTTGCTCAGGATAGACAGAACCTAGAAACCACCTGCAGAAGAGACTTCAGGACTCTGAAATCTGAAAACATGACTCTACCATTCTTTGTGGCCACAGGCTTTATCATGTAAGCATCAGTGGTTTTACCTCCTCATTAATATTTGTCATTATAATTTAATGTAGCAGGTCTATAGGGGCATTATGTTTCTTATTTAATTCATATTTCTGTCACAATAAAATGGTAATTAAAATTCTATGTGCTTTTTGACTTTTTTACCTATGAAAATTCTTCTCAAATGCTTCATATATCTTTTGGAGTTTTTTTTCCCCTTAGTTTTAGTTGTTTTCTGATTATTGAGTTGCAAAAGTTCTTTATGTGTCTCACATCAATAATTGTCCCAGAAATTTATTTTCCTAATCTTTGGCCTACCTTTGCATTTCTTTTTTAGTTATTGTTTTCCAAGGGAAAAGCTTTCAATTTGATGAATCTTGAATTATCAATTTTTTAAGATTTGTATTTTATTTCCAACTAAAGAAATGTTAATGTAATTTAAGATGAGAAATATTTTCCCCTATATTTTCTGTAATAGTTTTGTAATTACATTTTGTATTCATTCAGTTTGACTTAAATTTCATATATTGCTGGAGGAAGTTCTAATGATAGATAGTCTATTATTTCAACACATTCATTGAGAAGAGTACACTTTGTTATTTAGACTTTTTTGTATCAGATTATTTCTGGACTCAAAATTTTGTTCCACTGATTTATCCTCCAACATTGTGCCTATACTATAATGTATTTATTCTTGTAATTCAATCTTTAGATCAGAATAAGATTCCTTCAAAATCATTTTTATAAAATCATTTTGACTGTTTTAAGACATCTAAATTTTTATACATTCAAGAGATAGTCTTTCAGTTTGCTTTCAATATTCCACTGACATTTTCACTGAGATCATTTTGAATCCATAAATACAAAGGGAAAATTGTGAATTTATCAATGATTTTGATCTATAAATATTGGAGAGCTATTTATTTATGTAATATTTACTTTCTTTCATTCCCATGTTTGCAGTTTATGGTACTAAATTTGGAAATATTTTAGTTAAATGTATTATTATTTTATGTACTTTTATTGCTCTGTGATTGTACTTAGAATAAATAAAATTTATTTTGACTTTTAATTTTGATTTTCTTAGTAATTTCTTAGTAACAGTAAACGTTATTTTATCCTGGAGACATTTGTACATATAACTGTTACCTGCATATAATAGGTACACTTTTTTCCAAATTATCATCTCATGGGTAGGCAAAAAAAATGAATATAAACTTTATTTTACTTGATAAAGAATTATTATAACACTATTTTAACTATATGAAATACATTATGAAATATAGACAGAAATATTTTCTAAGCTTTAGCTACCTACAAAGTCTCTAAAAATTGTGAAGATAACAGGGAGTTTAAAATCAAGTAGTCAGGTTGAATAATATCCTTCCAAATTCAAATCCATCAAATAGGGCTACCATAGTTTGTGGTCTTATTTAACAACATAACCTTGGTAGGTGTAATTAGTTAAGATGAGATCCTACTGGACCATGGTAGGCCTGAGTCTAATATGACAAATGTACTTCTATTCAAATGGAAGGACACTAAAAGGTAAAAACTAAAGGGAAAGGTCATGTAGTGGTATAGACAAATATGTAAATGATGGGGCTAGAAGTGTGTGAGTGCCAAAGGTTGTCAGGAACCTTCAGAAGCTGGAAGAGGCAAGACAGTGTTCTTCCTGGTCTACTAAAAGGCCAAGTGTGTTGATCATGTCAACACACTTTTTAGCTTCCACTCTTTATAATTGTGAAGAAATAATTATATATTATTTTAAGCAATTGAGTTTGAGGGTTTTTGTTGTGGTTGACCTACCAGCATAGTGGTTACACATATGGAGATATTAATTTATTAAGTGATAAGCTTAATCGACATGGTTAACAATAGACAATATACAATTCCATCACATTAAATTGCAAAGTTTGGTATTATTTTGCTTTCTATTATAGCCTTTTCAAACAAAGCTTTGTTTCTTTTTCCACAATTCAAATGTTCTTATGCATAGAAAGAGGATTTAAAATCATAGGATATAAATTGAAATCATACTAGAAATGATATATCTCAACCACCAATCATGAACTATAAAATGTTAAGGTGGTACATACTTATTTATACAACATTTATAGATTTTGGAAAAGATGTATTTAAAAATTTATGTGGAGGTATAGGACAATGATCAAACTGATAAAATAAAGTTTAAAACATATAATGTACAGTGATATATAATAAAATCAAATCTAAAATCATCAAGAATGTATTTTTAAAAGATATTTAAATTTAATGACAGAAGTATGAATCTCTATTAGAACCATGTATATGCTATGTAATCACTGTATTTTTTATTATGCCCTAACCTTCAATAAATCACAGAATCAAGTCCCTTGCTTAGTACATCAATGAATCAGCATCTATGATTTAAAATGTTACTGTTATCTTTCTTTCTTTGATATAATCATTTATTATTATAGCTTTACTTGTATTAATGTGCTGCTCTCAGTTGACTCATTATTTTCAAAAAGATACAGGCAATTATTTATTGGTAAATTAAATTTTTTAGAAGGTCTGGAACATTTAAAATTTTGAAAAAATACGTTTTGATCTAACCAGAGATGCATATGATAGAAATACAGTTTTCCCCCTTACAATGTGTTGTAATAAGGAGTTGCAAGGAGAACAAGTCAATACAGGACACATAATTTATAGAATTATTTATAATGATCATCCAAAGTCTCAAATACAAAGAAAGTACAAGAAATCTGTCCACAACAATAAAGCCCAAGAAAATCCAGCCGAGGGCCTGGATCCCATGGCAATAAACTGCGTGAGTTCAGCTGAAAATCTAGCGCCCATGACAATGACTCAGGCAAATCTATCTGACAGATCTGCGCTGGGAAGGCCCAAAGCTCAGAGGGGGAAGCTAGAAAGTCTATGCCAGTAGGTGAAGGATCTGTGCCAGCAGGCTGAGGGTTCTGTACTGGAGCCAAGAAGTGACTCTCAGAACAAGGACCAGGTCCCCCCTGAAAAATATCACATCCATCCTCAGCAACAATGTGGTCCAAAGTTCCTTCAACGATAATAGCTGAGTACATATCAGGAAGCCAGCATGGCAAACTTCTCCTGGAGATTAAACAGCACACATCGTCCCCTCTGGAGCCAGGAAGTCATGCTCAAAGTACGAACCAAATCTCTCCCAAAGTGAACCACAACCATTCTCCGCAACAAGGTCCCAAGTCTTCTGAAAATAATAATTGAGTTCCTATCAGGGGAGCCAGCATAATGAGCTCCTCCAGGAGAACCAAATGTTCCAAGCAACAACACTTGGGAGAACCCACAATGCTACTCTTCTTCTCCAGTGTCCTTTTTATGCTGGAACAGTCCTCGGGTGGCCATCCACGCTCAGCACTACACCGATGCAGTTCAGCTGGTGTTTAAGTTGACACCAGTTACCAATCCACTGCACAATGAAAAGATGTTCAAGTGGAAAATGGCCAGACTATATACAGTAGAATTCTGACTTATGCTTTATAGCAACCAACTGCAAACCAATCTGTGACCCACAGGGACTACTCCAGGAATTCAGACTGCTATTTTTAGGATCTGGTTCAGGAAGCCATATAATTATCTGTGTAGTAATTGGCCCAAAATATTCCTTAGTTAAGAATTGACAGCTTCCCTAATTTTTATCACAAGTTCAGAAAAACTGAAGAAAGCCATCTATGCATCCCTAATCAATCTCTTCAGATGTTATGCCACTAGTTAACCTGTTTAATGCTTTCTTGTAGAAAGAACCTCCAATCAGGGCAAATGAAAGCGTTCCTACCATCCTTGATCCTCCACTCCAAAGTTTTCTCGGTTTGCCTGTTCACAGTCTCTGCCTTATGCAAAAGATGCCAGCTTATTTCCTTGCTATACTAAGCTCTGAATAAATAGCCTTAGCATGGTCTCATTTGGTGGTCTTATCCACAACAATAAACTCACATAAGAGACAAATATGTTTTTAAATGCTTATGATTTATTAAAAAGAAACTTGAATAAGAAATTGTTTGACTTGCACAAAGAAATTTGGGTATCAGGACGTTTTTTGTTGTTTGTTTTGTTTTCTGGGTTTTTTTCCTCAGTAAATGTTACTCCTGACTAGGAAGAATCTAGATAACATTAAATTATTACAGATAATGTTATACTTTGGGAAGGTGGCTTTATAGATAAAAATAGCATAGTAAGTTAAGGAAATGGCACATGTTTCAATGTGGTTGGCATTTTAATTTTAAGTATGTAAGCATAAGATGCGAGACTCACTTTGTAATTCTCCATGCGTCTATGAAGATTAACATTTATCTAATATATTGTAAAGGCAGTGTTTTTTTAAATTAAACAACTATATGCTAAAATTTATGTTAGAAACAAGTCCCTGTTGAGCAGGTGAAGAGTTATAAACTAGAAATAAGTTAATGTGGCAAGTTAGGCTAAAAGAATTCCAAAAGGAATGGGGAAATAGAAAATACCACTGAGGAAGTGCCCTGGGAAAAGAAACATGATTTTAGGAGATGTTAAGAAGGAACAATTGGTGTGGAAGTGGGAAAAGATGTTATTAAGGATGATTTACATGAGACTAAGTTGAATGATTGAGTTCCAATATCAAATGATACACAGGAAATTTAAGAGAAGGTGAAACTGGAAACGAAGAAGTGGGTGGAGGTATTTAATGGATTCAGTTTTGGTCTTGTCAAATTTGAGCTGCCAGTGGGATCGTATCTGAGGATATCTACCGCACAGCTGGAGGTAAGTGCCTGAAGCATGAGAAAAACTGAGGTGTCAATTTCCAGGTTATCAGCTTAGAAAAGCAGTTAATAGTGTAGGCAGAAACACACACTGAACTAATACCAAGACAGAAAACCTAGAAAACACTGCCAAATGCCAGCCCAGGGGGAAATGTAGTGAAGACATAGATGAACAAGTCTGTTAGGGTGGAACCAGTGAGAAACTTTTTTCACAAAAACTGATAAAGAATTTAATGTTGAGGTATAATCAAGTTAATCAAGTCTAGTCAATATGGTGGCCTACACTGACTTCACCGTACTAGATAAAATACATTTTTAAAAAAATTCAGTTATCTTGAAAGGAAGAACATAAGGGTCCAGGGTATTAGAATTTAAAAGAAACTCAAACTTAAGATATTAGGAAATTTTGCATAGGCCAAAAAAAATACTGAGAATTTCCAAAGGAAAACTATACATTGTTTAAATGCACTTTCCAATGTTATCTAATTCTCCTTTTATTGCCCATGAGCTATTTTATAATTCTATAAATTGTAGAAAACTGATAACAATGCAAAATAATTCTTATCTAGAGACATGGTATCGTTTTCCCAGTGGAGGTTAAATTGACTCTTCTGTGGAAAAAGCTAGCTTTATATCTTTATGTAAATGTATGTCAATATTCTTTAATCCCACATAAAGTTTTGCTTCTTTGGTTTCTCCTTTGACTCTGTTGTAACAGTTTCCTGTGTATTTATTGAATCATGAGTTAAAGTATTCAATAAATATTTATTTTATATCTTTATAAGGGTCATAATTTCATCTATAAAAACATATATTCTTTACAAAGGGTGAGAGAAAATTTAATTTTAGCAGCCAAAAGGTAGAAACCACATCCTCGTTAGAAGCAGGAGAACTAATCCCCATTTAAGGATGGAAAAACAGATCCTAGCCCATGTACAATAAGCAGTAAGAACTTTAAAATTCTTTCATATCCATACAAAGGAACTGTGAAGAACTCACACACTGGCCGGGCTCATGGCTCAGAAGCTAGATAATAGCTAGTGTTATGAATAGAAAAGAGATTTATATTTAGGAAAAAGAATCTAAGTTTGTTCCATAAATGATTTTTTCCATTCCGATTATCTTTGTCACAATGAGCATCTCAAATTGAAAATAAACATAAAGAATTCTTTCAATATCTGAAGACTCTTATAATGACACATGTGAAGCCGCTCTGTAGGAATATATCCATGATCCCAGTGAGCAGAACCTCAAGGAAACTGTTTTGTCTGAAAAAAGGCAACATACCAACCCCTGGAGTAGCCAGTGAAATTCACATACTACAAATAATGATGATACCAAAATCAGAGATTTTATTCCTTCCAATATTTCAAAGTACTTTTGTAAGAAGAAGTAGAAATTTTGAGGCAACAACAGATTTCTATAAAGGAAAAAAGTGTATTTTTAAGCTAGAATTTTTTTAGAAATATAAATGCTCATTAAAGTGATTCATATTAAACCCTAGATAAGTAAAACTAAGAGCTCTAACAAATCATTACCCTTGAATCATACAAAAGAGGTAAACAGATCAAAAATGTAGAAATATAACTGATCTGAGAGATGGGAAAGAGAAAGAAATGAGCCTGCTTATCCTAACAGGACTCTCATACATAGGCAAAGGTAGATTTGTTATAACGGTGGACAGTGGCTGAGAGTCCAGGGCTGCAGCAAGTGCGCAGCCTGTGCAAGGCCCTGTACTCAGCCCAAGCAGCAAGACAAGACAGAAAATGAATGAGAAATGTGCAGCATTTTAAGGAAAGAAGTGCAGCCTTTGATTGCATGAGCCTGTAACAAAAGATGAAACTTAAATAAAATATAACCTGTATCTAGACAAAGTGATTACCACAACAAAACTTTAAAGACAACCAACGTAGGAAAAGAATAACAAAATACAGGTAAAAAGAAAAGAAAGGCATAACTAAAAAATATACTTATAATAAGATCATTCTTCTGTGAGCCACTGAGTATAACTCAAGGTGATCTGTGGCATCTTTGCCTTGGTTCAACTTAGGCTTCTTTGCTCCCAGAGCCATTGCATTACAAGAATACCAAAAGCCATAAATAAGCTTGAGAAGGTAAGGAGCAGGAGAAGATCTGAAGATAAAAATAAATGCTAACTAAATAAATAAACAAACAGGTCGAAAGTATTAAAAGAATGCTTAAATTTTCAGAGGGAAAAAAAAAAACTGGGTTCATACCACTAACAAAGGCCAGTCCTTTTGTGGTGGAAGGGAACACGTTTGCTCAGGGTGTTTTACTCTCTGAAGAGAAATCCAAATGTTCTCACTTCAGGAAATAATGCACCTCTTTCACTTGAGGGCCCGTACTCTGTTACTTTTTTAGAAAACACTGGTTTTTATATAACCAGTAGGGTGTAGATAGCCTATGTATAGGTTTCTGTGTTTAGAGAACCCTGACTAATACAGTTAGAAGCTGTGATACCTCTTCTGAGCACCCACAGAGCTAATGGTTTAATCTCAGTAGTTCTCACTGTAATCTGCAAGTGAAGTTCATAAATTCCCCAAGAAACAATTTCATTTCTATTCCTGTCCAGATAAATAATCTTCAAGAGGATAACTGCACAATGGAATCATTAATATCCTGGATTTCAACATTTGCTAAAACTTAAAAAATTCTTTTATACCAATGTTCAACTGGAACATATATATCAATCCAAATTCTTGAGTAGCACTTCATGCGATGGCAAATAGAAATCAAATGGAAGGTTTAGATGGAGTCCAGGTATGGTTTTCTCTGTTTATTGTTGTTAATGGAATAAAATAGATATATTTTTATGTATAGATTATATTTTAACAATGCTATATTGCCAAGGCTAGCTGATTCTCTACTGAAAACAGATTTTTGTGGTGAGGGGAACAGGTTTAAAAGTAGCTATTTTCTTGCTAAAAATGTAAATAGAAGTGTGTCTATTTAATATATTTCTATGAAGCTACCTTTGAAATTATGTGACAATGCCCATGAACAGTTTTTGCAACTATATGTAATATATTACACATCAATAGGTGAGTTTTTGAGTTTGAGATTGGGAAGCTTGATTTCAGGGCCTTTTCATTTTCTGCAGATTCATGGGGTACTATTTTCCATTCCTCTAAATAGTGTCAAAAATAGAGTAAGAACATATCCAGGTTATTTTCCTAGAACATGAAAAAATATCTAGGCTCAGGGATTTGGGAGACATTTGGAGATAATTACTTGGTTGCTGGAGTCAAAAAAGCAAACTTTTCTGTGTGAAATGTAGTGCATGAAAAAAATCTACATTCTCTGCTTGACAAGTGAATACATTTTTGAATGTAGAGGGAGAAAAAATATGCTATTTTAATTATATTAAACACTAAGTATCCAATGGCTAAACTTTCATATGTTGACTTAAAAATGAACCTATTTTAAATCCTGGAAAAATATAGCTTCCTATGGGTGAGTTTTGGGAAAGAAAAATGTGAGTTTTAATCCTAGGTTTGCTGCAACATTTGATCAAGGAATGTTATCAATAGAATAACAATGTTGTTATGGTTGATGCATTGTATCAACTTGAGAAGTTTAGAAGTTTAACTGAAAGGTTCAGCAGGGAACCAGGGTTCTTACTCATCTTGTGCAAAGGAGGGCAAGGAGATTTTGTGAGTGTTACACTCACCCTGAAAGGGTAGGGAATATGGCCCATGTACAGTATAAAGGAGGAGAACAGCCTTCTTTTCTCCCATTTGCTCTTGCTGCTGTCTTGAAGCGTTGCCCCAGTTCCATGCCACCTTGCTTTGGAGACAGCTGATTATGGACTGAAACCTCCACAAACAGTGAGCTAAATAAACCTTTCCTTCCTTCAATTCAGCTGTTCAGTATTTTGCCCCAGCAATGAGAGAAAAGTAACCAAGACAAGTAACCAAGACAAATACAGTGTAGTCATAACTCCATAATGTAGACTTCCCATCCATTAATTCAACCAGCTTCCCCTTAAATATATTTTAAAAGTCATTTATACTGAATATGCAGACTTTTATGTCATCTTATTCCCTACACAATACAGCATAATGACGCTTTACATAGAATTTGTGGTTTATTGGGTATTACAAGTAATATAGGAAAAAGTATACAGAGATGTACACAAGTTATATGCAAATGTTGCATTTTACATAATAGTCATTAGCATCCTCAGATTTTGATATTGATTGGGGTCCTGGATCCAATGCTTTTCTGATACCAAGAAACTACTGTGTTCACCACACAGTATTTCTGTTAAGTAAAACACTTCTGAGGAACTTCGAATTCATAGAATGCTATTACTGTACATATTCCTTAACTTAGAATGTAGTTATATCTGACAAAACTATTGTTAGTTGAAAATGTCATAATTTAGAGGTTTATTTAATAATACTACATTGGACTCTTTCCAATTGCTTGGATAAAATAACCAACACCCACAACGTAAAGGATGAGAAGCTTACCTTATTTCATGGTTTCAAATCATGATTGCTGGTCCCAATGTAGGAAGACCATAGTAGAAGGTCATGATGGAGTAAAACTTCTTAACTCATGACATGCTCGAAGCAGAGCAGGGAAAGAGCCCAAGGTGAGCAGATAAGGTACCCAAAGTCATGTCCTTATGGTTCATACAGACACGTCCATAAGTGTGCTTAACTAATCTCCTAGGCATCTCTTCAGCCAATCAGGTTGCCAGATAACACTGTCTAAACTATTGAAGATCACAGTTTAGTTAACACAGTACTATCGCTAATGTTCATGCCATTCAGAGTGACCTTTTAATTTGCTGTTTTTGAACACATCTGAATGGGGTAAATTGCTACAATGTAATTTTTCTGCAGGGCAATAATGCCACCCCTAAAATATGGGGCCCAGGTGGACCACTGTCCCTGCTCCACCAGCCTCTGCCATAGCTTAGCCTAATTTAAGTTGCTCAAATACTTACATTAGGCTATTCTTGTGTGAATTCAGAAAATGGAAAGCCTATTTCACAAAGAAGTGTTAGTTATCTCATGTATGGGTGAATATTCCTATGTAAGTGAAAAACAGAATGGTTGTATTATTAAACAAGAAAAATACCAAATTTCAAAATGCAAGTGTGGCTTCTATTAAATAAATACTACTTTGGCACCATCACAGTGTGAAAATACTGTAAGTGGAATCATCATTAGTTGGAGACTCCTTGTATTTGTGAGCAATCATTCGAAGTATTATTTATATCTATGTTTCCAGCTATCTCAAGGAGATGTCTGCCAATACATTCTTCCTTATAAATCTCTCAAATTGTGATTTTCATTTTAGCGTTAGTGTAACCTTTTAAGCTTTGGGGAATATTTCAATGTTCTCTTAAATCACTGTTCTCAGTGTTCTCACTATGGGTTCTTTCCCACAGAATCAGTGTTTCTAAGTTCATATCAATTTTATCAACTGTTCTTTATTCTTATAAAACTTATTAGTTGCCTTTGGGTATATACCACCTTATGATAGATACTTCTCACTCTGACCCCTAGAACTCAACTTACAGCTGTTAGTTGAGTCATTAACCATTTTAGAAACATTCCATGCTCTTTCACAAATCAGCACTGTTGAACATATGCACTCCACTGCCCTCTTTTGACTGATATGCTTATTATCTATCTAGATTACCTTGTAGGTTATACTTGGATCACTCTCAGATGTTCATATGCAACTCAGTGTTGTGGTTTAGATTATAAACCCACCCACAAATCTCATGTTCAGAGGTCTAGCTTTCAGAAAGTGATTGGATCATAGGGATGCTATAGTCATCAATAGGACAACCTATCAATGAATTTTGTGCTATTATGAGGTGGGGACAAATTAGTTAGAGGAGGTGGGGCACTGGGGTTATGCCTTTAGAAGGTACATCTCTCGAGATAGCTTTTCCTATTTCTTCCCACTTCTAGGCTGTCATGGATTGAACAGCCTTCTTCTACCTGGCCCTTCCTCCACAGTATCTCTGCCTTGGAGTTAACTAACAATGAAATAAACCCTCTGAAATCATTACCCAAATAAACTTCTCTATTAAGTTGTATGGGTCAGTTACATGGTTCAGGCAATGGAAAAGTCTGGCTAATGCAGAAAATTGATACCACGTAAGTAGGGTTATTGCTGTGACTGTATACCTATCCATGTGATTTGAATCCTTTGGAACTGTGCTTGCAGGTGAAGTTTGGAAATTTTTGGACAAGTGGGATAGAGAAAGCCTAAAATGTTGAAGCATAGATTAATAGTCAGTACTATTCAGCACCTCTACAGGTCAGAATTCTGGTGGGAATGTCAACAGTGAATACCGGGCTCATGAGGTTTCAGCTGGGAAGAAACATTGCATTGTATAATGGACTAGATAACATTCATGCAGCACTACATTCTGGCAAAGAACAAGTCAGCATTATCCATATCCTGGAACTTTCTGAGAAGTGGTAGATTAATAATATGTTGGAGGAAATTTCAAGGAGGCTCAATATTTAGGCTATGGCATATACAGTGCTGACTTTTTAGCCAGATTTATAATGAGGATCAGGAGCAAAATCCACAGCCAAAAATATAACTTCATAGGAACCAGAAAAGAATTCCTATAAAGTTACAGCCAACAAAAGTGGCTATGAACATACTAAAGCCATTAAAAAGTGACTAAGTGTTTTGCACAGAGACAATATGATGTGTGTTAGATATCATCTCAAGAACTCACTGAACTCCAGTCCTGTCTGAGTCAAGGGTGTAAAAGAACAACCTCCTTAGTGCTATGAGAAGAAAGCTTCCTGCTTATTTGGAGCTACCTAGGGAGGCTCACAGATAAGAGTTTATTTAAAGACTTTGGATTTTAACCTTTGAGCAGTGCTGTAGCTGTCAAGATTTAATGACTCTTGAAGAAGGACTAAATTGCATAAAGACGTGAATAATGATCCTTTTAGACCTAAAACGTAAGTCATGCTTTTAGTGACTGGGGTTTCGGAAGGTGATCAAATCATGCAGGTATACTCACTAGTGGATTAATTAATAAATGAGTATTAACCTGAGTGTGCTGATATACCCTGGGACTTTGCTGAGTGAGGTGGGCCGCAAGGAATGTGCCTTTGAAAGGCACAACTCTAACTCTGGCTCCTTAACTTCTCTCTGCTTCCTGGCTACCACAAGCTGAGAAGTTTTTCCTCCTGCAGGCCCTCTGCCATGCTGTTTCTGCCTGGAGCCAGACCATCATGAAATCTACCCTTCGAAATTGTGAAATAAATGTCTCTTTCTTTATGATATATGTGTTAGCTCTGTGGTCAGAGTGTCAAGAGAGCTGACTAATACATTCGCGATGGCACGCATATTCGTATGGTATACATATACATTAAATTGTATACTCAGTATACTTAGCAGGAGAACCTTCTCTCGTATTTTAAAAAACACGCTCAATATAAGGAAGTGTGGCTGGTAATGTTTCTGCTCCAGACTTTGGAATACCATACACAGTTACTAAATATCTTCTGGCGCAGTGATGAAGTAAAAGCCATAGAAGAAAATACTGCCTATGTAGGGAAAACTACACTATAAATATGGTGAAGTATTTCTGTTCTTAATATTAATTTCCAGTCTATTGATTGTAATAATTGTGAAGATAGCCTTCTAGTTCTGGGTGCCCTGATAACTGCCTTTTCTGGAGGAGTTCCTTAAAAAGGGAAATCGAGAAACACATTTTCTTGGCAATCAACCTACTTTGTAGATGATTTTAAGGTCCTCTCCCCATTTCAGCTCACCTGGATGTTCACTTTCAAAACTGAATAGATGTTTGACTCAAGACCAAAGGGTTTTTAAAATCACTTCTTAAATCTAAATATGAGATGCTTAGCAATAAACAAACAAATAAATAGTTTCCTTTTAATTACATGAGAGTCAGTGTAGCCACATCACAGACCTACAGTAACAATTAAAACCTTGATGAAAAGCTTGTTACTTACTGAATTTTGAACTTTGAACCATTTTACCAGATTTGACTGAAACCAAATTTAAACTTTCTAAAAGACCTTTTCAGTCCCCATAAATTCACATTTCAGTCCTGCAAAATGTGTAACACCAAGAAGTAGCCTTTCCCTTTTTAACTTTGCATGACATTTCATATCTGTCTCACATGTACAAATTTCCTTAATAAGCTCTGCAAGTCGGGAAGTACACAACCAGCAGCTTTTCCAACAACTCCGCTTTTGTGTTTGGTTATATGGATGTCAATAGGTTATGTGATCTTATAGCATTTGATGCTTTCACTCTGTTCTAGAAGCTAAAGCTCTTAATTATTCCATAAATTCAGGTTGTTTATTGCTCAGAAATTGTTAATAGCATGTTAACCAGTGAATATATAGTTAAACATAGACAGTTTGAATTTATATCCTGATTTCATGTTTATTTAAATCAAATTCATTCCTGGTTCCAGGCACGGCTAGCCTGAGGCAAAATCCTGAAATAGGTTAAACTGCTTTTAGCTGCATCTAACTTTCTCTAAGGTTCTTTATAGGATGGGAGCTCTTTCAAACCGAGGATGATTTATTCTGGAAAGAAGACAGTTTCCTTACTCTGAAGATGAAATGCAGGGAACTGGCCACCACTGTCAGATGCATTGTCTATTACATTTTTTAATGCTTGCAAGTCTTCTTTCTGAGACATGTCTGGATATTAAAGTATTACAGAAACTAAACTCATGCTTTAAAAAAACCTCTTTGGTAATTTCTCTTACAGTTAAAAAATTTTAATTAGATAATAAAATAAACGCCAACATGAACACTTTATGTATGTTCAAGTTCAGATTTGTAATAAACATGCAAAGTTCTTCTAATAAGAGGTGCATTTAGTCATTTGTGACTGTGTCAAGCTTTCAGCACTAGGAATGGAGAACAGTTAGTGAAATTTGTATTTTAGAAACAATGAAAATCCCAAAATATTTCCTTCAAAGTTGACTTTATTCGATTCAAACCAGTTTAAATTCACAAGTTTAATCTATCTTTGGTATTTTGAAATAATTCATACCAGTATTACCAGTTTTACTAATAAGTGCTACTTTCCAGATATAGGTGCAGGTTATACTTAGTTGTCATAACTGTAGGTAAGGTAGGGAGCTCTCTGATGTGCTGAAGGTTTATCGATCAGTGAATTTTTCCCTTTTTTTTTTTTTTTCATTTTCTGCCATTTTCTATTGGTGAACGGTATCCTATGCTGCTTACTGTGCTTTCTCCAGTTTTTCCAGAGTCAGAGACTTCAAGGATAAAACTTTGTGTTTACACAGCACCCTTGTGGTTACATCTATTACCAACAATTGCCTTTGTTTTGGAAGAAACACCCAGAACACTGACTTCACATCTTGCCATGTTGCCGATGTGATATTTTCCAGCAATTCCAGTTATTGGGAAGGCTTAAACAGGAGGTCCCAAGTCTCGGCCCAGCTTGGTCACCGTGGTGATTTAGGGGTACCTCACACTGTGGCTCCAGTCCAGAACAGGCTGCAGCTGGAGCCCAGGCAGCCAACTATTCTCACTCTGCTTGACCCTATTGGGAAATGCAAATGCAACTCCCAGACAAATGAGGGATTTCTGGAGCCCGAATCTGTTGTTCACTTATATAATGGACAAGTCTTCTTAGCAAAATAATTACCAGGAAAACAAACCTGAAGCCCTGAGTACGAATTAACCCCCAAATATGGGAATCAGGTCAGCTACGGTCCCTTCTGAGGCCTACCTACAGAAGCGCCCCTCCCTTCTTTGATAATTGTTTCAGCAATGCAGTGCTATGATTGCAGGGGATCCAGAGTCAATAGAACATGCTTATTTCACAACAAGATAAGACACAATAATATTCCTGACAGGTTTAGACATTTTCAAATGATTTCTCAACATAAGACATTCAAATACAAGGATAGGGATAGAGTTGTAGAAGAATGCAGAACATTGTGCGTATCTATACCAAATCAAAGAAGCTGGAAATACTTAAAACTTCTAGAAAGCAGTGGAAGGCATAACATTTTCTAAGGGAAAAATAATGTCAAGAAATTCTGAAATTCCTTGGCATACCCAAAGCATACTTGAGGTGTCTATGTGACAGAATATTCCTAGAAAGTGAAGATGAAAGTCCAAATTCAAGGTCAGGTTGTAATTGACAGATGCTTGATACCAACCATAATTAAGATTGATTTCATAGACTAAAGAGAATTAAAAGAAGTTATAAGCATAGGGGTGACATCAAAAGCTCTATGTAACCTAGAGAGTTATGTGCCATGAGAACTTACACTAATTCATGAGTAGAGGAAACGACATGGATATAAGACTTTTAGGAGTGAGTTCTGCATTGAAATTCTCTGGCTTTGATAAATCATGTAGACATGTGTGTGTGATAATGAAAGGGGTGGATTAAAATTAATTTATAAACCTTCAAGAGTCCAACTTAGATACAAAACAGTCAAGCGCAGGCACTTTACTAGGGAGGCAATTTCAAGAATTGCTGAAAGGGCAGTGGGAAGTGACAGAGAGAAGGAAAACCCATAAATAAAATTTCATTGTCAGGTGAACCAATACTGTGAGAACTGACAATCTTGCAGGGAAACTCTGTAAAATATTATTAAATGCATAACTTAGACTTACCATACCTGAGGGATAAAGGAGAGGAGTATAGGTACTGAATTACTTCTGTCACTGTCCACTACTAAAAAATTGTTTATTTAGCTAAAGTACTCTTTTTCCTTCACTTCATGTCATAACATGCAAAGAACAGTGAAGAATTTTCATGGTTTTGACAGTTGGAAAGTATTCTGAGATATTTTAGTAATGAGGTTCCAGGTGCAGAATTAGGGTACCAGCAGTATCTACAAAACCTAGGATAATTAAATACAGCTTCTGCTAGTTTCTGCTAGTTTGGATGTAAATCTTTGATTTTAAACCTTTCTTCCTAGCTCCTCAGTGGCATTAGCACATATTTCATTTGTGTTAATCCTTGGTGCCCTAACACTTACTGCTTTTTTTTGTTTTGCAAAGAGTTGATTTTTCCCATTGAAGAAAAATCACAGTATCATTCAGTTACTTACATTTTAAATATATATGTTAGTTTTCATTAGCTCTATTCCTCATGCTTCTGTCAGAATGCTCATTAGTGGTGGTTTCCACAAATGCCAGGATAAGAAAGATTCTAATGTTTCATCTGAAGTAAAGAAACTCTTGACTAGGCATAGATTGTAGGGATACCCAAGTCAAGTATTTGATGTGTTCCTTATTTCCTCATGTTGTTTTCTTAAATGATAAAATATTTTCTGTATTGAAATTCTGAGGACAAGATCTTATTTTTCTCCATCTACTCATTTGCAATGACTCAGTAGGTAGACAGTAAATGTTTTGTCAGTCTCTTCTAGAAATGCATTCTAAAAAGAGTTATTCCACATACTGTGCATGATAGCTGAATATTACTGAATTTTCCCTAGATATATAAGGTACAAGGGATATTTGTTCCTGCATTACATTAATATCAAAATTAAAAAGCTGTCTTAGTTTCCCTGAGTCTTGTACTTGCTAGCATTCATGAACCAAGAAGAGTAGGTACTCTGTGTTCACCTTAAGAAAAAATACACGATGACTGATATGAAGGAATAATATTACCCGAAGTCTCTTGTTACCTAGAACACTCTGCATTTTAACCATGGACTTGAAGATCTCAGAACATACTGTGCAAACTTTAACAGAGTGTATCTCTTCTGATTGTCAAGTTTTTCATGTGATGGATGAACATGTGTCCCAAGTTACTTCTAATATTCACCTCATGTCCTTACTTTCTTCCTACACTTACCCACTTTTGCTAATCTCTTTCTAACAGAAGTTCTTTCTATCCATACACAACTGTGACTATAAACAGCTCACTTATGAAAGTCATACATTCACACTGTGACAAAAGTTTAACAAAAAAAAAATAAAGAAGACAGGTGTCGTGAAAATTATTATGTAAGACTGATGCTGATTACCTTTCTAACTTTCTAATTGGCCTTATTTCTTTGAGATCCTGAAAATTTACTAATTTGCATGGCAGATATATTGTGAATGTTTGCAAAAAAGTAGCAGTATGCTCAGCTGAGAAAGAAGGAAATATTTTGATAGATACCATCTTTTTCAACCTAATTACACAGACATAACTAATTTTACCCATCAGCCGTGCATAAGTTCATTGCTATTTCTAACACTTTCTCTAACTTAAATTTAAAGTATTTTTGACATACATGGCTCCTTTCCCCAAAATCTTGCATTAATATTTGCTATGTTAAAAATAGGAAATAGGAAACTTTTTCAATTGTTTCAACATTCTCCAGGTAATTATTATCACTATCAATTTTAAATGCCTACTATGTGTTAGAAACTACCATGGCAATTTTTAAAATTTTATTTCACATCCTCACATTTACAAAAGAAAAACTTGAGAAGTATTTAAAACCATCTCCAATGAAACATGAATAAATTGAAACGTACAGTGCAAAAGCACTAGATTGTTCAACTCCATTTCATTTACATATAATCGCCTTTAAATTTCCAGAAAATACAGATTTGTTCTACAAAAGAGTAGTCAAGCAATTTACTAAATCCATTCTTTTAAGAAATGACTGTGGAATTATTGTAACATTCATTTTCGTTTTGTGATTAAAGTTGGAGCTGAGGGTGAAAACTTAAGAAAGGCAAGGAAGATGAAGGCGAGGAGCTCAGGAATACACTGAGTGCTAGATTCTTAGAGGTTCTAAGTATATTCTAGGTCATGGCAGTCAGTGGACATATTTGGGGCCGGGGTAACACATAATGCGAGTTACATATTTCAACCTACTGGTCATTTTCTGCATTGTGCTTTGCTACTAAATGTGAGAGTAATGGCTGTTCTTTAAAGTAGTAGCAATATTAATACTAAAATAAGATGGGTTCCAAAAGGTTAGGTAAGCATTGTTTCATTGCTTGGACCTGGAGTTGAATACAGAACTTTCTTCCTGTGCTATATCTCCAGCCCTTTTTAAATTGTATCTTACTTCTTTTTTTTTTTATTTTTTAAGACAGCATCTCACTAAGTAGCACTCTGTTTTATATTTATAACTCTCACCTGCCACATCATAATACATATTACTAGTAGTTGTTTAATGACTTAAGTCTATCAATTAAGAAACTTATTCTTTTTTGCTTATTTTCTCTAACATTTGTGTACAGAGCACATTTTACTCACAGAAGGTTTAAATGCCTGATAACATCTTGTAGAATTACAGCACGGAATAATACAGCACGATGATGTGAGCACTAAGTGAGACCAAATTCCTTCCCTTTATCCAGTGCAGGTGACTGAATCTTGGGCAATAAGCACACTCCGAGGAGTACTGAGTCACACACACCCAGTCACCATGGCAAATTCCTTAGCCTTACTGAGGTTTTTCATAATGTCCCCTCCTGGATATTTTCTACATCTCAAAAAAGTGTTATTTCATAAAAGAATATCAAAATAATCTTGACTGTTATTACTAGATCCAGTTAACTTTCTTCAACCCAATTACTAGTTAACTCTTAAAGAACTACATTTTTGCAGAGGTTACACAGCATAAAGATTAGGTGTTGAGGTATAGACATATACATGCCCAGTTCTGATACCAAAACCTGAATTTGTGTGACTGCACTGATCAGTCTTCTTAGGTCATCAAAACAATGTAGTGAGCACAGATTCTCTGGAACAGTGCAGCACATATGACTGCTGTTGTTTATCAAAGGAGAGGTACTAGGTCCATGTCACTTTAAATTCTCTTCCATTATGAAAGAAAAATACCTACAGTGAAACAATATTTAGCTTCATACACATCCCCAAAGTTGAATTGAGACTATAGTTAATTTACTCAAAGGAAAAATGCAAAAGTGTTCAGACTGCATGTCCTTGTTGACACGATGATTACTACTCCTTTGCAGATGGAACACCGAGAGTTCATGATTCAAACTCATCCTCTTCTGTCTTCTCCTTCTTTACAATCTCTGATGGCACTGAGTGGCCTCCCTTATGCAAGCATCAGATTAATTTGCAAAACACATGCTGATGGTTTAGTGCCCATTTTCAAGTTTATTTGCTTTCATATCTGGGAAAAATTTTAAACAATTTTAGTGGTCTCAAATCTACCTTACAGCAAAAGCACTTATAAACAGGCATACAAAGCAGTTATTATTAGCCATTTATGCTTTGGTCAGGTCACTATAACTATTGCCCTGTGAGGAAGAGTGTGGTGTATGTGTTTGTGCATGTGCGTACTAAAATGTGTGTCCACATATACATACAGACACGCATATATTGAAGTATGTTTTTCTATTTCATTTGATTATCATTTTAAAGTTTTTAAAAATTTTTGAAAGTAAATAAAAGTAGAAAAGAGATCCATATGAAGATAATTATCACACAAATCACCTACTGTTCAAGTATTAACTGATTATGTACAATGTTTTCCTAGATGATTCCTTCGTATAGTAATTAAGTGCTTTATTTTTCAAAAGGTTTTTTTTATTTCATTTAAACTTATATTTCAATATTAGAATGCTCTGTATAATTAAACTGTTGTTAAAGATCATTTTAAAATATACTATTTAAGGCAATTGTTTAAAATGTACATTTTAAAATGTGTACTGTTAGGTATAACAGATGTGTCATTACTAACTTAGCAACTAATTTTTTAACAGAAAAGATATTTTTAGTCTTTCATTCTTATTAATCATGCCATGCTGAACCTTTTCATTTAGCAAACTTGCTCTCCTAATATTAGGATTCCTAAAGTTGAATATTGGGTGAAAAATTGTGAGTCTTTCTTAAAACCTTGAAGTACAGGGCTGGGGATTTAGCTCAGTGGCTCAAGTGCTTGCCTGGTAAGCAAAAGGTCATGAGTTTGATCCCCAGTACCATAAAAAAAAATTGAAGTACATCAACTATCACCTTATTAATCTAAAGGTAACAAAAGTAGTTGAAATTATTTACTAATTATTTATAATATCTACTTTCAATTTATGTGAGTATCTTATATTGCAAAACACAAAGATAAATGTTACTAAAATTTTACCTTTCAAGTCACATTGAAAATTGTTTTATTTATTTTGTTTGTTTTTTATTTTGTTTTGTGGTACTGGAAATTGAACTCAAGGCCTTGGCACTGAACTAAATCCTGAGTCTTTTTAGATTTTCATTTTGGTACAAAGTCTCATTAATTTGCTAAACTACCCAGGCTGGGATCAAACCTGAAATCTTCTCTCTGCCTTCAAGAATTCTGGGATTACAGGTGTGTGGTATCCTATCTGGCCACAAATTATTTTATGTGCATTTGATGTGTGATGCATAGTTGTTGAATTAATGGAGTCCTAAGTCATACTCTTGTTTTTGCATAACTTCCCCCCACCACACAAACCAAGAAAAACCTACCTAGGATCATATTACCACTTTAGATATGTGGAAAGATTTCCCATCTGGTCCTGTGAATTTCATGTGTTTCTTTCAATGTTTACAGCAAAATGACACATTTTAAAAACACACTGTTTCTATATTTATGAGTTAGCATAATGCAATTCATTTTCATGTTTGAATTTTACATATATACTGTAGAATGGCTCCATGTTTTGTGTCTAATTATCAAAAATTGTCATTAATACCATCTTAAATTATTTGATGTGACACAATTATAATGACTAAATCATTCGGAAAAATATTGCTCACCTTTGTTTTCATTGTATTTTGGGGAACCTGAGTTTTAACACATGGAATTAATTCTATTCTGTATTGCTTACTTGGCCCAAAATATTTGTTCCTTCTGTTATCAGGTCTACGCTGTTCTTTTCATGATCGAGGGTGGCAGGGTGCTTCTGTAAGTGCATCATTTTCAAAGTTTTTCACAGTGGGTGCAGCAGGAGGTATCTATTTCTAGAACTTCTCTACTTTATCCAGACTCCCACACACTTTGGGTTGTGGAGATTATTACAGATTTAAGCAATGGAAAAGAATTTGCATTTAAAACCTACACAATATTTTAAGAATCGCTCTTCCTCTCCTCTTCTTCCATTCTCTCTCCTCCTGTCTGAGTGAACTGCTTTTAGGAATAAAAATATAACAGATTCCTGGGTTTGGATGGATTCATTGATTGTTTACCCCTTCTTTAGACATTGCTTCTGTGAGAGATGGTTGACCTATCTGTTCTTGAATATCTTCAGTACCTAAAATGTCTAGAATCTGACTTCTTTTCATTGGACAGCACCACAACCTGTGTCCTTTGGGCAGAAATATCTCCATTTGCAACTTTCCCACTGATTTCAGCTCTCCTATTTTTCTCAAAACAAAGTGCAGTTATAGCAGTCCATGTAAAATATGTGTTTGTAAAACGCTAAATGGTAATTGATGAATAGCCCACCATTTTGTATTTTTCGTGGAGAGCAATCTTTGTCCCTTCATGTATATTGTCTTTCCTTCATGCTGTTTTCTTAGTCTGAAAAGTTTGATATTTTACCACTCCCATTCCCCAAACTCATCCTTTAGAAACTTGCTAAAATATTTTACTTCTCTAACAAGTTCCTTAGTTACTGATGTACTTTTATTTCTTTACCACACCTTTCTTAGAACACAGAAAGTTCTCTTATGTGTCTTTGAATGGAAGCAATTTCTATGGCAAAATTAATGCTTCTCAGTTATCTATTTTTGTGAGTAGAAACTAAATACCCAGGCATCACTGGGGATGTCTCAATTGTAATTGAACAAGTCTGTGTTTTGTTTAAACCACTACACTGTCACACGTTACTAGTTTCACACCTGTAGGCTTGCAATTGCTGCAAGCTATAGTTCAGTCTTGGAAATTCACAAAAATAAAACTGTAACTGTTTTAATGATATGCGAGCCTAGAGCTACAAGTTGTTGTGAGTTCAAGTATTTTTTAATTTTTAAATTAGGAGTTGGAGGCCTCCCTAGTAAGTAGCCGTGGCTCGGGCAAGCGGCGGCCGCCCCAGGGGGAGAACCAGCCAGCGTCTCCCTAGATCCACGACATGTTGGAACTTAGGGTGTTGGGAAACCAAGCAACCTGCTCACCGCCCTGGTAAGCAGCCATGAGCCTACCCCTTTAGCACTTGGGAGCCAGAGGTCCAAACATCTCTTGGGAGGTTGACCATATGCAATGTAGCAAATAGGGGGGATTTCCTTCTACCATTTCTTTGAAGGCAAATATTATTATCACTGTTTTGCTTTCTTCTGATTAATTGTATTGCTCTGTTCAATATTCTATTTTGATAAGTTCTATAATGTTCTGTATTTGTTTTGATTTTGCTATACCTGATTGAAAGAACAACTATTGTGAAGATAATGAGATATACTACGGCACCTATTACTGTTACCCTGATAACCTGTTGTGACGGTCTGTACCAATTTCACTGCACTGTCTCAATTGGTATTGTTCTGTCTTGTTCTACTGTATTTCACTATCTTCAAAATAATAAAAAAAAATTAAAAAATTAAAAGATGTAACTAGTGGACTCAGGATTAGTATAAACATTAGAAAGTAATCCTGCTTTGCTTTTTTTGATAGTAAATTATTCACTCTAACTAGTTTATACTGTAGTAGGTAGCACAGCATCTAGCACAGAGTAGAGGTATATAAATGAATATTCCTTTTTATTAGTACATTTTTACAGCACATAACTTTTGCATACTTTGCCTGGACTACGTACATGTACACCGCACACCTTCATTCCTTCATTCACCCTCTTTCCCTCTCTCACCCTCCAGCTCTTGATCCCCTTCACTTTTAAGAAAGATCTTTCTCCTTTCTTCTATTACCTGTCATTTCTCTTTATTTATAATTTAGGTTTTTCATATAAGATAAGCCATGTAATATTTAAGTGTGTATGTCTGATTTACTTAACATAACATAATTTCAAAGTGTGCTCATCCTCTTACAAAGGATAACAGTTTATCTTTATAACAGAGTGGTACTCCATTGTGTGTGAATACCATGTTTTCTTTGTCTATTCATCTTTTCGTGGATATACGGTCTGTTTCCAAGTTTTGGCTCTTATGAATTTTGCTGCTATACTGATGCCTTGGCTAAGCTCAGATTTTTGATGTCTTGTCTCAGCATTCCAGATTCTGGGATTGTAAGCATGCACCATCCACTTCCTGGTATGGAATAAAACTTTCTTTTCTTTTTTTAAAATTTTTATTTTAAATAGGACAAAACAGAATAAAACCAGTCAAAACAAACCAGTGTAAGAGATAGAGGACTTCAGAATATTACAATGTCAACAATAGTTACCACAATGTCTTTTGATGTCTTCAGAATAGCTGCACATAACTTCAGACATAGCAAAAATCAAAACCAACAAAATAGAATAGAAACAATAAAAATAAAATAATGAATGCAATAAAGGATTTCAAAACAAGCCAATAATAAATCCAAAACTGTTACCATAATATATCTTGTTATCTTTGAAATAGCTGTTCTTGCCATCGGATTTAACATAATCCAACAAAACGAAAGAGAATAAAACCCAACCCAACAAAACAATGGAAATGATATAGAACTTCAAAACAAGACCATAGAGAATCAACAATGGCCGCAACCCTCAGAAGGAGATCCCCCCTAGATGTCACACTACATACAGCCTTCCTCTGAGCCTATGATCAGACCTCGGGCCCTAGACCAGCAATGTTAGTGTAACACCAAAGCACCACAGGCAACTAATTGTGTTTCACCTCAATAGCTGGATAGCTATCGTCACAACCTGTGTTTCTCTGGATAAGCCAGTCACTTATGCGGAGGGAGTTAGGGGGTAGGGTTGTGGTGTATGATTGATACTTCTTGTTTGCCAGCCCATGTGCCAGAAGGGGCTGGGGTCTGGCTGTTCCCAGTCTAGTGGGGGCCTTCACATGGTGCTGGTTCCCAGACAGGGCTTGCTTGCTGTGGCCTTGTTCTCTCTCTGGAATTACATTTTAAAGTACATTGGTTGCTCTCAGATACCAGGGACCTCAGATTATGAATTGAGTCTAACAGCTGTCCAAGACCAATTTTATCCTGCTCTTTGAACCAAATTGGACTACAAAAACTCCCTGCTTTTTCCTGGTAACAGCTGAAAGATCTAGGTATAGGGATGTTGTGGTGCTCACAGAGCAAGATGAGACCTTCTGAGGATGATAAAGTACCTGGGGAAACTATAGTTTTCTTATTACCCCTTGGCTGTCCTTGCAAAAATGCTTTATTCTTCTTACTATTGCACTGTACTATACTATTCTCAGAAGCACTCACTGCCCTCCACGCAATGTCCCTGACACAGATGTAACCCATAAATAACAAGGTTTTGGCCGCCTCCTGAATATTTGTTCCCTGTGAATAACTGGTCACCCCAGATCCCTACTGCACCACTATTTTATCTCCTGTTCTTTCTACTTGCTGTGTCGTAACACCTGGCAGGAGACTGGAGCCCACTGCAAAAGTCCCTAACACTCAGATTTCATCGTAATACGTCCATTTTAAAATTCATTGTCCCTTTAGAACTCTCATCTTAGTTTATAATTATTTGCCTAATCATTTTTCTACAATAGTTTGTGAAATAACTTAGTCTCTTATCCATCCAGATTCTAAATTGTGTGCGATGAAGTCTATGTCTCATCCTTTACCATTTCCTATGATAGTTATTAATATCAACTGAGTAACTGAACGTCAAATGAAGAAAACAACAAAAACATTTTCTTCTGCTTTCTTGGGTGGTTATATAAGAGATTTTCAAGAAGACTGTGTGACTCATAAACCCTAGAATATATGCATAATTCCTTTCTAGGGGAACTCTAATGAGCAGTGCTTAATAAAAATACCTATTTATGTTAGCAATGAGCATATATTTCTGATTATTTTGTAATTTGTCTGAGAAAGATTTGAGACAAGCAGTTAAATAAAAATTTGGAAATCTTGTTTCCTTAGTAAATTGAACACATTTTCCTAGATTTCATTTTTGCCTACTTACTCTACTTTGGCAGGTAGCATAAGAGCCATAGCCTTTCCATTCTGAAATGATAATAAATTCTCTCTTAGAAAACATAAATGTCCTCTTCTTCCAAATGTAGTACAGTGTTTCTCTATGGCCTTCATTATGCTATAACAACACACTTATTCTGTATGTTGTTGAAACATTGTAGACATAGAGTATTGAGACATAATTTTTACATAATTTATACATACAGAGGTACTCCTGTTCAGGGGTGTCCTGGTTACTTTTCTATCATTACTGGGACAAAACCCTCTACACCCAAAGTGAAGGAAGGAAAGATTTACTTAGCTTACAGTTTTTGGAGGTTTCTTCCAGTCCATAATCAGCTGGCTCCAAGGCAGGGTGGTATGGCACTGGGGCAACACTTCAAGGAAGCAGCCAGAGCAAAAGGAGAGCAAGCAAACCTTTTCTCCTGGCTAATATTGTACATAGCCCCCCCCCCCAGGGCAGGTGTAGAACTCTCAAAATCTCCTTGCTCATCTTTGCACTGGATGAGGGTATTAACAAAGTAAGAACCCTGGCTCCATGCTGAGTCTCTCAGTTAAACTTCTAAACTTCTCAAGTTGACACAATGTATCAACCTTTAACAAGGGGAGATCAAGCCTTCACAAAATGGGTAAAATTCAGTTATTCTCAACACTCTCATAATAATTATATGAAACAACACAATTGTTAATTTGTTAGATCTAATCATTCCACAATGAGTATACTTCCAACCATCATATTGTATATAATGAATAACATTTCATGTTAATTTTGGAAAATTTAATTGTTAAATAAAGTCCTTTGGCTCTAGCTGTCTCCTTACATGCTTATAAAAACATAATTAGAAAATCTTGGGATTCAAACTCAAGTTAGTCCTAGGAGTTAAGAGATGACTAACTCCTAAAACAAGCACATACTATCTATGTGTGCTATCTATATATGTATGTAGTAATTTATATATGGTCTATGTACATATAAACATGAATCATGTTACATACAATGTATATGTATGTTCATATGTAAACACATTAAACTTCAATCTGCAATGTCAAACACAATAACCATTACTCTGTGCCTATTCACCAATTTGACTGTATCAACTTCAGACTGAAGCAAGGTATAAGCGTAAAACACATGGGATTTTAAAGGTCTACTAAAAATGTATAATATCTCATTCAGAGTTTATATTGATTATAATTTGGAACATTTCACATGAATTCAGCTGAAGAAGTTATATTATTAAAGTTAGTTTTACTGTATGTCTGTCTTTTTCATGTGGCTTCTAGAAAATTTTAGATGTAAACGTAGCTCATGTAACATTTCTATTACACAGTGCAGTCTAAGTAGCAACAGGGTAGTAGAAGAAAACATTTTGGGAGAAAATAGAAAACAGTGATTAACTTTATCAGTTTTGATGACAGACTGAATTCAAATTCTTCAGCTTCTACTTATAAACTACATAGCCTTGGGTCTAAATTTCAGCCTTTCTCTTCAGCTTAAAACCCCCACATTTAATGTACATCAGAGGGCTTTGAAGATTGAGATAAAAAATAAATAATGCAACAGTTTTGTCAGCTCAGGTGATGTCCTAGGTTATGCTTGTATTTGACCTCTTTTCACTAGGCAAAGAAGGCAATACCTTGGATCTTGTGTGGAGGGGGCTCACATATCTGTTCATTCACTAATTTTCTGATTGCTTATCTTTTCATTTTGCTGAAAAAGCATAAGTTACAGAAGTTTAAGCTCTGAGAACTTCTGGTTCAAAAACTACTAGCACTCAGGAAGTTGGTATTTTTAGTCCATTTTAACCCTTTGAATCTAAAGTATAGTGAGACCTTTTTGGGAAAAGGTCTTATACAAATTACATTTTCTGTGATACTAACAAATATTGTCCCAAAATTCTATGACTTTTATTATTTTTGATCTCTATAGCTTATAAAGATCAGTTCAATTAGGTCAAAATTGTCACATAATGTAATGAAATACTTCACTTAAAACACTGGGTATTTTTTTTAACTATGCAATGTTTGAAGCACCTAAATATCTGTGAAAGTAAAAGTTGTACTGTACATTTTCTGTGAAAACCAGTCTTGTTTCTCATAAGTAGCTCTAATAACATCAGTTATGTGATAGTTTATTTTCTTCTACCCTGGTCTGTTTAAAGAAAGAATGGGAGATGTAAAGAACACTAACTGAAGATGAGGTGTAATTGGAACAGTGAAAGAGTATCAGATGATTTCAAGCAGTCTGGAAGAAGGTGAACACTCACTTCTTCTGGGACTACTGGCATTCAGAGTGTTTTATAAGGTATGTTTCATAATAGTAGGTTAAATAATAAGATTGTGTGAAAAATAGAAGAATATTAACATCTAAAAAAAGATTGAGGAGATTTGCTTTTGCTCTATATTCTCTCTTTACTTCCCTTTTGTGAGAATTCTACTAAATTAAGGAAAGAGATTCCGGTGACTCTGTGTATACTCTATGGTTTCCATCTTTGGTGTATCATTGTTTGCTAACAACAACAGCTTGTATGGAGTGGGCAGTGGATATTTTAACCTTCCTTGGCACGAAGATGAATGTCAGATCATTCTGAAAGCAGAAACTTGGTGGAGAAGACAAGAAAAAGCAGGACTTAGAGAAGGAAAAAACCAGAGGCCAACATGAGTGAGAGGAAAGAGCCTGTGATTCCTATCAGATGAGTGGGCTGGTTTCAGGATAATTAGTGTCCACCCTCAGCCTACACAGTTCTAACCACTTTTCAATGTGTATGTCTGAAAGAAGCAATAATCATCTCCATCACCTCAGTGGAAGGGAGTTGAAACCTCCCAGGAGACTTCTCACAAATATCCTGGACTAGTGCACTTCAGTGCCGGCACCATTCATGCATGATCCATCAGTATAGGATTATAGTGCTGACCATCCATTGTCTAACACATTTGCAATGCAAATTTTACAATGCAATTCAGAGTAGAGAATATCCCCATACAAATAAGAATTGTTCAAAAACAATAACAAATAATTTAATCTGTGATTTTTTTAGCCCTAACCTGGTTGACTAGACATCCTAGATTTTTATACAGAGGGATATTTAACTTTAAGCCATAAAACTTCCTGAATGAATCCTGCAGATGCCCCTGCATTAAAGTATCTTTATTTGGGAAATAGTTTCAAAATTTAATCATAGATAGAATTATTGTTCTATGATAAATACTCAGGTTTGTGGCATTTGTTTATGTGACACATCTTGAGTGACAGTATCATGTCTTTGTTTTCATTAAGGATTGTAAAAATGTGTAAGAAGGGAACTGCAGGTGAGTAAGCTGTGTTTTTTTCTGATGAAGCTTTTAATCTTCCTTGAAAGTATCTAGCAAGCTCCCATGCTGTATCCCTTTTTTTCTCCCATCGATATACTAATATAGATCTTTGTAAGTGTTAGAAGCAATATCTGACATTTCAAACAGGTCAGTGAACATATTTATTCTCCTCATATAAATGATAGCAAAGGTTTTGTCAACGAAAAAAAAGAAAGGTGAGAGAGGGTCAGCAGAAAGGTGAAATGCACAAATGACTCCAAAGAGATCAAAGAACTTGCTCTGCTCTACAATGGCATATCCCTGAGTGCAATGAACACTCATTTGAACATAATCTGATGGAACCAAGTGAGAGAATTTTACAAAGAGAGCTGGATGAATATCAGCCTCAGCTTCAAAGAGAGGAGAAGAATAGAAGACACTAGAGGGAGACATTTAAGGGCATCCAAACTTAATTAGTGAGATAAAGTACCACCAATCCTCCTAACCTCTAACCTTAGAAAAGAAAGGAAAAGTGTATTGTATTAGCCTTTCATCGCTACAATAAAATACCTGAAATAATTGACTTGTAAAAGTAATGTTTTGTTTTGTCTTTTGATCTTACAGACTAGTGCATAATTGAGTAGATCCACTGTTTTTGGCAGATCTGGTAGGGAGCTATGTGGCAAAGGAAGACACGGAGAGCAAACGTCTTACTTCATAGTCATGAAGGAAAAGAGGCAGAGGGGGAAGGAAAAGAAGTTCCACGATCCCTTTGAAGTATACATCTTCTGTGACCTGTAAACCTCCCACCCCTTAGACTCCTCCATTTCCTAATGGTATCACCTAGACACCACAGTTTTAATAGGTGGGTCTTTGCAGAATATTCAACAGCCAAACTATAACATTTGGAAATTACATAGATCTAAATCGCAGACAATTAAGTGATTTTTCTCTCTTTAGTTTGTAAATCCCATAGAGTAGTGAATAACTTTCTAACATTTGGGGTACCTTTCAATTTAGGAATGGCATTATCTACCCATGTTGGCATGCTGCTGTACTGTGTCTTCTGCATTGTTTTCATGGAGACAAAGTATTAGAAGATGCCTTGCCTGTAGGTTTCATCCACTTTATTAGAAGAAAGATTTTCAAGGGTTATAAGAAAAAAAACTTAAGACTTTGAAAACACAATAAACTATAAAAATCAATTGAAAACCGGGTGTGGTGGTGCCCTCCTGTAGTGCGAGCACTCGGGAGACTGAGGCATGAGGAGAGCTGCAAGTTTGAGACCAGCCAGGGCTACAAAGTGATCCCAAGGCCAGCCTGAACCTCATAGTGAGACCCTGTCAAAAATCTCCCCAAATAAATAAATAAATAAAATAAACTTTTCAATGAATTTATTTTGAGACATTTTGGTCACTGTACCTCTCTCTTGTTCCTGTGCTGTCCTACAGAACACAGTTTTATGAGAGAAAAATTTGGATCCTCCATATAAATGGGATGAAAATACCTTCAGTTTGAAAAAAAATCTGTAACCTACACTTGAAGTAGAAAATAAAAAGACAATATGAGAAATGAAAGAGAAAAATAAGAAAGTAAAAATGAAAGTGTAAAAATAAGGAACATAAAAGAGAGAGAAAAATATGGGGATGAGAAAGGGGAAGCAAAACTAAAACTTTAGATGGAAAACGCGTAAGGGAAAGTGTTTGACTCCAAAGAATCTATATTTTCCAGATTCCCCTCATAAAGAACCTGTCTCAATAAAGGATTTTTTTCTTTTTTTGATTGTTTGTTTGGCTCCAGGGATCATACTGATGACCTCACACTTGCAAGGCAAGTGCTGTGTCACTGAGATATATCCCCAATTAAGCTCCACATATATATAAACCCTTTGGTGGCAGAAAAGAAAGGCAATTTACTGGGTTCACAAAATATTAATTTCCTGCTTTGGTTTACAGCTAATTTCTTATCATTAGAACTCAGCACTTACTCTAGGTCTGTGATTTTCACTGTACACTTTCTTGGGAAAAGATATATGAAAGTGAGAATGAAAAGAGATGCAGGATACATAGAAAATAGAAGCAAATCCAGAAGTCTGGGCTCTGTTGCAGAAACATGGAATTCTCCTAACCTCCAGTGTTGACTATATGGGACAATTTTTAACATTTATTTTAAATGCAGGTTTCCTCTCTAGTCCTAATGAAATTAATGGAGATTTGGATTGTTCTTTTGTCTGTTCTTCTCTATTGTCACTTTCCCAGGTTGTGTAGTGGTTAGGAATCCAGGTAGTGAAATCAGAAACCTAAGAGTAAATAACATTACAGCAGCTTAATGGATATGTGGCCTTGGGCAAGCATTATTGAGCCCCAGTCTCACTCTCTAATAAAACAGAAGAATGATGTGTTGGTTCTGGTCTTCTGAGAAGCATAACCCAAGACAGGATTAAATTGGGTAAAGATTACATTACAGAAAATGCCTCTCTGAGGAAACATAGGGAAGCAGACAGAAAAGAGTAGGAGGTGAGCAGATGTGATGCAAGTACGAAAAAAAGAAGGAGATGAGATTGGGTCAAAATATTCTAGAATGTCTCACAGTTTAAGGAAGGTGCAGCTGAGCCATAAGGGAATTCTCAAGCCAAAGCTGCTATCGGAGGAGCCCCGTGACTCCCACAGGTAGATTTGCCTCAGTATTCCTGATGGACTCTGATGTGGAAAAGGAGGACCTGGAGTTCTGGTACCAAGGTGGTGATGAATTTTAAAGGGTAGCAGCTGGTGAGTACTGCAGGTGTCTGGGAGACATTTTCTTCCCCGCCACCAGTGAAAGTAAAAGTGTCTCCTTAAAGGGAAAGCTTTCAATGATTCAGTATCTGTACCATGAGAGTATAAGCATGTGATTATCTACAGTGACTAATCTAATTATTAATACTGCTCTACAATTACTACCGCTCCTTTTATCTACTGTTCACTACTAACTGATGTGTCACACCCATTTGTCATGTATAGTTAACGATTATCACTTATAAATAACTTGGGTACCATATTGAAGATGGGCTTTAGATTTTCATTCCTCTTTTGAGTATCTATAAAAAGGTGAGAAAATGAGAAGCACTTGATTCTCTCATTTTTCCCTGTGCCAAGTGAAGGGGGTGCAGCTTGGCCAGGGACCCACACACACCTCTCCCTCACTTCCTTTTACTCCCTCTTGCATCCCAATGGACAGTTTGCTTCAGTGTCCTCTCTGGCTAACAAACTGCCATTTTCCACCTCAAAACGAGTGCAAACAGGCAGTATGGTTTTCCTCTCTCACATATGTCACTTCCATTTTTGAGAATGCTGAGTGCACCTTGGAGTGGCTAACATTAGGATTGGATGATTCCTTATTTGCATACCCAATATTTATAGCAAGGCTTCCAGAATATTCACAAGTTTCAGACCTCACCCTCACTGAAACAGGTCTGTTAGCTCCTATGTAAGTACTGGCATTCTTGCCCTGGGACTTTGTGGGTTTTAGGGAAGGAGGACTCCCTTCTGTACTGCAGCACAAGCCTAGTAAAATAAATGTTATCATTGATGATCCTCTAAATCTGCTCATGATTTATTTCTAAGGTAATGTGAAATCCAAAAGTTCTGTAAATATACATATGATTTATATTTCGAGTAGTAGGAACAGAATGAATGAACACCAAAGAGCTTCAGCAGAGGTAGAACACCAGGAAGAAGCATCCTACAGTATCCAAAACAAGCTACCACCTGACAGTTACAGCTAGCAGCAGAAGAAAGCCAGCATCTGTTAGAGTTGATCTGTGGGGTCCAACACCAGCAGGCCTCAGACAGTG
Source organism: Hydrochoerus hydrochaeris (assembly GCA_004027455.1). Taxonomy (NCBI): domain Eukaryota; kingdom Metazoa; phylum Chordata; class Mammalia; order Rodentia; family Hydrochaeridae; genus Hydrochoerus; species Hydrochoerus hydrochaeris. The sequence goes on from PVLA01000279.1 coordinate 241,670, forward strand.
ATGGCCATCAATGACAGTGACTGTCAGCTGACTCTATCAAATGTTGGTATCCACCACTACCTGGTGACATCAGAATGCTAGTAGAACTTCACTTTGTCAATTCAAGATTTCCATCTGAATTGTAGATGGATTCACAACAAATGTTCTACGGTGTTCTTTTTTGGGACACCTTGAGAGTTAAAAACATTTCATGCAAGAAAAGTGTCAATAGATTGATGGAAAATGAACCGCAGAAAAAAATAGCTTTGCATTGGAAAAGGAACCCCCATCTGTCCCATCCTGTAGTTGGTGGATGTCTTGGTTACTTAGTTTAAGCTTTTAGACTTTTCAGGTTGACACAATATACCAACAGTAACAATCAACCCTTTGTCAACTTGGCAACCAGGCACATTTCTTTAAATTGGTTTCCAGATGCAAAGTCATGCTTATTCTTATTTTACAATTTGAACTGTATAAAACAGGTTTAAAAATCCTTAAGAACAAATAGTAAGTCTATCAATATTATATTACATTAGAACCATTACATTTTGCCTCCAAAGACTAATGTACATCCCTTTATGTAAAAGGCATTTAGTCCATCTCAAGAGTTATCAAAGACCTAACAGTTTCAGTGTTGCTGAAAAGTCCAAGTCCCAAGTCTCCTCTAAGATGTAAGACAAACTCTTAGCTGCAAGCTTCAGTACAAGTGAAAACAAAGTAAACTACTTCCAACATTCAGTGGCACAATATAAACATTTTCATTACAAATGTTACAAATAGGAGTATAAAAAAGGACTGGGACCAAAGCAAGCCCAAAATCCAGCAGGGCAAACATTAAGTCCTATAGTTCCATGTCCAGCATCTGAAGTAACCTGTGGCAAACTGTGAGCTCCAAAGGGCTTGAATGACTCCACCCCTATGGCAATTCTGGTGGTTACAGTTCTCACAGCATTTCTTTTAGGCCTGCTTTGCTCTCTCCTTGAAGCTTTCCTTAGAAGATCCATATTTTGGTTTTACCAAACTTCTGGGTTCTCCACTGTACCTTCAGTTTCACACTCATAGCTTCACCCACTTCTCTCTCAGGGGCACACTGCCTGGCCTCCCAGATCTTCTGAAATCAGAGCAGAAGCCTTTTTAAAACCATAACTATTGCATTCTGCATGTACTTATAACCAGTATCATGTGGATGATATTAAGATTGGCTGCCAGCTGAAGCAGTGGCCAAGTTTCCCTCTGTCCTGGCTGTAGGAGTCCAGTGCTTGAACTGCTGGGCACTCTGAATCCAGTCCTCAGGAACAAATGTTTTATGGTGCTGCAATTCTGAAACATAGCTCTTTGACTTTCTCTTCAAAGCCAAATCTTTCATTTTTGCAATTTTGAGGCTGCAAAGGGTAGAGATTTGCATCTTTATGACATCTCAGGCCATTTTTTTCTATTTTCCTCTGACTGAGAAGTCACAGGGAAGATTTCCTCAAGTCGAGATTTCTTCAGCTCAATTACTGCAGTTCATAACTTTACCAGAGCTTCCTTTTTGGTCAAACTTACATTTTAAATCATCCTGCTGGGTTTGTGCTCTTGACCCTCAACATGAATCTGGCTAAAAGCCCCCAACAATAGCCATGCCACAACCTCAACATTCAACTGCCTTGAAATGTCTTCTGCCAGATTAATTAGTCCACCACCGTTAATCTTAACCTTAAGCAAAGTGTCTAGACATGAGAAAAATACAAACTTTTGGACAAACCGTAATAGTCATCATCTGGAGTCCAGCATCTAATGCAGTCCTTCCCAGCCAACACCCCCAAACCTCATCTTTACTAGAAAGATTTCTATCAGTGTTTTGATCTTCTGAACTCTGACCAGAATCTCTCATATAGAACAGCCTAAGATGTTCCTGTACTACAATTTCAGGCTACATCTCCTAACTTATTTAAACTCTTCCCACAAGCCATTCCCAAAGCCTTTTGAACCACATTGTCAGGTACAGTCAAGGAAATGACCCCACTTCCTTAATACCAAAATATGTATTGGTTACTTAGTTATGCTTCTAAATGTCTCAAGTTGACACAAAATATCAACCATAATAGTGGATATGATCTCTGACATGGTGTGATAGATGAGTATGGTTTCAACTGGAATACAATAAACTTAGCAAACTGGTTTAGCACAGTTCTGTGTGTGTAGATGAATGATTTACTGAAGACAGAAGACCCACCCTGGGTGGGTAACACCAGGCAATAGGTTTGTAGACAGGGCAAAATAAAAAGGGAAAGGAGAATGAAACAGTCCTGTTTCTGTAGAAAAACACCAGTTTTTGCCATCACCTTTGAATATCCATCTCCAGTCATCCAGCGCAGACTTTTAGGCTTTTAGCATAGACCTTTAGAACTTCTGATAATGCACTTTAATGGAACTCCGTAGTCAGCTCATCTTTTGACTACAGACTGGATCCTTCAGTTCTCTAATGTGCTTTTGTATTTTTCAACACTTGATTCCCCAGGCAACTATTGTAAGCCTACTTTAAATATATATATATATAAATTCTGTGATATGTGCTATGATGTGCATCATATATATATATATATATATATATATATATATATATATAATCTTATATTTAATGTGTTTCTTTAGTGAGCTCCAAAATATACACATGGTCTCCTATCAAGTTCATCCATAAAAAAAAAGGAATCAGTACTCTTCAAAGCATTATGGGCCTTAAAGAAGACACTGGGCCAATTGCTTAACATTGTCCAATTAATATATTTTTGCAGATTAGTGCTCTTGAAAAATTATGGTGCAAATATCAATTTATGAATATTGAAAAGCACACTTTGCTGGAGTATATATGTGGAGACCAATAATTTCTAAATACCCAGAAGAATTTTTTAGATTTTGATACTCAATGCCAAAAGAAAAATATTTGATATCTACAGAACAATCATCTTTTTCTTTAAGGATAAAAGTACGTAAGGCAGAGACATCTTGATGGGCCCATGGATACACAGCTTTCCAGTGAATTGCTGACCCTGAAACCAAATAAAGAACTTTTGCACTGAACTTTGGGAGATTTCAGTAACTTTAAAAATGAATTTAAGTCTTGTTTTTGACACTATCTCTGCACCACTGAGACTGGAGCAGTCAAGTTATTACATGGTTGTCACCTCAGAAGCTCAAGTCTTGCCCCCTCCCTAAGTACTTTGATCATTTCCCAAGGAGGCGTGTGGGTTGACTGCACCTGGCCTGCCTGCCTCTCTGTCCAGGTACCACACTCTCAGCGTGCTGAATCTAGTGCATCTTCGAGGGAAACGCTAAAGATTTTGGAATGTATTAAGTTAGGCGACAAAGTTTTCCTGAGCAAGTTAGGGTATCTGAAGGAAGTTATTCTACATCGCTGTACTTTACCTTCTTCATCTGAAAAAAAAAATCACAAAATAGTTTTCAAATCAGAAATGATAAAACAAAAATGGTTTGTGTAGAATTTCTAGGGAACAATAGTTGCTAAATAGGTCAATGCTTAGAATTCTTATTTATCTAGAAATATACATGTCATCTTTCTTTTGCTATATTTACAATTTAAATCACCTGCAAAATCAGTTGATGTAAGTTGGTCTTATATGACAACTCTATATTAGTAAGAAAGATTACAGATACAGATTTCCTTGTGTTATCACTAATATCTTCTTTTGTGTATGCATGCATACATTTTATCCATCCATATGTAAAAACAATAAAACTTTAGGCTAAGAATACAATTTCCTTGAGCTTGTAAATCAGTTATTCCTCATAGTAACTCTGTAATTTGGGCAAGATTGCTTAACTTTTTGTTTTAGTTCCTTTGGTTGTAGAATGAATATAGTAATACAATCTGATGAATCCCTATCCAGTGTATCAGTTAACTATTGCTATTCACATTATTGAGTACATGCAATAGAACATTTGTGATTGTTTTAGTTGTTATTTTGTGTGTATGTTTAAGGATATCTTATCAAGAAGTGGCATTTGCGGGCTCTTTTTCAGTATGCTTCTAAAATTATTTATATAAACACTGTTATCAAAGTAAAAGAAGTCACATCACTGTTTGCTTTTTTCCTGCTTTTTCTACCCCTTTACTCTCTTACTTCCCTGGCATTCCCTTATCCTTTGAAAAATGACCTTCATAAGCTACTTCTGAAACACTAGTATCATGTTTGCCTTGTCAATTTTAGTATATAGAAAACATCAGAGGAAAGAATGTCCACATATTTTTATCAAATAATATAGTAACAAGCTTCCCAGACTCATCCCTCTCTTACTCCATACTGTGATTTCATTGACTCTAGCAAAGTCTTTGGGAAAATAGATAAAATATACCATAAGCTATTTTCTTGTTAGAGCATGCTGCTTGCTTGTAATAGATATTAAGAAATGAATAGATATTCTTTTATTTATTTTTATTAAGTATTTGGGGCATTTCTCAATTGTATTCTATAAATAAGTAGAAAAATTAAAGAAAAATTTAATTAAACCCCAGAATGTCTAACTAAAGCATATGTTTGAATTCCATATGACAAGTATTAGCTAGGCTGCTGCTCATTAATGTAAATACAAGTGATAGAATCTCATTTACAGTTATCTGAGTTTGGCATTCAGAACCACTGACATGCCTATTTGATGATAATATAGATTGAAAGAATAATGCTCATTTAAAACTTATATTTTCTAAAAGCAGCTTACAATGAAGTTTAGTCTTCTTTTGTGTTACTGTAACAAAGTATCCAAAGTTAGGTAATTCATTGAGAAAAGAAATTTAGGGAGCTTATTTTTTGGGAGTCAGAAAGTCCACGATTAGTTGGCCACAGATGGTGTGAACCTCGTGCTGTGTAGTAAATACTGGCTCTGCATGATGGCAGTTCACATGTGAGGAGTGAGCCTCCTATGCAAAAGAAATCAACTACGTGGTGTGGTCTTGCTTTATAACAAAATACACTTGAAATCACTTAGCCAGTTTTAATAAACAAACTCACTCCAGCAAGAGGAGCTTGAAGCCTATCAGAAGGTGGTGTCCCCAAAGGACTTTGTCTCCTCATACTGGTCCTTATGTTGGAAGGATTCCATGTTACATTACCTCTCAGTACTGTCACAATGAGAGCCAACACTAAGCACAAGAACCGTTAGGGGACAAAATATATGCAAACCATAAAGCAGAGCCCTGGTAAACTGGGGCCTAACAGCACCTTTCACAATTTGAACCTAGAGTGATACAAACTTGAGTTTTAAACTGATTAAAAATAAATTATGTATTCTATATTCAATATATTTGAGGTTCATTCTAATGCCCCCTTGTCCAACTGTCATCCAATATGAAGAAGCCTGTATGAATTATATGTGTTATGGAGGTTAATACAGATTCTCTATTGAAGAGAGAAAATGGTCTGATTTTGTAATTTGTTACATAATTGCACTGGAAAAAATATGTATTTTAACATTCCACAAACTCTTATTACCCCAAAGCTATAATCAATATAATGGAATACTTTGTTCATATATTTTAATGTATGGTCTTTTAAAAAATTCAAGTGCATTTTTATAATTACATTAAATTGTCACCATTGTTTCTTAATTTTTCTTAACATATTTATTTAATGAGTTGATTATAGTTTAAATAATATTTATATTATTTAAATTTCATTTTCTCTAATAGTTATAGTCAAATATAACATCACTCAAAGAAGTAATTATATTTGTCCCTTTCTTACCATGTTGAAGTAGCATCATGTTTTAATATTGATTTGAAGTTTTAAGGTGATATGTTCAATGAGCTTATTTCTAGAAAAATATTTTCAACTAAAATTACTCGGAATTATCCTCATTATCCTCCATTAGTCTCTTCAAATCCTTTTCTAGAGGATATTTGTACTCAGCTGCTGTTTTCTCTTTTTCTGTAGGCCATGCAGAGGAGAGAAGCAGCTAGAAATAGAAGGAAAGCTGCAGAGGGAGGTCACTTATTTATTCATGTTTCTAACTCCATTTTTTAAACGTCTAGCTCCATTCTTTGGATGAGTCTACGCTGTAAACCAAATCAGAAATTTCTGTCAGCTGGGTTGTTCTGAGTTGTGGTACAGATCTCTCTTCTCACCCTTCTTCAGGACCTTCAGACCTGGGGGTAGCAATGGACCATCTCCCTTCTTACTAAAGCCTGAACCTTCCTAGCACGGTCCCTCCAGTGTGCCTAAATCCTGCCCACAACTTTGTCACAAACTTTTAAAAAAAATCTTTACAGATTAACAAATTGTAATATACTCTTCTGTTTTATGCCTGAGTGCTGACTATCAGCTGCTCTTTATTCTAACTGCAAATTGAACATACTCATATTAAGTGTTTATTTGAAAAAATAAAAGTTTGCTTCTTCTTAGTGCCACATTTTTAAAAGGTCACTAAAGTCATCTGAAACTAAGTGCCACATTAAATTGCAACCTAACATCTAGAGTTCAAACATTTTCTTGGCTCAAAATTCAAACTTTCTGGATACGAGGCCAATACACCTGTAATCCTAGTATTCAGGAAGCTGAAAGAGAAGGATTGATGTTTGAGCCCAGCCTGGACAATAACAATTTAGTGAGACAATGTCTCAAAAAAAAATTAAAAGAGTTGGGTATATAGATCAGTAGGAATTTCCTGTGTTCAATCCCCAGTACTGCAGAGATGGCAGGAAAAAGGTGGTAGTCAAAGCTTGATTCACATACAGTATTACATAGAAAATCAAAACGTACTCATTAACAAATGTGGACCTTTATAGACGTGTGTGTGTGTATGTGTGTGTGTGTGTGTGTGTGTGATCATTATGGAGAAGATTAAGGAAACTGATATCATAGAATCATGATTTTTTTTCTAATCTCAAAGATGTGAAAGATCATAGTGTAGTTTCATGAAGATCACATGGATGTGTACCAAAAGGAGGATAAGAGCTATTCCCAGCATTAATAAAGGATCAGGAACTAAAGGAAACTTAAACAAAACAAATTAAGAAAGAAAGGCCAAAACAGAGCTTGAGAGCAGCGATCCAAATCAGCAACAGAAGACAAACTTGAAAATAAGGACATGAATAAAAGTCGTATTTCTATATCTTCATTGATCCCTCGCAATGTGTCAACAATATAATAGCAGGGCTTTTATTATTCTTATATTTGAGGAATGAAAACTTTCTAAAATTCTCTAGTTAATCAGTAAATTGTAAACCTATTCCTTGCTTATCCTGCACATAAACATGGTATCCAAATTTAGGTGATTCAGCCTCTTAAGATGAAAAATGCTGGGAGGAAATAAGTGACAATTCATGGGGGATTGCAATCTAGTATGTGATCAGGGTCTCTTTTACAGGTTAACAACATCATGAGGCAAAACACAATGAAGTTATGTTCAAGCACTACAATGACCACCAAGAGCAGGGCCGAAGCGATTTATGCTGGCCAGCCACAAGACGGAGAGTGAGGTCTCATAAACAGGAGGTGGAGCACGGGGAAAAGAGCTTTCCTGCAGGGAAGGAGGAGGCGGATTGGACCATCAGATCCAAGATTAGAGCAGGTGTTGTGCGCTTTCTGCTTGTGTCATCATTTACTCCTCACTACTGTTTGCTATTCTGTCCCATAGGAAGCTCTGGACTGAATAAATACAACTAGTTTTTTTTTTTTTTCTTAAGAGAAACATATATTAAGTTCTTTGATATTTGCTAAGATATGGACTTGCTTTAAACCAACTGCTATGAAAATAACATAAACATAAGTTTGGGACTAGATCCTTTTATTTGCATTGGATTTCTGACTATGAAATTCCTCTGCAAAGCCTGAAATTAAAAGCATTTTGTTTGGTGAACAGTTATGAAGTCTAAAGGGAAACAGTAGCAACACAGGGGAGTAAGAAGAGTGTTGAGCTTCTTTTCCATAAAAAAAAATATTTTGATATGGACAATGGGAGAAACACATTAGAAGAAGCAAAATGAAATCTTTTAAAAAGACAATTCTTTGGGGTTTTTTTGTTGTTTGTTTGTTTTTGTTTTGCTTTTGAGATAGGGTCTCACTACATAGTTCAGGCTGACTTTGAGCACACTTTGTTGCCCAGGCTGGTCTGGAACCTGCAATGATCCTCCTGCCTCAGCCTCCTGAGTGCTGGGATCATAGGTGTGAGCTACAGTGTCTAGCTAAAAACTGAATTATTTAAAAAACAATGTTTATCAAATTGACAATGGAAGACAATAGTTACTGCAGGTATTTGTTAACTGTTCATTCACAATTCAATCTTTCTAAGCATTCCATGGTGTGTACTCTTATGATTTGAGCATAAATTTATTTATTTATATTTTTAGTTGCTAACTGAATAGATTCAGGATGTACACATTGTTTCTCCTGGTTGACTGATCCAAAAGCAATGTCCTTTCCTTTCCTTCCTTCTTTGATGCTTTGTCAATGAATATCTTTTCAGCTTATAAGTTCTAATGATTGGATTATACTCTATGACTTTGTAACCTCGAAACTTTCATGCTATATGTGTCAGTGTAACTTATATGTTAATGACTAAGAGTGTTTCTGAGACAATATGTAAAATATTACAGGGAGGAAATGCAAGAATGGTGACTACAAATCACAATTTGTATTTGTTTATTGTGGTTGCCCCAAGGAAAAAACACTCTAATCTTTCTCTTTTCCAACTTTCTTGAATACCAAGTTTAGCATTCATTTTTAAGCACTGCTATTTACTGTTGTTTGATTTTTTGAGGAGCTTATACATTCTAAATAAATGCCCCAGGGGAAATTTTTACCCCTTAAGTTCTCCTGATTTGAAACTGAATGAAATGGTTTTCAGAGCAAAAAGAGAAAAAATAATGTAACTTTTGCCCTTTTCTATGTGTACAGAATTATCTCTCTATATAATTCCATCTGTATATATAAATGTTTGTGTGGATACATACACATTAACACTAAACAATTAAAACTTAATATCTTCTAAACTGATTTAGTATAAGCAAACTGAAGAAATAGAGCATCCTTATGGATGAGAAATATTTCATTGTCAGGGAAATATTTTACTAGCAATAAATACATGCATATGTTTTGAGGCTTATGTCATTTGGATGTTCACAATCACATTTTTTTCCTAACTTTAGGAAGTGCAACCACCTTTCCAAAGTCTAAATGGATCTGCCCTAGCAAAGGTCACCCACTTGTGCAGACATCTATAAGCCTAACATTCAGGATGGTGAATGTTTTGTTCTCCCTGTTGACAGCCTTGGGGGATATTACACGTTATTAATATGGCTGACTAATTCCCAATTAGGAACTCATTAGCAGCTCCACAACTATAGAGTGTGATGGATTTGCAGCCAATCTTGAAAAAGGTCACAGTAAGTGACCTCTGGTCCACGACTTTCCCATCTGTCTATCACTTACTACCATTCTGTGTACTGGAAAATAATCATTGCCTTCTCCTAGAGAAAATGCATATGGCCTATTTCTCCTACAGGACTAGAATGTGTAACTAGATACTGATATCAATAATTGTATTCTTCAATTTTTATTTTCTGAAAGAAAATATGAAAACTCTATTTCTTATTTAAGTTAATCATTTTTCATCTTAGAAAGTGTGGATGTTTCTCTGTGTGAAATATGCATGTTAATTCAGAACACTAAGATAAACACAGAGAAAAGAGCATTTTGTTGATTCCCATAGCAACTGTAAAATTGTACCGTATAGTACATTCACTAATTTAATGGAAAATTTTTACATTAACAAAAGACGTATTCTCAAAACAAATGGTTTAATTATTGTCATTTTTTAAACGAAAGCAATCTGTTTCTTAGGGGAAGATATAAAGCACAACTGTAAAGTACTGTAGAAGTGATTTTAATTTGAAACGAAACAATGGTGCACTTAAAACTTCAGACTGTGTTAAATGCAGCCATACTAAAATATAGTGTACAATTTTATTTTCCTTGCTCCTTCTTTGCTCTTTTAAATCCGTATATGTTGGAAATCTTATTTGTATAATAGTAAGAACGTGAAATTCAATGGGGAAATTTTTGGAAACCTAAGTTACTACACGATGTACATAAATATTTCCAAAGATTGTAATAATGTATTTGTTCTAGCAAGCGCAAATAGTAGAGGATGGAGTGCAAATAATAGTTTTATTTTTGTTTGTCAAATTTTCTGTAAATAAGATTCAATAATCTTATTACTGCATCTTATTTACAGATAAGTCTCTTGCAAAATTACAGAGGCTGGTTGCATACTGTTGCAATCACCTCTACACCCTTAATTTAAAAATTTACATAATTTGAGAACCAGATTAGAGAATTGCACTACCAAGTCATTGTGTTTCGTTTTATTTGGCTTCTTTTAGTTTGGTTTGGTTAGTTAGGTTTGGTGTGGTGTTTTAGCTTCCTAGATACAATCTGGTTTCTAGGCCTGGTTTTTCCTTTCATGACATCACAATCAGTTCCAATTATATCTTTTTATAAATTCACGAAGGAATATTTCAAACCTATTATGTATTAGACTCTGGTAAGACTTGGTATAGAAAAATTAAAGCAATTCTCACCAACATTCTGTGAATTAGCTTGGTAAAATGGACAGAGAGACATTCGATGAGAAGTGGTAATAATGGAGGATGAATAGCGACATCAAACAGAAAAGAAAATTGTACTAAGGAGAAAAAGAACAGGTCTATATGGCTTAGAAAAGCAATCTTCCATTAAGTGACATTTAAAGTGAGAACTAATGTGCAGTTTAGACTCATAGGTCACTTTCATAGTCGTAGCTGGAGAAAGAAATCCAGCAATCTTTCATTCTGCACAGTGTTGGAGGATATGTTAGCCTTCAACAGATGACAAACCTTTGTAGCCAATGGATTATTTGCAAACTTTTAAAAATTTCATTTATATATGAATTTATTTTTCTATCCTGGAATAGAAAGGATATGAAAGAGGCCAGACAGAGAGATGATATGTATTTTAGTTAATAAACCACAAATGCTTTATCTTCTGTTATTTCATAAAAAATGAAGGTTAAATTAGTTATGTTTGTGGCAAGGTTTTCATTAAAAAATAGACATGAACAGAAAATAACTTTTAAAATATTCACTACTATATTTTTCAAAGTAGCTGAGGTTCAAAGAAATGAGGAAGTTGAAAAACAGGTTGGTTTGAGCTGCCCTGCAACTGAATGCATAACCTTATAAGTGAGTCAACAGCTGTCGCTACAATAGTTATTCAAAGGCAGAAGCATTTAAATAAAACTGAAAAGAACTTAGAAATCCCAGATGACAACCATCAACTGGGCTAGTTCTAGGTCAGTACAAGGCCCTGACAGTAAATGAACAGGAGAGGGTGCAAGGTATAAGTCAGTCAGGGTAAAACAAGTTAGAAGATACAGTAAAACAGAAGTCACTGCAGGGTATTTAATCAGAGGATGTAGAGCACCACACTATTAAAATGCTAGCTTACAACAGGAAATAGTATTATTCTTAAATTGCTTAACCTATATTCCTCTTCTCTCCACAAACTCTGCAGAAGTTTCTGGAGGACAAAGTCCATATCTCGTAATTATTTAACAGTTTTGAATTTATTTGAACAATAATGATGTGAGAACAGAGATTCCAAATATACACTGTCACCCATCCAGTAGAATTCAGTAATTAAGATGCTGCACTCATTTCCCCGAAATGACTGTCATTTTACGTCTCTAACTCGAGTTGATGTAGACACTGACACCGATCAGCATTCGCATGAGGTGTTCAGTCAGTGCAGATGTTGGCAGAATTTAGATTAAATAAATTATTCTGGAGCTGGGGACAAAATTATCCTATCTATTGTTCAGAGTTTTTTGAAAATGTCATTTTTTTCCTGCAAAATTTCTCAGATCTGGTCACATCACGCTATTTTTTTTTTAATTCTTTCATCATGTAGTCTTTCTTTTTTATAGAGTTTAAGTAAATATAACTAATTCATTAACAATCGAGTCATTGCTTAAATTCCCCTTTCCCTGCCAGAAAATAAATATTGATTGTAGAAGAAATATACATCTGTCCAATTCATTGCTCTTTTTATCTAGTGCTCTATCAGAATACTGTATTTTCCTTACAAGTTCTTGATAAATGTTTGTGAAATTATTAAAAATAATAGAGTTTGGAAGTTAGGAAACTGAATTCTACTTGAGCAAGGCTGGAATCCAATATTGTGTATTTGACTATACATATAAACATTTCAATAATTATTTTCTGTCTTATGGAGGTCACCAAATTTGGAATGATGTTCAGTGGAAGTAGTACGTGTTAAGGACCTTGAATCAACATTCATGTAAAAACTAGTTTTGGGAGGTGAGGTAACCTTCGTTAATGCTAATCTTTAACTTTCTGCATTATATCAAACAATATATCTTACTGGATCTTATTCAACAAATAGAGAGGCAGTATAATTAATAGGTAACAGCTCAGAATGCTGAAATTTGATCACTGGCTTTACCACTTTCAGGCATTTGATCTAGATAATTTGACTTCAAGCTTCAGTTTTGTCATCAATGAAATAGAGTTTTATAAAAACAAAGAAATTATAACATATCAAGCATTTAAAACACTTCTACATGTTGAGTAAGTGCTTAACCATAACATGATCAAATATATTTAGAAATTTCACTTCAGATTCAGTGTGGTAAAGGTATTCTAGGACGATAAGGTTTTTGCAGTTGAATTACTGAGGTGGTAAGTGAGTAGTATGCATCAAAATAGTGATAAGAGGTAGAGGGAATTGAAGTGAATTACTTCTACTGTAAACAATCAAGGAAGGATGATAAGCTAAGATTCAGGAAGTGATATGATGGACTGATTTCTTCTTAATCAACTGCATGGATATTGTGAGGTTCCCTGAGATTAAAAGGTAGCAAAGACATATGAGTACTGTTTCTGAGGTAGGATTGCCTGTGGGATATCTAGAAGGTAGCATGGTTGCTATATGGATCTGTAATCCCAGTAATCTAACTGGAGTGAAGAATGAGATATAAATGAAAGATGAAAGAGGGCAGTAATAGGAGGAAGCATTAGATCATGAGAATAGAATGGTTAAAATTAAAATTTCTGATGTAACGTTACTGTAGATGAAACTAGCTAGAAGAAGAATGACAGTCAAGATTCCTAAGAAAGAAGTAAGAAATGGAAGTCAAGGCAGAGATACGGGCACAAGTAACAATATCTCTGTGACTAACAGAAAGAAAAGTTCAGTAAAGCATATAGCAGAACAGTTAGGATAGCATGAAAACTTTCCTTTCTTACAGAGTATTAGTTTTCTATCTCAGTGCAACAAATTACAACAGTGACAGAAAAAAAAAACTTTATTATATCACAGCTCTGTAGGTTTGACAGTGTGTGGGCTCTGCTGTTTCCTGCTCAGGGTTTCATAAGGCAGAAACTAAGGTTTCCTGCAGTATGATCTCTTACCTACAAGCTTGGAGAATGAATTTGTTTTCAGCTGCCAAAAGACTGTTGGTAGAATCCAATTACCTGTCATTCTTGGTCTCATATCCCTGTTCTCTGCTTCTTGCAGGCTGCAAATGTAGGTACACTCTTTGCCACTACAGATTTTCCATATCATGTCACAAATGGCTTGCTCCATCTTCAGACAGCCATGGCAGTCCAATGCCTCCTTACATTTCAAACCTCTTGCACTGCCTCTTTTTCCACAGTTTCTGACTGATACCTCTGCATTTAGGGCTTTTGTGTTTACATTTAACCTACTGAAATAACCCAGTGTTATCTCTTTAAAGACTACTGATTAGCAACCTTAATTACAACTGCAGTCTCCATGTCATGGAAGGTAACATGCTCATCAGTGCTATGGCTTATTGTTTGCACAGTAGAAATGAAATGTTTGTGAGGGCTGTCATTGTAACTACCAGAATGGTGTTATTTTCCCCTGAAGAAAGGAGAAAAAGCATGTGTTAACATGTTGGTTGGAGGAGCTGAAACAGTTGAGGATTATAACTACAGAAATAAACTTATTTTTATAAGTAATATATAAAATATTGATTTCATATAAAAATCCACTTATTTAAAATTTCATACATAAATGTAATAAAATGATTTAAATTTATTTCACTAAAATATTCATAAAAAGGCAAAACTCTCTTTACCCTTATACTTAAAGCCCCCAGTCTCACTTATTTGCCTCCAATCACTTTATTAATCACCACCGATATGCTATTTGAAACAAGTATAAATATATATATTCATTAATATGCTGTTTGATTTCATGCAAATTATAAAAGAAAAAATATATTGCTTTGCAACTTGCCTTTTATTTTAATTAATATTTGTTGAACACCTTTTTACATCACATATACTAATTGATCTGATGTTTTACTACTGTGTGTGAATGTCAATTTAAATATAAATTTGAACAAATTTAAAATTAATTATAATCGTAATTGAAAATATGTAGCTTTTCTCTATTTTTTATTGCAACTTATTCTTCATTTAATGGCTGATATATTGTATCAATCTGAGAAGTCTAGAAACTTAGCTAAATAACTCAGCTGCTCTGCACCCTAGTGTGTATAGGGCATATCCTTTCCTCTTTAGGATGTTGCTTATTTTGTCAACTTGATAAGTTTAAAAGTTTAAGTGATTCAGCAGGGGGCTAGGGTCCTCACTTTGTAAAAGTCCTGAGCTTGCAAGATGAAGGCATGGAGATGGTGCAAGTGCTACACCTGGTAGCCTGCATGCAATATAAGGGAGGAAAAGAGTCTTGTTCTCTACTTTTTCGTTCTTGTTGCTTGTACTGTCTTTTGCTTACTTGAACTATTGCCCCTAAGCCATGCCACCCTGCCTTGCAGCCGGCTCTTTGTGGACTAACATCTCCACAAACTGAGTTAAATTAGCCTTTTCTTCCTTTTGAACATTAGGTATTTTATCTCAGCAATGAGAGAAAAGTAACCAAGACACTTCATTAGCCTTCATTTCAGGAAAACTAGTGTGACAAGCTTCTTCAGGAGGTCAACAGCATAGCATAGTATCTTCCCCTTCATTTCTCTTTCATGCCCTTGGCAGTAATCCTCAGGTGGGCCTTCCACACCTAGAACCACACTGATTCTGTTCAGCTGGGTGTTACAAGTTAATCATTAGTTGATTCACCACAATGTGGAGCATAATATATAGCTATATACATAATTACTTAATGTGATGGCTTTTGTGTGATATTTTGGTATTATGAGTTATGAACAATAAAGATATATTCAATTCTTTTAAACATCTATAATCAATCACATCAATGTTATATATTTTCATCCCATTTCTCAGGTTCATTTACAACAGCACATTAATTTATTCTGCCTTTTGAACTACACAGTTCAAGCTCTGATATATTTTTTATATTGCACTGATACACCTAGTATTGCCATGTTAGAGTATTTTAATCACTAATGCTACCCAATGCTTTAGTATGTAATACGATATGCTCACATTTCATGTAGTATTTATTCAATATTTTATCACAATGTTGTAATATATTGTTTTCATTTTAATTATAAAGCCACATTATTGTATTAGTTTACAAATTTCAATATAATTTGGGGGGGATTTCATTAAATTTATTGAATAATTTCAATAAATTATAAACTATGAGATAAGACTTTTTTTTCCATGAAGCATAATGTGACACTTGAGGCACTGAGAATTTATTGTGGACCACAGATAGTTTAATTATTCTCTCTATTAAAATGCAGCTCACTCAGTCTTTGCTGCCTCCTTCTTTGCCTCAAAGTATGCAGCTTTTATAATTTATGTTTCTATTTGGGTACTGCCATATTTACAGGATCCTGATACTCTAATGTGTCTACTTATGCAAGCTATATGTTTAAAATTTAGGAGAAGGCACCTCAAGATACCATGAGTTGGTTCTTGTCTATGTCTTCTGTAAGTGTGGATCAAGGCAAATCTGAATTTGAGTGTTCCTAATAGCTCTCAGCTTGGCAACCATCTTCCATAGTGCTCTAGATCTAACAACCATGTTTCCTGGTTAGCATTACTTTCTCAGGACAGTCATATTCCTAAACAGATGAGGTCACACATCACTGTGCAAA
This sequence comes from Hydrochoerus hydrochaeris, assembly GCA_004027455.1. Taxonomy (NCBI): domain Eukaryota; kingdom Metazoa; phylum Chordata; class Mammalia; order Rodentia; family Hydrochaeridae; genus Hydrochoerus; species Hydrochoerus hydrochaeris. Next base: position 257,750 of record PVLA01000279.1, read on the forward strand.
CCACTTGGAACCAGTGCCCCTCAACAAAAAAATTATGGTATGATTTTTTTGAGGGAGAAGGAGGTTGTGTGTGTGTGTGTGTGTGTGTGTGTGTGTGTGTGTGCATGTCTGTGTTTAAGCATCCAACATATCTTCTGGTAAATGTTTTTGGTATCACTCCAGGGTTTGAAGTATTATTCTTCAAAATAATTTTGTGGATGCTCTTGGCCTTTTCCTATTTCTATAGTATTTTCCATGGTTTCCAGTCCCTCAGACATTCTTTGTTTTTATTATATTATGCTATGGACATGTGTGCATTTTACACATTTTATGCTATGTTATTGAATGTGTGGTTTATCGGGGAGGTTATGCTATGCAGTTAATGCCTTGAAAAGGGAGTTGGAGTCGTTTTGTAATAGTATAACAATGAGCAGCATCCCAATGACTTCATGCAATTAAATGACAAAGAAAAGCTTAAATATTTGTATTAACATGAGAATACTTTTTCTTTATTATCTATAACATGATATGGAAATATAGTCTCATTACCTGTCTAGCATGTTATGATATACTTCATATTCCCAATTTCTCATTAAACTTCTTAATGAATGTTATTTACAACTCATGAAGCCATTTAAACTCTTCTAATTTGCAAAGAACTGGTATTTTCTACATTAAAACTGTTCATGAAATGAAAAGGAAATGGTGTTAGGCAATGTTTTTGTGGAAAACTGAATTTAAAATTAACACTAAATTGATATTTTACATAAGAGATTGAATTACCAAGTCATCGTACTAAACTTAAATTTTGAAATTCAAATTTACTTAGAAGTTATAAAACTATGTAATAATTTAACTCATATAAACCTTTTTATAACATTATCTTTATATTTACACCATAGCTATGTCATAATTTTAAACTTTGTATGTTGTCTTCATTTTATGAAGTTTTTTTTCTCAACAACTCTTTTTGACAAATAGATTCTTATTTACCATTCATAAGAGTTAAAGGCAGTAAAAATCCAATTTGTCATTAGAAAAACTAGCTATTTTTGAGTATTTCTATTATAAGTTAACAGAATGTGACAATTTCTTCTGAAATTTTGATTAAGACCTTTTGTTTCCCTCCTCTGGCTCTTGTTCGTTAAAAGTTCACAAAACAGATATGAGACAGGTTAAAAATATATAAAAAGTGAAACATACAAGACAAATAACACATTAATATTTGTTTCACTCTAAAATGTGTGATTTTTTCTGATATTGAAGTATAAAAACTGTGATCAAAGTGTACATTGAATTGTATTCCCCTAATAAAATTGTTAAGCCAAATATCTATCTTATAGTTATCATCATCTCAGAATTGAGATTTGAAAAAATCAATCAAGTCACACAAGTTTTTTTCAACCGTAAATTACTATATTTTTTAGGCTTCACAGGAACAAAAGAGATGTGATTGTTGGCTAATTACCATTATCACCTGCATGATTTCAAAATAGTGATTTAAAAATTGTTTGCATCCTTATTTTAAAATAGCATTCCTGTTTAGATGTTCTTTAGGGAAAGTAGTTATGAGAAAGCCATGTTTCAGTGTCCTGTAGGAGACCCAGAGATGGGGAGTTGCTAGTTCCTCCGCTCTCCAACTCACCAAGCACAATGTGATAGGTAGCACAATGCAGATGTTCAAAACATTGATTGTGCTTTAAACAGAGGATACAGATCTACAGCTTCAGGCCAGTTTTTAACCACCTCACATCTTGTCTTCATCTATAGAATGGGGATTTGAAGTACTTAGCTCTGAGGATTGTGATGAAGATTGAGTGTTATAATATTTGAAAGCACTAAAAACAATGAATGACACATAGAAAATGCAAACGAATGTTTGCTAAATAAATGAACGAAATGTCATAACTTGAAGAACTTGAATAATATTGCCAATAATCAGTACTCAAACTGTGTGTTCTCAGCTTCCTGTTACAAATGAAAATGTGAAGAAAAAATATGATTTAAAGCCTGTTAGTAAAATTACTACAAGACATAAATACTTAAAAGAAAATAAAATCTAATCTTTGAAGATTTTAAATCCTAAAGATAATGACCATACAGAAACAATTCTTCAAATACCTCTAAATAGTTTCTCAGAAGTATGTAAAATTAGAAAGAAGAAAAAATTATTATTAAAATGCACAACAAGGAAAATCATTGAATTATGGTTCAGTATATTTATATTTGTCATTTTATCCATTGTTACTTGAGTGTTTTATAAATGTTCTCTTGCTTTGTTTTATATTTCTCAATTAGAATGTGACCTCCCCTAGAGTAGTTAAACTGTAGCATAATAGCTCTCATGGAGTAGGTATTCAATATTATTTTAGAAAGGTCAAATTTTTATGAGAATCCATTCATGAAGAAAGATTTACTATGAAATCATTTTGATGGTGAGTTGACTTGAGGTCTTTTAAAACTAAGAATATTTAACACAATTTTAAATTGCTCCCATTAGAGAGTTGAAATTGCACCCTACTCTTTCCTGCAAAGATTCCACAACCAAAAAAACACTCCGAGGAATTTTGTTTTGTGTTGTCTTAAAGAGTACAGTGCTGGGAGAACCATTGAATTAAATGACTCACAATGAGAAAGAGTACGACCCATAGACTTGGTGAGAAAAGCACACAGAGCAACTGGTAGACCTGTCATTAAAGTGACTACTCAATTATTGGAAGAAGAAAACAATCCAGGATAACAGAGCAGATAGAAAGTGTAGGGATAAGTAATAACATAAGTGTTCAAAGAAGATGATAAATAGACAAAGTATCATAAAGCACATGTATCAGGGCAAGAAATTCTGAAAATAATCTGTAAACAACACAAGATGAGTTGTCCACCTTGAAGCTGTCACCGTCTTTACTCTGCCGGTCAATGGTCAACAAAGATAAAAACACAGAATGAAGGAACTATGTTTGTCCTTGAATACTGACTTTGATATGGATGAACATAGAAAGGTGAAAAATAATATGTCAAGATCTTCTCCAAAAAGCCAAGCAAACTAGTCTTTGGATTTGTAGTAAAAATCAATTTCTAGTAGCAACATATTGTCATTCTGTAAATAATGGAGAATATACACACGTAATGATTTAATTTTAAAATCAATGGTCATTTAAAAGGAAATATTTTGCTATATATTTTTCAGGAATTCAATCTTGTATGTTCTATATGCTTCTGATAACAAAGCAGAAGATTCATAGTTTCTAACATAATAAATAGGTTTCAGGTTATAATGTAAGTTTTCAGTTAGGTTTATGTGTTCAAAATTCCATCAATAAGTGAAATAAAATAAAATTAGCTTTTTGCTCTTTATGGTATTTTTAATGAACTTTTGCTTTGATTTGATTTCTTCTGACATTTGCTGCTCTTTGAGTCATTGTAACACTAGATCCACATCTAGTGATGTGAATTTCTGAGAAATTCAGGAACCCAAACATTATAGGAACTAAATCACAGGTTTTGTTTGTAGCTGTTGTCTATTCCTCTTCATATTAAGCAGAAGATGTTATTCCCTCTAGAACTGTAAATTGGAGAATCGTGGGCTATATACAAGTATAAAAAAAAACCTTGTCTGTCCTGAGTAGTAACTCAGAACTCAGAAATTATATCCACTGGGATCTGTGGAATGCTTGAGATCTTTATTTGTTGAATTTATTACATTCCTTCACAGTTTCTTTTAAAGATTTCATAAACTCACAATGAAAAGTGATCACTAAAAATCAGACTCTAAGCAACATGGCAGAAGCAATCAGGCCTGTCTTTTCCTCCACCCTATATGATCAGTGAAAGCATTAACAATAAATGGAACCTTGTCCAGGGAGAGACCGATCTGAGCTACTTTGGTTTTGCCTTCCAGTCACTCTTGGGGAGCACTTAGTCAGTCCACTCTCTGACAACTGATTTTAATTTTTATAGAGGGAAAATTTTTGAACTTCAAAAGAATTCCTGGGCATATGTTCAAACTTTTTACAGTTTGACCTATTTGCAGGCTACTGAAATTTACACTGTTTTATTACAAAAGTAGTACATGTGATGCTACATTTGAAAATGGCAGCTCAGACTTATTCTTTAATGGCTTTATGGACTTATTTTATTTCTTGGCAGTCAAGATTCCTTTTTGTTTGTTTGTATTGCTTTATTAATTTTATTTGTTTTAATACCCTAGAATGAGCTGGCTTCAAAAGTAAAAAGAAACATAAATGCACATGTATATGCATAGTGTGTATAAGTTTAGCAAAGTAGTATATTTTTCTCTAACTGTAAGTACTAAGAAAAAATGAACATTTGGTACAATTACAAATTAAAACATTCAATTAAGTTTCAGTACATAGAAATACATTAGTATTTTAAAATAAGATATTTCCTAACCATCTGCTTGACAGATTTCATAAAGAAATGTGGTAAATGTTAATACTAGGGAATTTTTAAAAGCGTAGATAGGCATCACTCCAAAATGGTTTCCTAATCTACTTCAAGGCACCACATATTTCAAAGTTTCAAGGGAAACACAGCACAACTACAGGTCTTTTGGTTACTTACATGAACTAAAAATCTTGATATTCTCCTTTACTTTGATGTTTCATTCTTTTGATGACGTTGTATATTTTAATAATTCAGATTGTATTAGTTACTTTTTTTCTTATTACTGGGACAAATACCTGGCACCTAAAGTTAAAGAGAGAAAGGTTTATTTAGCACACAGTTTGTAGAGGTTTCAGTTCTTAATCAGCTGGCTCCAAGGCAGGATGACCTGACAGAGGAGCGATAGTTCGTAGTGGCAGCAGATACAAAAGTAACCAGAGCAAGAAGGTGAGGAGAAAGCCTCTTTTTCTTCCCATATATTGTATGAAAGCTGTCTGCCCTAAGGCTGGTTTAACGCACGCTTTCCTACTCTTTTTTAAAACTATTTTTAATTTTGTTGTTGTTGTTGTTGTTTAATCAAACTCATGATCTTGCACTTACCATGCAGGTACTTATGCTACTGAACTAAATCCCTGGCCCCTCCTGCCCTTTTCTTGCACAAGCTGAGGATGTTTGCAAAGTAAGGACCCTGGCCCTGTGCTGAGTGGAGCTGTAAATGCAGTAGCCATGTTTCCTGAGGTGAGTGTATGAAAACAAGAGGTCCAAGTTTAACAAGCACAGTTGAAAAGGCTGTCCCTGCATGACTGCATGAGGCTTTGGGGGGGAACATCCCAACACAAACCATAAGAGATTCTTTTCCTGTCTTTTTGAGACAGGGTCTCACTATACCTGGCTTTGAACTCACTTTGTAACCCAAGCTGGTCTCAAATTTGCAGTGATCCTCCTTCCCCAGCTTCCTGAGTGCTGGAATTATAGGCTTGTACTACCACGGCTGGTTTAGATTTTCTATGATGTTCATAACAGAAAAAACTAAACAATCTAAACTAAACTAAATTCTCAAAAATCTGTGTGGAACAACAAAGGTAACACAGTTCGTAATCTAATCTTCTTCCAGAATTTGAGAAATTATATGAGAGCTAACGGGCATATACATATCAAAAATCAGTTATTAGTTATAATTTCTAAGGCTGAAATATTTTTTTCTCACAGTTTATGTGATTTTTTTCAAGTTAACATTAAATTTCAATGTATAGATTCCTATGAAGTTATTTGTACTCAAGTAATTTTTGAAATCACTTTATAAATTTCCTCTCAGAAATGTTTTTTAGTTTAGAGTGGGATGAAATAATTCTGAGAGTGTAAGGGTGAGAGTCTAATAAAAAGCTTTACAACTTCTTGTACATTGGGAGAATTTTTACTAGTTTTCTCAATTGTGGCATATGTAATATTAAATAATGTAGTTGTTAAATAAAATTATTATCTAAAAATTTTAACATTAAATTAGTGATAGTTCTTTCTACTTTTTAATACATAATATTTACACTCATAAAATGATTTTGTTTTTATTTTATTTCATTTTTATTTCCTCTTTTCAAAAGAGTTTGTTGTTAGATATTTTAGGATCACAGCAAAATTGAGCAGAAAGTAGAATTCTCATGTACGCACTTCCCCTATGCAAGGCCATAACCTCCGCTACTGACAACACCTCACATCACTGTAGTAAATTAATTATAACTGATGACATTGCATTGACCCATCATTGCCACATAAAAGCCACTGTTCATATTGGAGTTCATCTTCATATATATTCTATGGATGAAGCAACTGTATAAGACATCTCTATTCCATTAGAATGCAGAAATGTCACTGACATAGTCTTTGCTACCTGGGTATGGTGGTGCACCCCAGTAATCCCAGCACTTTGTGAGTCTAACGCAGAAGGACTGCTTATTCCAGCCCATTCCAGTCAATTTAATGATTTAGAAATATTCAGTCTCAAAAATTTATACAGGAATTTGTAAATATAACTCTGTGCAAGGCTCTGGATTCAAGGCTCTGGGTTTAAAAAAATAATCTATGCTTTGCTTATTCATCTTTGGTTCTGCCTAACAAATATCAGGCAACCACTGATCTTTTAATTCTCTCCATTTATTTCCTTTTCCAGAAAATCATGCAGTTGAAATCATAGAGTATGTAGTATTTTCAAATTGATTTATTTCACATGGTTTTATATATATATATATATATATATATATATATATATATATATATATATATATATATATATATATATATATATATATATAGAGAGAGAGAGAGAGAGAGAGAGAGAGAGAAGGAAAGAGAGAATTTCTTCAAGTCTACAGCTCATTTCTTTTTAGGACTGAAAAATATTCCTTTTCCAGAGTTTGCCATACTTTTTTATATTCACTTTCTGGAGGACATCTTATTTGCTTCTCATCTTTAAAAAATATAAATAAAACTGTTATATATATTTTGTGCAAGGTTTCTGTGAATGTAGTTTTCAGACCATTTGAGTAAGTAACAAGGACGATCACTGTATTGTATAGTACAAGTGTTCTCACTCCTGTAAGAATCTGCTAAAATGTGACTTATTATTTGAGCAATAATCAGAGTTCCTGATGCACTGTATTCAAGCCAAAAATCACTTTTATAAATGATATAGATATTTGCTGTTGTAATACATGTAAAATAATGGCTTGTTTTAAGTTGCAATTCCCTAATAATGTACAATGAGAACACTATGTTGTGTTCCTCCTGCATTTTTTCTCTGGTGACATGTGTGTTAAAGTCTTATGTCTGTATTTTAAACTCGTTTTCATTTTTCCTGAGAAGGGATGAAGAGTTCTTCTTGTATTTTAGATAGCATCACAGTATCAAATATTTCTCTGCCAGTATTTTCTTTTAGCCTGTGGCTTGTATTCTCATCATTTCTTTTGTCTTCTGTAAAACAGAACTTTTAATTATATTCTGATTGTTTTTATGGATCACATTTTTGTATTGTATTTGGATACTCATCACAAAATCTAAGATTATTTGCTTCCTAATTTTTATAGATGAAGTTTTTCATTTGAGTTTATATTGTATCTTCAATGAATTTTTGTGAGGAATATGAGTATAGATTCATATTTTTGCATGTAGATATCAGGTTCCAGCACATTTCATTGAATTGGTTAATCTACTGTCATTATACTTCATGGCTTCTTTGTCATAATAAGTTGACTCTATCTGAATCTGTTCCTACACACCCTATTGTGCTCCAGTGGTCAATCTATTCTTTCACATTCACTTGATTATGTTAGTTTAATGTAAGTCTGGAAGTCAGGGAATCTATATTGTTTTAATTTGAGTTTCTGCCCTTATACTGTGCTATCTATTTTGGGTCTTTTTACCTTCCTTTCTAAATTCTATAATGAATTGTCAATATCACTAAAAGAGCATACTATGATTTGACAGGTATCATACTGGCTATAAAGATGGAGCTGAGGAGAACAGACATCTTAACAATACTGAGTATTGCTACCCCTGTGTGGACTATCACTCTGTTTAATTATTTTTGCTTAATTTCAATCAGATATGCATAGTTCTTGCTCTATTGTACATAATTTGTACAAATTTATACCTATATATTTATACCTATATATTATAATTTGTACAAATTTATACCTATAAACACTTTTTGTTTTCTAATGTAAGTAGTAACTGAATTTAAATTTCAACTTCCATTTATTCATCTATCTATCTATCTATCTATCTATTTATATCTATCTATACTCAAGGATTTTTGTATATTAAGTTTAAACTCTTTCTTTAATCATTTACTGATTCTAAAAGTATTTCAGTAGATAGTTTTTTTGTCTTCTACATACACAATCATATATTTGAAAATAGAATTTTCTTTTCAGTTTGGATGTCTTTTATTTGCTTTTCTTGTCCTGCTGCATTAGCTGAGACTCCCAGTACATGAAGTTACATTTACTATAGCTTTGATCCTAGAATTTCTGTAGATATATGCTTTTGCTAATAAAAAATTACATTTTGCAAACTCAATCCATCTTAATGTGAATAGACACCAAATCTGTCTCGTATTTAATTGCTATTTTGGCCATTTCAAAATGAGATTATATAGAATATTGACTATTTTTATAGATGATTTTTGATTTTTAATGCTAAATTGCTGAAGATTAGAAATGGTTTGAGTTTTAAGGATTTAGTTTTGTGCCTGGAAGCTAAAACATCATGTGCTGACAACATAGTAGCATGGCGTGATATATATAGTTCACATAAAAGACCAAGCTTTAAGATTGTATTGTTCCAAGAATTCCTTAAAATTCTGAAAATACAAATATCATTGAAACAAATCAGTATATGTTTTGCCAATTTTTAAGAAAAAAAGCCACATTCTCATCATTTTGTCACTCATTTCATTGTAATTAGAATCTTCTTTACGTAAAGCTATGGTGAACAGTTATGTTTGACAATCTGTTACATTGAAAGTATGTAGAAATTATTGTGTGTAGCAATGACAAATCTCTCCATTAAAATATATTATGATTATTTAATAACCTCTATATGCTATAATGAATGATACTACTATTTGCTTCTTTTGTCTGTATTCAGTGTATGCTAATAATTTGAAATGATATGTAGTAGAGATTTTGCTGCATGAAGGGACAATTGATTTATTTAAAAACATAGCTTTATTAGATCACAAATAGAATAAAATCACTAATCTTGAAGTAATATAAAATGTAACTCACATTATCAAATGCATGAGAACATTATTTTGTTTGTCCTCTGTGCTTGGCTGTCACTCAGTTAACAGAAGGTGCTTCAGATCTCTATTTGGACCTTAAAAACACAAAACTCTTAATCTAATACTAACGTTTAGCGAGCTTCTGGTAATTTCATACTACTAGTATAATTGCAATAAAACTTACTTTGAATAATCTAGGAATATGAATCGTCTATGCCCACTGAAGACATACTTTGGACTATTCATTGCTTTGATAAAAATACAAAAATGACTTTTTTTTGTCAAATCCAGCATGACCTAGATCCTCACATTTATTTTAAATTGTAAAATATGACATACATACAGAAAGGTGATTATAAAATGCAGTAGCAGTTGTGTCCACAATGGCAAATGTTTCTCAATAAAAATTAGATCAAATCACATTTTCTACCAGCAGTACTTGCAAACAGAAAGATCTTAGAACCTTGTACACTTCTTGATGCAGATTTAACGTCTAAAAATCCATTTTTGTGCAAAAAGGACAAAAGATTTTTTAAGCTGTTCTTTTTGTTTTATACAGATTTAAAAGAATTGGAATTAGCTTTATACTGTAAAAATGTATAGCATTTCTTAAATTTATTCTGAAACACAAAATCTTGCATTATTTAAAATTATATTATCAAAATAATGTTTCCCATGTTTTCCCTTCATTTAGTTCTTCACTCATTGGTCCAGTAACTGCTACATAGAAAACACACAATCAATATTGGTTAAACTAATGCTCAGTAATAATATTCCTGATTTGTGGCCTCATGTTTTATTTCTTTGCATGATACTCAATACTGTTTGAATAAATGTAGGATCATTAAGGCAAGAGCCATAGAAAACAAAAAAAAGTCAGTAACTATTATGAAACCAGCAATTATAATCTAAAGTTGGATGTTATGAAAGCATAATCACTTTATTGTACATTATTGTCAAACAGAAGTCTAGAACCCATTTATATCACATTGTTTTAGGAAAAGAGTATATTTTTTGAATCCAAAAATGAGGAGTAAAAGAAACTTTCAACAGTAACGAAATGATGTACCATCAAAATTAGAGGCTATGTGGCAACAATAGACTAATCCCTCTTGGCACTGAGCTGATGGAAAGTGCTTTGTTCCACCCATAATTTGTTTAGTAATCTGTGCCCCTTTGTTTTTCCTTTCCAATTGACATGGAAAAGATAACTTGTATTTTGCACATCTTTATTAATCAAGTAACACTGGGAAACAGATGTGGGATTCTTTAGTCATTATAGGGATAGACAGAAGGAGAGCCATAATTTTTAGTTTTGTTGCTTGAAATGATGCCCATGAGACAGAGCATCAGAGACAGTCATTGAGTTGCAGAATGCAGATGACAGGACTATTTTAAAGTAAAAGTAAATAAATTCTACTTCATTGCTGATGTGCATTCATTATACATTAACATAGATGCATATTGCTGTTCATTGTTGGCTAGAAGGCAAAGGAGTCATACTTGCTTACAAGTCTTACATGCTTGCAATTTCTTCATATGCACTGTTCCTGATTGTGCATAAATATATAATTTGGAAGGAAATTAACTTACAAGTTTTACTTTGATTATTTTTTTGCAGTATTGAGAATTAAACTCAGGGCCTTGTTAATGATAATTATTCTCAGCACTTCTATTTATTATTTATTTATACAGGTATCACTAAGTAACTGAGTTGCTGATGTTGAGTTTAAACTTGGGATCTTCCTGCCTCAGCTACACAGAATGCAGAGATTACAGGGATGCACTGCTCTGTGTGGACCCAAATAAATACTTTTAAAAGGTCAAAGATGGAAAGAATTTGGAGCGTTAGAACAAATTGGCCTCCAGAACATAGCTTGAATTTTTTATTCCTAATAAGTATATTTATTAATTAAACCATAATAAATCAGAAATACTTTAATAATATCTCATACTGAACATGTTTTGTGTAGTAAGGAAGACAAAAATAATGTATTTAAAATTACTACTTTTATGGAATTCAGATTTTTTTTTTAACTGGGAATCAAACTGAGGGCCTCATTCTTGCCAGGCAAGCACAGTGCCACTGAGCTGCTTTTCCGGGCCCAGAATATTTTCTTGAAGCAAACTGGTTAGCCATCTCTTTACAAATGTAAATCCAAGCCTGCAGTACGTTCAATATACTATATCTAAGTCCTAAAAGAAATCTAATGAACATTCTTAAACTACCAACATGTTAAACAATGATCTTTTTGGAAATCTGTATTAAAATTTTGTCTAATTTATTATGCATGTTTCCATAATTCAAAGTCAAGATTCTGGTCTCAAATATTTCCACCAGAAGCGTTCTTTCTTCTTATTTAGCATGATATTTCTAAAGAATATATTTATCTGAATAACTCTTTATTTTGACATTTTTACTTAAAAAGCACTATTAAGCAGAAATCAGAAATGGTTGCTTCTCAATATACACATTTTTCTACCTGACTCACAAACTACCAAAGCGCTTCAACTTAATATGAATAAGAATTTTTTTTCTAGTAGTATTCACCTAATCATTAATTTTTGGCAGGTAAACTTACATTTCAGGTGTATTCCGAAAAGAAATTGACTTTATAATGCCTCTGCCAAGTATAATTCGCACTCAACAAATCTGAACGACCACTTAATAATCTATTATCTTTCCACATCCCAAATGAAGCATTCCCAAGACTTTTATCTTCTCTCTAGGATAGCAATAATTTTAGTGATTTTAAAATTAGTACAAAATGTTTTTTAAACTCTTTTACAACTAGAATGAAAAAAATTTTATTTGGAAGAAGTAGTCAAGTTTGTTATGTTGTGACAAGCACAAATAACAAACAAATGTACTAGTCTTCCTATGGCGTGAGCATGTACATATTAAATTTACAATTTGCCTTAAAGTTCTTGGAGGAAATTATAACCAGCAAACATATAGCTAAACTAAAGTCAAGATGAATCAGTGATTAAATAGTAAAACAGAAACAAAAAATATACTGAAAGAGAAGGTAGGTAGAAATCTTGAAGACAGACATGGGCAGAGAATTCATGAAGAAATCCCAAACTTCATGGAAAACGCTTCAAAAAATCAACTACTGGTAACATAGGGAAAAGACAACCCACAGAGTGGGGAAAAATGGTTATCCAATTGTTCGTCAGACAATGGCCTTCTAACTAGAACGTATAAAGATTTTTAAAAACTTATGCCTCTCCAAATGCAAGGACTCAAACCAAAAATGGGCATCTGAGATGAATATTCACTTTCCACATGGAAAGACAATGGATAAAAAAGCTGTGGCATTTTTATACAATGGAGTACTGCTAGTTATAAAGAAGGGTAAAGTTGAAACCTTTATAGGTAAATGGATGCAACTTGAGAACATACTCATAAAGTGAAAAAAATTATACTCACATATGTAAACTTCATACTGTCTCCTTGGTTTAAGAAATTGAAAGGGTAAATAAGGTCTAGAATATACAATAGATGTGATGAAATGGGAAATATTTACTTAAAAGAAAAAAAGAATTAGGAGGAAACGAAGGGGAAGAAAAGGAAGGGGAAAGTGAGAAAAATTCAAGGTAGCTATACTGTGTATTAATGTCTCTTAATTCATTGAAAAGGAAAACTTGTGTTGATATTGATTGGGGCATGTTTTATGCCAGTAACTACCTTGCAGATGACAATATGCAATGAATTAACTATTGTTATTCTCTTATTATTTTGTTACGAAATTCTATTTTAAATTTTCTCATTTATACATTTGCACGAACATTTCAGTAAACAATAGAAAACATTTTAAAATGAAGTTAGTTTGATGTTTTAAATATGTGTAGCTGGCTTCACTATACAGAATAGTTTTTGTCATTTACAAAAATTTCCATCAGTTGGGAACAGCAGATCATCTTGAAAAGAAGGCCATGGTTATTTTGAAGAATATACACTAAATTCAAGAGCTCCCCATGGATGCTGATCAGAGAGAGAAATATAATAGTCATAAAACCAAAACACAGTAAGAAAAGGACAAATTATCTGTATTAATGTCCTGATTTTGACCTAGCTATAGATACAGATGATAGATAGATTCAGTGCTACACAGAGCATATGTTAATTAATTATGCATAATGAGTACTTATAGTAAAACTAAGATAACAATAACTAATATTTGAGTATTTTAATATAACCTACATTTGCATGAATAAGCTCAACATTAATAAAACTCTAAACCCTATGAGATAGAAAATATTTCCTTAAAACTAAACCCTATGAGATAGAAAATATTTTCTTACTTGGATAATAATATAAGTGATATGCATTAAGACTGAAATAATTATCCTTATTTTACTTTATTTCAAGTTTGTTTCAGCCACAACTTTAAAATTATTTATTTCTTTATCTTCTCTAGAATTTTCTTTCCATGGTAACATAACCACACAATTAATCAATTATTTCCCATGTTGTTTGAAGTCTTGCTTTTTCTCTTTTGTCTTTGCCTGTATTTTACTAATTTCAAAATGTCCATCAATTTAGTGTAAGAAGTTTAATATTTTATAAAATTAACATATTCATAAAACATAGTAATTATACATATTAATGCTTTATATGACACTTTCAGGCAATTACACACTATGTATGTTTTAACTCAGATTATCTCTCAGGATGTCTGTCTCATCAATCAATTTTTTGAGGAAGCTTTCAAAATCCTTCCTTTGAGCTTTTAGAAATACATAGTACATTATAGGAAAATGCTTACACTACAAGATTCAAATGATTCCTTGGTTCTGCCATGAAAACCAGATCCCCATCACACACAAAACTGCCAATCACCTTTAGACTTCTCAGAGACTTTTACAGTTGCCAACTTTCAAAGCAGTACTGTGTCATTGTAGAGAGGAGCAAGAGAAATGATTTGGCAGAGAGTATGTACTGATAATTGACACAACAGAATTTGAAGTAGTACTGCAATACATAGAGAAGAAGTGAAAGACCCAATATTTGGACCACAAAACTTGTGAATTCATGCACACTAATTGCCAACTGCTCTTCTAACTAATTTTGTCATGAACTACCAAAAGCTTCCATGTAATAATAACCTCAAATGAAAACATATCTGTTTTGTATATATTTATTTTAAAATAACATAGTTTCATTAATCATTCAATGTTCTAGAGAGCTAAGGTCTTATTCTTAGTATGAATAATGTATTATCAAATTTCAAAAGTATAGAGTATTCTTTGTTTTTTCCTTCTCTGGTTCTGAATTTGTTATGTAAATTTAAACTATTCAACATATATTTGACTCATAAATATTTTATATGTATTTATATTTACTTTATAAGTTTTGTTAGATTATTGAAAATTAGATTTAACAAATTGAGGAAAAGAGGGTAAAGGGAAAAAGCACCAGGATTCCTCCAACCAGATAGAAGTGAGTTAATATTTTATATCTCAATGTTTTCCATATTGACATGTCTTAGAGATATATAGGTCAACTGATTAAATGTTATATTAGTTTTAAATGTTTTTACTGTGTAGTAGTTAATATCAATTGATTTAAACAATGTCTTCCAGTTCACTAGCTACAGATACCTATGTTTATTTCAATGGCTGAATTAATTCACTGCCTAAGCTACATGCAAATGTAAATACCTCAGTTCATCACTTTATGTGGATTTTTTTCTTTTCCATTGTGTTCTTTACTTACTTTGTGTGCAAAGAAATGTTAGTTTCATTCAAGAAATTAAACAATAGTTTTTCTTTATACTCTTAAAGAACTTGTGCATCATTTGCACATTTTTCTTGAGTGTTTGCAGAAATTTCTCTGTGAAAATATCTCAGTCTTCTGGTGCTCAGCAAAATGTGATAAGCTTACTGTATGTAGCTTATTCATTCCACTGGTTAAAACTAAAATCTCTGGTCAAACACAAAAAGCAAATATTTCTGAATGTTGAAGTTATAGGTTCATGAAACAAGTTAAAATTTAAGGAAAGGAATCCAAGTAGAAATGGTTTCTCTGTTTTTTTTTTTAAGTGCATTTTTGTCTATTTTCACCTGAGGTTGAGAAGGAGGCATAACACAATTAGACAGCAAAATGACCAATATCTGGGAGAAATTTTGATCTCTCAGGTCAGAAAACCAGGGAATCCCTTAAGGGTGTCTAATATGAAGGGAAACTCCATTTTTCTTTTTCATCATTTTGTCCATTTGTTCTATGTCTTGATTTTTCCCTTGATCTGTGGTAGAAGCAGTGAGAATCTAAAATTCCAAGAGAAATCCACAATTCTTCTGGCCATAATGCACAAGATGGCCCTCCAGAGTTGAAAACACTCAAGACATTTCCACTACTTTCTCATTCTCGTATTCTAACAGAATCATGTGAAACTCATTTGTCAAGTTACAAAAGTAACAGCAATTTATAAAATGAGGCATCTAGCCAATTCAGTAAAATTTATGAATACTGGAAGTTAAATTTAAAAGTTTTCTATCTATGAATAAAATGAATTTTACACAAAAAACTCTGGGAATCTATGAAAGAGTTCTTATTCTAATGAGTGAAGTTAACAAGACTGTGAGATAAAATAGTGTATAAAAGTAAACGTTATTTCTATATACAAAGAACATTCATAATAGCACAAAGAAAAATATATATGAAAATGTGCTTGATCTATACTAAAAATTGCAAAATAATCATGAAAATCAATAAAAGAATATCTAAAGAGGGAATCAAACTATATTCATGGATTAGAAGACAAGATAATGGAAGGTGTCAGGCAGAGAGGTGTAGGTGTGCAATCCAAACATCTTATATGTTCTAGGTTACACAATCTCAATTTTAATTGTACAACATGTACAAGAAAAAAATATGAAAAAATAAAAACAAAAAAATTTCCCTATTTTTAAAAGGCTGTATCATACCCAAAACAAAGCTTTCTCATGCTGTAGGTAAGTGTCTATTCACATTGGTACATTACCATTTTTAACAGCTTGAGCTATCCTCTATAATGTCTTATGATACATGCAACAATATTCAAGTTATTGGGTTAATAACAACTATAAAAAATTGCAGCAGAATTAGCAAGACTGTTTTAGTTAATTTACTAATTGATGTAACAAAATATGTGACACCCAAAGTTAAAGAGAGAAAGATTTATTTGGTGCACAGTATTGCAGTCCATAATTGGCTGGTTCCAAGACAGGATGGCGTGGTAGAGGGCCATCACAGAGAAGAAACAGTTCATGCCAGGCAGATGGTAGCAAAGTGACAAGGAGCAAGACAAACCTCTTTCTGTCTCTTACATAGTAACTGGGATGCTGGAATTAGGGTGGTGTCAAACCAATGTGTGTTGATTTATTAATCATTCACTCTTAATGCTAGTATTGGACATTCTAGATCCAGTTATCTCTAAAATAGTCCCACCTATGCCCATATGAGGTTTTGGGAGACATCTGGACAAAAACCATTGCATTCCACCCTTGGCTCCCTAAAGACGCAAGTACATTTCTTTGTATTTTAATTGTTGCACAACTAAATGCATGAGACATTCAGTCCATCTCCAAGAGTCACCAAAGTCCTAACAGTTTCAGCACTGCTGAAAATTCCAAGCCCAATGTCTCCTCTGAGATTTAAGACAAAGTCCTAGCTGTGAGCCCCTGTACAAATGAAAAGAAAGTTAAAAACTTCCAACAAAGAATGGAACAAAGTAAACATCACCATTCTAAAATGTACAAAGAGGGAGATGCAGAGGAATGTGATCAAAGCAAGCTCTATACTTTCAGCTGGATATCCAAACTTCAAAACTCTTCTCAAAAGCCAGTTCCAAAGGTTTGAAAACCACATATTCAGGAATAGCATTGACTCCTCCTCTCAGGTTTCAAATTATATCTAAATTTCTTTTTCTTATTTCTGAGACAAAACATGCAACACCCAAGTTTAAAGGAAGAAAAGTTTATTTGGCTCACAATTGGCAGAGGTTTAGTCCATAATTGTCTGGGTTTAAGGCAGTGTGACATTACAGAGGGACAATGCAGAGAAGATACAGATCATGGAGGGGAGAAGGTAGCAAAGCAACAAGGGATAATTTATACTTCTTTCTGTATATTGTATTGTATGAAATGATGCTGAACCAACCAGTGGGCTGATTCGATAATTACCCACCCTTAACCTAACACCCTTAATCTTAACATTGCACACTCTAGATCCAACCACTTCTGAAACACCCCCACCTAGGACTGCATGAGGATTTGGTGGACATCTAGACATAAATCATAATAGAAACCTTGTATATATATATGATAATATGATATATATATGCAGACATTTCCCAGTGGAGGCCTGGAAGATCCAGGCTTTAATTCACAATTCTGCCACACAAAAAAAGAGAAAGAAGCAAAGAAAGGAAGAGAGACACACACACACAGAGAGAGAGAGAGAGAGAGAGAGAGAGAGAAAGTAAATGAAAAAGGTGAGAAATGAACATCTCTGGTAGATCTATAGAGTAAATGCATTTTCAGTAATAGTACCAGTATTTGATTTATGGAATACATTCATTCTCAGTGAAAGTAGCAGTAGGGTATTTTTTGTTGTAAATACTAACATTCTGATTCTGCATGTTTATGAAAATGTCCTCCTGCTACCTTGGCAAGTTCTAATATCTCACCTTGGGCTACACTGAGGCTGTGCGCAAACAGTGAGTGAAAACTAAGACAGACTTACAAATTGCCTGGCTTAATGCTGAAGATACACCCCAGTGAGTACAGTGCTCCCTGGCAAAGCCTGAGAGGCACACTGACTCTAGTCTTCTGAGGTAGTCTCTCTCCAATCACCGTTTGATCACTAATCTAGACGTTATACTCCTGCGTGTGCACATGTAGACACACACACACACACGCGAATATGATAACTGACTGTATTCATATGAGTCTGTTTTAAACTCTTTTCTGTTTCATCAATTCCTATGTCCTGAACTTCACTATGATTTTTAATTTACTAATAAATATTAAAATTGGGTAGTGTGAGTCCTCCAAGTTTATTCTATGTCACACTGATTTAAACTTTTCTATTTTATTTTCATTGACAGTGTAGACAGGAGAGAGGTGTATGATTGTTTCTTAGTAAGCATATTATAAGAGATACTGAACTAAAACTTGAACTGTGCATTTGCTATTATATTCTATAATTTTCATCCAAAGGCAAGTATCAAACTCAATATACACATTCCTAGAATATTAACTAACCTTGGATGTAACTCAACTTCTGTTCCTAGATTTCTTTTGTATTATCATTTGTACATAATTTATGGTTCTAATATCCATAATGTAAGTTGCCTGAATATGATCTACAGAAGTTCTTAGTAGTGGCATATAAATAATTTATGGAAAACTAGAGACTCCTTCGAATGTAAGTTTTTTATTTTTCTTCCAAAGTGTTACACACCACTACTCACAGATATTGTTGTTTTCAGAAACCGTATATATTTTCAATATATAGCCATTTGCTTGAATAAGCATCAGATTCTCAGTGAGGTGGACAAAATTTTATTTCAAGATTATTTGTGTTTCCTGTGTTAATATATGACATATTCACCACATGGTACTGTCCCTGAGCTCTTCTGTTGGAAAAATAAGTCTCTCAAAGAAAGAATTCCAAGCAGAAATCTGGTGTAGAATCCTTCTCTAGGGAAAAAATATCAAGAAAAATGATTCTAGGTTATATTTCCTTTTTATTTTTCCAGTAGTCCCAAGCAGAAATAAATTTTAAAGTTGATATTTACAGTTTTAACTCTGGAACATACTAATATAATACTCAGTGACCATTTCTTCTTTAAACAATTTACTCTAATAATTTAACTTGAAGAAAATAATTAGCATGTGACAATGAGACTTGATTACCCCACTTAGTAAATGTTATAGCAAAACTGTATTTTATTTACCACAGTTGCTAAATAGTTATTGTTACCTTAAAATATAATTTTAATGGGGTTTTTTTGCTATCAATGGAAGAGACAAATATTCAGTATATATAAGAAACAATTGAAATAATTTTTTATTATTTTATAAGAGAGAAAAGAAATTTTAAAAAAGAAAAAAATAGAAAAAAACAAGAAAAGTAGAATACAGAGTTCAAAAAATATTAACATCATAGAATCGCTAGTTGATATTTTACATATTGTCAACTTAACAATAATTGTTAAAGTTATAAAATCAAAGCATAAAAAGTGGCCAGACACTCAAACATTGCCAGTACAAACTCTTCTGTTCAATGATCTAACAAAAGCCCAGTAATATGGTCATTTATGTTACACACGATACATACGTTATATCCTTTAGAGCATTTTCCTTCCCTTTTAGTTTTACAATATCTATTATATCTATTATAGTTTTATATTTATTATACTTTTTATTTGCAATCAAAAGGAATATAGAATTTCCAAAAAACGATCTCTATAAATGATGATTTCATATAGAGTTAATAGAAACAGGCACATGGGAATTTCAGAACGTCAGAATTAAGTGTTTAGAAATTTAGCTAACCATAAGAAAGAGTTCATGACGATATTATGACTATTACTTTAGGGATGATTTTAAATAAAACGAGATGGTGTCCAATTTGTTGGTTCTGAGACGTTTGTATTTTGGTGTGAGGTGGTATTTAATCTACCGCAGTGTTTCTAATAACACTCAGTTACCAGATATTCCTACAACCAAAGACCATTTCTCCTTCCTTGAATGTAATGTATGAAAAAAGTGTAGTCCCTCAAAAACAATTAGTAGAATTAGAAAATGCTCTGATGCTTTGATCTAGATTTGGCAGATTAGCAAATCAAAGTGTAGCAAATACTAGAAATTACTAGTTAGAAGAAATCTTACAGTATAATTATTATCTCATAATTAATGTCTTAGAGAACTGGGCAATATTTCACCTTGTTATGTTCAGTTCTTTCCTATTCTCTAAAGAAATCATATTGAAAATAGAATATTTATAAGACTGAGAGAACAGGCTCTCTGCTCAAAAAACTGAAACAAAAATGTCAGAGAGGGATAAAGTCCACTGAATCATAGTTACTGCCCATCTACGTTGGTAAATTATTACATTGTCTTAGTAAGGTAATAAACTGTAGAGGGAGAAACAGAGCATTTTACTTTGGGTGGGTTGACAAACATCATTTTTGAAAACATTTTCTATTAAGATATCCAATGTAGCTATATGAAGAAAAATTTATAGAAAAGACCGGAACTGGCATCTTGAATGTACCTGGGATTTCAATATGGTATAGTTTTGTCCAATAAAAGCAGTTATTACCAATATAATGCTTGTGTATTCTGAGAAATCATTTTTACAAGTGTTTGTTTTTTAAGTTGTATACATTGTTCCATAAAAATCATGGTTGGATTAGTCTTTGTGACTGCAAGCAGCAGGCAAAACCTTATTTGATCTCCAGTATACTAGAGGTATCATAGCTGTAACAATACCATTATTATTTCTGTTATTTATGACTGCTATTTGAAAGTGGTTTTTATTTGAAACTGAATTTTGAGTTAATACTTAGATTTAATAACAATGAAAGTACTCCACATCAAAATTTGTGTGATACAGCTAAAGTAGTGTTTTGTAAAATGCAAAGTCTGGAACGCAGTTGTCAGAAAACAAGAATGAGTGGTGAAAAATGAACTCCAATCACCACATGCAGTTGGTTGGAGCATCAAAAGTATACAACATCTGTTTCAGTAATGATCACAGAAGGCATAAAAGGCCTCCTATCAACTAATAAAATACTTATGCAACATCCAAATTTTCTTTACCAAATGTGTATACCTGTGCCCCTCAAACTTATGTAAGTATGTAAATTAATTAAAGAAATTATTAAGTGTAGAACTTTTTGAATTCTGGTATCCTGAGATATTGAGTGTGTGGTTTTGAATTACATCTGTGGTATTTCATTTGAAATTATTTGGGTGCAAAATTTAAGATATATGTGTAATTAAATGACAATAAATATCTGTTGGCTAATCATGACAGTAATGTCTTGGGCTGAAGAAAAAAAATTGAATTTGGAAAACTGGCAAAGATTTTTATTGAAAAATGAGATTTATATAACTTGAAATCATAAACTTAGTAAATATTAGGGAGAAACTGCTGACCAATATCATACACCTGCACTTTATGGCTGACAAAGACTTAGATGATGTAAATATAGTAGATATCTCAGAATCAGCATGTCATTTCAGATACATGCAGATGACTTTGATGCTCAAAAATGTATTAAGATAATATGCATTTCTGTCACTCTCATTTCCAACAAATAACAACATAAAAGATTAACAAAATATCTATTTTTACTCTAATCTTGTACCTAAATTGTATCCAAGTTCACATCTATTGACTCACCAAGAAATGTTCAGGGTAAGTGTTATAATTATTTTGAGTTTTTCCTCAGGGATAACGTTACTAAGCAAAATAATAAACATGCCTCCATTATATTATAGTACAAAATGAATTTTCTATTTGGAACATGAAAAAGTCAGACATTTAAGGAAAAAAATGATATTCTCAGAGAGCATTAATGTTATCTCAAAAAGCCCAGAGAACATATAATTTGGCTCAATTCTAAGTGACTTTCATTCCATATAAACAACTGATGTTATCACAGATTGAAAAATATTTTAATAAGGTATATAATCAAATACAGATCTAAAATTCATAGTCTACCACCTAGGTAGAAGTCCCATATTCATTCTGCTTTTTTTTTATGCTTGTTTATATTTTAATCTCACTTCTGTAAAATATTTCCATACAATAGGGCTATTTCTTAAAACATAAATGATTTCCTATGATCTAGTTTTTGCTTAAAAATTTACAATGCCTTGGACTTTTGTAGGGATCCCATTAGAATTTGTATAATGGTAAGGATATGCAGAATTTTCCGTAGCACACATTAAAAGCAGAATTTATTTTTATTTGTCAATATTTTAGTGATTAATACATTACACTTTGGTGAATGAATACAAAGGAAGAAATGCCTTGTTACTTTTGTGTATGGGAAAGAGAATTACGAAGAGCTGATTGACCTATAATACTCCAGACTGAGTGGAGAGCTCAGTCTTCCTCCTCTGATTCCTACCACTTTTCCCAAATACTAAGCCCCATAGTAACCTTTGGTTTATGGTTTACTAGGCTTAGAGTCCTCTGTTTATGGATACTCTCAATTCAAACTGATGTCTTACAATGAAGTAATACATAGTTTTGATGAAAGAATGTTGGCTTTTACAAATCTATTTTTTGAATTCTCAGTACAGCTCCCTTCAGCAATTATAACCAGTGTTTTCTCTTTAGTAGAGCATGCTGAAGATTCCTTAAGTAGAAAATGACCTCTTGCATGGTTATTTCTCTGGTCAAAGATAATTTTACTGCAGTTACTAGACTCTAGCTAATGATGTTTACTAATCTGTTTTCTGCAAATGATAAACCAAGGAAAATAATGCTGACAGAAAGATATCAGCACAAATTATCAGAAGGCAATGTACCATACAGCCTAGACTCAGCTGTTTTTTTCCTCTTAATAGAGGAGGTAAATGCACTAACACAGCATAAGTCACAGTTGATCTTTGAACATATTATAGAGCTTTAGTTCACCACACATCATGCGCATTATATTGGAAAACATTCACTGCCACTTCTTGAAGTGGATTAGTATTTACACATGAGTTAGCAATTAGAATTGGAGGGAGAGGAATTGAGTTTGAGACCAACTTTCCAAAGACTGCTAATGGATAAGCTTTGCTGTACCTTTTGTAGTCAGCTAGAAACATTAAACAATAGCAAATATAGCATAAAAGTTCCTCTCCTCTCCAATTAAAATCCTGTTCCTATTAAATTCAACTCATTGACAAACAGTGGCTCAAATTGAATTGTTGCCTTTTATAACAATAATTAGTTATTATATCATATAAAACCTGATACAAGTACTTCCAAACATAGGGATAAGTGTAACTCTGAGAGGTGAAATAGACATTAGTTTGTCTTTAGTTAGTTTTTAAAAATAAATGAAAATAAAGCTTCACAGATAATATTACTGTGGAAGGAAAAGATAGCAAGTTGACCCATTATGAAAGGTTGAAAACATTTCCTGTATGTTATTGTTAGATTCTAGTTTATTCTTTCATATTCGGAATGGAAGATTCATCCACAATACAATGACTTCAGATTGTATTTGAGTTAGTAAAATGTACATAGTCATGCAGGATTATTTGCAAATTTTTTAACCTTTGCTCTATGCAAAACTCAGTGTTTGTATCCACAGCAACAATCTTATGTAAAAGAGAAAATCGATTCATAGCACATAGGATTAAAATATGGTTGTAGTAAAAACTCATCATGTGGCTTGGAGTAAATATCATGTTTGTTTTTAACCATTCATAATCTGAAATAAATCTTTCACATATTTTTCACCATTTAGTATGACAAATGAAGAGCTCTATGTATGTGCACCATAGAGCTTTATTACCCTGACTTAACACTATGTCCAAGTAAAAATGTTTAGCATCACACCTCGCCCACAGAAACTATATGACACATTGATTTCCTTAATAGTCTTCAATTTGTCTTTATTTATTCCAATTTGACCTGTAAAACTTAATCAAAATAGGTTGACATGCTTGATTCAGTTTATTCGTAGTATTTTTACACTGAAATATCTTTCAGAATATTTAAAAACCATTTTTATGTGAATAGTTTCTATCCTTAAATTATTGAGTGGTTCATTCTGCACCTATTGTCATCTTACAATTATAAAATGTCATATCATTATAGTGAACTAAACTTTCCTGTACAGAACTATAAGAACAATCATATATTCAGTAGGATATTCTAGTTTCTTGCATTTTAAGGTCATGAGAGCATTTTAAATCTAACGAGCGTTGAATGACAAGGAATGGTATTTAACATTTGAAAGAAAAGTCATTGTTTAACGTGATTAAATAATGCATAATAGGACTCATAAATAGCATAACTTACACTTTCATACAAAATGTGCTTATAATAGTACTGGTATAAATACTATAACACTATAATGAGAGTAGAATCGATAATCATAGGACCAAATAGTTGCAATGGATTCTCAAAGTACTTTAGTAGGTTTGCACAAGGTATCCTATGAGTTCAGCATTAACTCAGTTTTAAAGTTGAAGTTGTTCTAATGGTAAGATTAGTAGACTTGCATTACAATCAAAGCAGGCAGAAGAGATTAAAGAGAAATAATAACTCTAATTCCATAGGCCATGCTCTTTCTACTGAACCCTATGACCTGCTATTGATAGGACATTGCTTTATTTAACTCATAAAAGAAAAGGGCTGAATCTTGATATTATTGTATTCTAAGTCCTGGTGTGTATGATATGTATTCATTATCTTTGTTATTAGATGAGTGATTACAGAATTTACCATTTTGTCTTCTGTGTCTTACACAGGGCTTTTTGTATGCCTTAAAATTATCATTAACTATGTGTGTTCTGAAATACCAGCCATACTGAAAAAGGACTCATAATTCAGAACAGTGACTACACTGTGTGTATAAGTCATACACAGTATTCATGGACTCAGATCATTTGAGGCAGAGCTTCAGAGAACGAGGTCAGGGAGGGAGCTGTCTCCTAAAGCACACCGTAGCGGGGTCCTTCCATTTGACCCATCTCTGTCATGTGTATCTCAGTGATTAATAATTATAGCATTTACTTCAGGCTACTAAAAGGCCCATTTTTTTTCTGTGAGAATGTCATGAGCAGTTTATACTTATTTCTCTGATTTGATGTGTATAATTAGGTACTAAAAAATCTTAAGACAGATTCATACTGAAACGCTTTTCTGTCTGTGACTGGCTCAGCATATTTTTATTGTTAATAATCTGTTGCTAAGTAAAACATACCATAAGACCTAAATTGGTCTGAGTAAAATTCATATGTTGATACACGTGAAGTAAGAAGCACAGTATGTATTTCTGCCATTTTCCAGTTCTGGAAGTTCGTTTATTAAGATAAAGTCTTAAAGCACAAGTTAGGAATTTTTTTTAAAAGTTAGGAATTCTATGCCATAAGATAACTATATTTTTCCACGTTCCATTTTATAGAATCACTACCAACTGTTTAAAATATATATTTTAGAAACAAAAGAAGAATAAAGACAATGATACAGAATTTCAAAACAAAATAATAAGAGATTAACACTGCTTAATATATTGTATATCATTCTTTTCAAAGCATTTGTTCAGTTTATAAATTACAAGCATGAAAAAAATGATCAATCAAAAAGTGAAAGCACAAACTATTCTTTTTGATGAACTAGCAGGGATTAGTAGCATAGTTATCTATCTTGGATATAGATATAGATAGATATACAACTTGTATATATATGAACATGTATACAGATATATAATCTTTAAGAATCACTACCAAATTTGATATCATCACAAAATTTTTTTTGGTCTTTTTTTTTTTTTTTTCTTTTTGAGACAGTATTTTGCTATGCGGTTCTGGTTGGCCATGAACTCACTTTGTAGCCCAGGCTCACTGGGACCTTCTAATGATCCTCCTGCTTCAGCCTCCCTAGAATTAGATGTGTGCACCCCCATGCAAGTTATAAAATTGATTTTAGGGGCAGAGATAATATTCTAGTGTTTAAAATTTACTCATTGTATGATAAAAGGTTTTCAGAAATGTGACAAATTTACTTAAAATATTTCAAACTTCAACATTTATCTTTGGCTATTATGGAATCCTGTCCACATTACAGAAAATATTAAGTGACAAAAATTTGAGAACAAAAAATTCCCACTTGCAAATTTCTTGGAGTATGTTTTGAGGAGCACACATTTGTGTACTACAAATGCACCTGGACAAGTTCGTAACAGTGGCCACTATATGAAGTCTGAGTTACCCAACTTCATAAAATACAATACTGAAATTTTTTAATGATACTATCAGCATAAAGAACTTTCAGATATTTAATAAAGTAGTGATGATTCTTCATTTTTCCTTGCCCTTCATTTGTAGGCACTCTTCTCTACTACGTGTTCTATCAGTTCACGTTTTTGACTTCCATTTTCTTTCTTTCTTTCTTTTTTTTTTGTACCGGGGATCGAACTCATGGTCTCTCATTTGGCAGGCAGGTGCTTAGGCCTGCTGAGCTAAATCCCCAGTCCAACTTCCATTTTCTTCCTATCGTATTTCTCTCTTCTTGCTTTTAAAAAATTTACTACATCTCATCTCCTTTCTTAATTTTTCATCTTTTTCTAACTTATGTGTTAAATATATAATAAAATAATCATTTCTTTAAATTTGCTGAGGCTATGTAAGAATAATATTAATAGTAGATATAACAACATATGAAAGTACAACTTGGGGGCTCACTCAGCATCAGACATGGCAATAAATCCTGACTTCAGTCTCGGACAGAAAAGAGATGATGGTCCACAGTTTTCAGATGAGGAAAGTGAAACACATTATCCCATGTAAGGTGTGCTGTTCTCAGCACAGTCCTACAGAATTTAGGCTCGAAGTCTAAAGTGTGGAGTAACAGAACTCTGCTCACACTTTAGTCGTCCTTCCCTAGACAGATGCTACCATCAGCCACAATCCTTGAAACAATGCCGTGTTTAGGAGCAGTGGGTGAAGCCAACGTTGCCCCTGAGAAGATAAGCACTTTTCTCTTGGTTTCCTTCTGTACAGTACAGTAATAATAAAAAGGTACTCCAGACACTTGTTGAAGATTTTTAATATAAGCATTTTACATGGAATATACAGTAAACATATTAAGGCAGTGTGTTGTTAAATGTTTAATGACTGGCTTTAGGAATGCAGGAAGGAGGTCTTTGATGTGTAACATTTTGCTGATTTCTGTGGTATAAATATTGCCACCTTGGTTAGTCTGAAGCTCCGCTGTAGTATTAGCAAATGTGGTGTTTAAAAGAATAGAACAGCAACACTTAGTATATAGTTTCTTTCTATAGATGCAACAGACATAAAGAAACCTCAAGAGGATAGCTTTTATTAAAATAAAATAAAATAAAATAAAATAAAATAAAATAATTAAGTGCAATCAATTTTGATAATTGTATACTCATGTTAACTACATATTATTTAATTATACATAATAACAAATCAACAATTTACATTATTTGATGCATAGTTTAATTAAATCTCACAATATAATTTGACATTATGATTTTTAATTTTATACATTATTCATATTTAATAACTGCATCACATTATTACTAATTATATAAGTGACACATTTTGCAAAGTTGTATGTCAGGTCCAACATACAAGTGATATCATATGGATTTTAAATAGAACTAGACAAATAACAAACAGATACAAGTACAGATTCAGAATAATTACCAATAGAATTAACATCAAATTTTTTTGGCCCTGTCCTTTGGAGTTATCGGCCCCTTACTTAAATTATTTAACATAAAGTGCTCTAATGAGAGAAAACTAAAAGACAATACTAATAGAAATTTGATAAATATTATAATTCTAGTGTGTGAATCTACATTTGAGTCCATATTCTTTATATAAAAGAGCATGTTTTGTATTTTTTTTTTTTTACCTAACCCTAACTTCTTCAAGAAATCAGAATGAAGACAGATGCAGGGGTTACTTTCTAAACTGTCATATTACCTTCACAATACAAATATTGAATAAGTGACTACCTTGCTAAAATCTGCAGCCACAAGAATAGTCAGTAATTTTTAAATAAAAGCAGGTTAAGTTGATCCACAAATTTTCAAAATGGAGGAAATTATTTTGAAGATAATTGGAAGAGAAGAGAAATTTAATGGTCAAGGTACATGGTCTCCCAAAGTTCAATATAATTTAAAAATCTATTTCAGCAATCTACTGTATTCTCTTTCTGGCCTAAAATATTTTATTTAAAAATAATTTTGTCTTGCCTCCAATGAGGCTAAATAAGCACAGTTTTTTTTTTCAACATTTTTGTGAACTATCCTATTTTTTCCCCAATCCTTAATGTAATCTCAAGGTAGACTGCCAGAGAGGTTACCTCCCAGATAGGATATAGAAACATATAACTTGGTATCAATCAAAGGGGTAGAAGATTGAGTGAGAATGGGGAGAGGAAAAGGTCAACTGTGAGGGAAATGTAATTGCATCTATCACCAATAACACAACAAGCTTCAAATGTAGAAAGATACTTCAAGAATTGACCAAAATGGACCAAAATAGACAACTCATTATCTCTACTTATTGAATTTTAGATGATATATGTCCTTGGTAAAGTAGCTTCCACAAAAAAGATTAATTGTGGAAAGATTTTAACAGAATTGCACACAAAAGGGCTCAGATGCAACAATAAATGGGACCATGGTACCTCACACAGCAGGGACTACACAGAGGGATCATTGTCTATCAAAGGACCAACTTTTCTTTCATTGGCCAAGTCTGTTTTCTAATCTTCCTGCAACAGTGTGTATGTCTCCTCAGCTGCTTGCTTTCTTCCTTCTCCTTGCTTTTTTTTCTTTCTTTTCTTTACTTTTTCCTTACCTCATTTTATGAACAAATATTAAGATCAAGATGTGTGTCTGAGTTATCTGGTCTCAAAGATTTTAAAACATCAGTGCAGTAGTTTATATTGTATCTTCAAGAGTAATTGCAAACCATTACTTTTTATAGCATGAAGAAGTAATTGCTTAAATATATAGCAAGGGAATCTGTATGCCTTTTCTTGCAAAAACTTTATGTACACTGTATGTAACATATCAAGAGTAAGAAAAAGGTAGCACTTTCAAGACAAATTTCATTGACTTTATCTTTGTGAAATATGGCTATGACATTTCATGTAACACTGTCAATAAATACCCATATATACTCATCATGTTATATCAACTATATGTATCCAATATTGTCAGGTAATATTAATTCTGAATTATTTTAAGGAAAAAGAATGCATATCTTTTTGAATCATAAGTAATTCCTAGAATAGCACTAGACAAGTAGGAACAGTTAAAGCAATTTTCTATTAAACTTGTTAAATTTCTTTTAGTCCTATAAAGTGAAACATAACTGAGACCCTGTATGTTCCCATGAATGGACTTCCCAGTAGTAGAACTTTAAGGGGGATTTTCTGATTGTTTTCTTAGCAGTCAGTGCAGCTCAGAAAAGATCACCCACTGGGCCACCTTCTGAGAATTTTAGAGGGATAGAGTATTTCTCAAAGACAAAGTGTCAAGATGCATTTCATATATATTAGTGAGAATCTTTTGGGAAGAAATAGACTTGTATTCTGGTGATTGCTGCAATGACAGCAGTTGCTTATAGTGCCAGCAGGGGGTTAAATGTCACTTTCCCTTGGGAAGCAGCCACGGTGTATTTCAATATGCAGCACATCCTCCACTGGGAAGGATTTAGGAAGATGACAGGGCTCGGAAATTTGCTCACTTCCTTGCCCTTCTTTAGCACAGACTAAATTCTGACAAAAGAGGAAGGAAAACAAAAGAAAAAGAAATGTTCTAAGAAGTGTTTCAGATCCAAACTGGGAGTATCTACCACTCCCATTATTTTATGACAAATTTGGTATACAGACAATTGCAGTCACTAAATGGGCAGAAATTTGAACAAAAATGATTTCAATTATTTAAATGGAATATTAAGAAATTATTACTATGAAGGAAAAACTCGCATCTTTTAAAAACGATTCTCTTTCTGACATGTTCTGTAAACGACAATCCCCTATAACCTTAAAATATTTTTATATATATTCATATATATTTCATATGATTATGTTTGTTTATCCTCTAATAAAACTCTTTAATATCACTTAGATGTGTTAAAATTAAAAATACATAAGTGATAAATTCTTGCATGATTTCACTTCTACTTTTTAAAATGTATTTAAAAATGGGTTTGTACTTACAAAGGTTTTTCAAGGTCCCTTTAAGCCTTAAATGTTCCAGAAAAAGAATGAAGCAAAGCAAATAAGATTAACATTAAAGTGCTTTCTAAGTTGAATGTTGCTATTTCAAATGTAATTTAATATGATAAATATGCATTTATATTGCTACACTTTTCTCCTTTCTATTGACCTTAAATTAGTATCTTTGAGACACCTTGGTTGAGAATAATACATTTTTGTTTAAATGCATCATGCCTAATACATTTTGGTAGTCATTTACATTCAAAAAGATTGTTCTCTTGTGGGAGAAATTGTAATTCAGATGATAAATTTTTAGATTTCTTGTTTATATAGCAACTAAATTTTGCATAGTTTGTCAATATAATCCATCACATATTGATATGCAAGAAATAATATTTTAATATACAGCAAAAAATCATGTATTTGTTCAATTTGATTATACAAGACACCTAAGCTCCATAGGGAAGTATTTTTCAGTATCAGCTTGATATTTTCCCATTTAGTTCTGAATTTAAAGAAGATTTTATAGTTGCTAAGAAATAAATATTATGTAGGTTCCTATTTTTTCTCTTTAATTCAATAGATGGTTGATCAAACTGCTTTAAATTGTACTAACCAATCAGGGACCCAGGATACTCAAATTGGGAGGAAGATTCATTTTCTTTTGGCAAATCATGAAAAGACTGAAGAATCAACAAGTATAATTTAATTATGACTGATACTCTTCAAAGGAAAACTAGACACTTAAGAATACATTCCTTTTTGCTTCTGGGTAAATTTTACACAAGTAAATATTCTGAAAGATATATCTCAGTGACTGAAGTAAAGACATTTAATCTTAAAATTTCATTGTAGAAACTGGATAATTTAGTGAACACAGATTTGGGGAAATCCTACAGATGGTCTGGAGATAAAATTTAAAAGTTTTGATTTGTTGGAGGAAAACAGAATAATTCAGTTTCTCTTCAAATGCTCTGCATCTAGAGAGCCTATAAATAATTCAGTGAATGATTTATTAAGCTTTTGACATATATTGGAAGGTGCTTTTAGAAACTGAAGTTTTGGTTGTTGGTTATAAATAATACAATCTAGTGTAATTATTATCTTATAAGGAAATGTATGTAAAAGCATA
The DNA here is from genome assembly GCA_004027455.1 of Hydrochoerus hydrochaeris. Lineage (NCBI taxonomy): Eukaryota > Metazoa > Chordata > Mammalia > Rodentia > Hydrochaeridae > Hydrochoerus > Hydrochoerus hydrochaeris. Next base: position 288,980 of record PVLA01000279.1, read on the forward strand.
TCAAATTATCTGAAGAAATCCTGGAAGAGTTCATATGTCCAGCATAGAAAGTATATAATAATAATAATACAAAACCAAAAATAATAAATTCTGCAAAGGGGTTCTAATGATGACATTCAACTGAAGTTTAAGTAAATTGTTCCTAAACAAACTGATTCACAATAGTCATATTTGTGGTTATGTGACTATTGTGGATTAAACAAAAAATGGAGATCTGTTTATAGAAATATCATAGTTTGATTAAACAAAAATTTCAGGTGAAAATCATGTGAACTTTGAAAACAGATAAATTATCTGTATACTGATCTCACAGTGTTATATATATGAATCTTTTTTGAATAGAAATAAGTATGATATGTGATAAGCCTTAGAACTCCCTTAGATGATCATAACTACATTAATCATCACAGACCATTTGTTCTAGATTGCTCAAGTAATCTACTAGGAGTCCATTATTCCACTCAGAACAATGACTAACTGTCGCAGACATGTTAACGATGCCTTGTATCCATTCAATAAACTTTTGTTATCAAAATGAATGAATGAACAAAACCAAACTGCAGATTTAAGATTAATAATATGATTAAAAGGAAAAATGAGGGGGGATTATATAAATAAAAGAGAATCTTGTTTTAATCAGAGAATTTAGTGATAAGAAAAATTGAGAATTTACAAAAGATTACATTAATGAGTATTAAACAATTAGGTGAATTTTTCACGTTGTGTTTTATTTATTTATTTATTTAGTTAGTTATTATAGTTTTTAAAGGCATTTAGGTATAGTCATAGCTGTATACTTTCATCCAATAGGAAAATGTTTAGAATTTTGAAACTCTTCTTTTGGAAGCCAGGTGTGGTGGCACACATTTGCAATCCCAATACTCTGGTGGCTGAGGCAGGAAGATCACTGTGAATTTGAGCTCAGTTTGAACTCTGTAATGAAAACTTGTCTCAAAAAGGCAAAAAAAAAAGTGCTTTCAAGTAACCTATAAAATTTTCTCTACTATTAAAACCACCCTAAACAATAGCCTAAATATAATCCAAAATATATAATATAAAATTGTTTGTGCTGTCACATATTTAAAAAGTCATTATTGTTGTCTTTGGAAGTGATTAATGAGGTCACAGTAATTCTTTAAAGTGAAAGAAGTCAGAGTTATGTAGAGTGAAAGAAAAGAAGACTGTATTGGTCAAAATTCTCCTTATTGTTCCTGAGATAAATCCAGTTCAAAATAGACTAAGTTGAAGAGACATGGACAGCTAACAGTTTACTGGCTTGCTCAAATAATTGGTCCAAAGAACTATTCCTCATGTTAACCAACCAGATTTTTCTTAAGGTAAACTTTACGTTCAAGGATTAAGTTTTAGGTTTGGGAAAAAAGATGTGTGGCAGTGCCAGGTAAATATGTTCACACTTCACTGTTTCAAGGAAAAGACAAGCCATGCTCTTGCTCAAGTTTTGTGAGTCCATGACTGAGGCAGGAATAGAAAAAATGTTTCCCTTTAATTTGGGAATAAAGCAACCTTGCCTTGGAAAATGAGACCTCTTAAACAATTTAACAGTCCCGTTGGATATCTAGAATAAATTTCAATAGAAAATTTTTTAGTGAAAGCTATAAAAACTTAATGGTTAACTTAGTGAAAGAGACTTGGTTCAGGACACTCCTCTTCTTTGGATATTTACCTGGTCCTGGGCCACTGAAATCCTCTAACTTGACATATCACTAACGGGAAGGCAGGATTTCATTTCTAACATCCCCCAGACTCAGAGAATGAGGTAACAAGAATTCCTAAGAGCTGAAAACATTTGGCAAATTTGAAATAACACTAAAATATTCACCCCCTAGGCTGGCATAGTACAGCATATGCTGAATGTGCCTGATGATGTAGGTTTAAATCTCAGCATAGAAAGAGAGAAAGAGAAAAAGAGAGAGAGAGAAAGAAGAAAAGCAAAGAGAAAAGAAGAAAAAGAAAAGAAGAGAAGAAAAAAGGAAAGAAAAGAAAAAAAGAAAAGAAGAAAGGAATAGAAAATAATTCCTGTTTTGGTACTGGGGATCAAACTCATGACCTTGTGTTTGCCAGACAGGCACTTTATGCTGCTAAACTAAATCCTGGTCCTAAAATTAATTCCTATATTGCAGAAATAAACTAAGATTTTACAATGGGAAAGTAGGTGAAAGAAATAACAATGGATTAAGAAACAGAAAACAGAAATTCACGTTGGTCTCTAACTATAAATAATATACAGAATGTAAGGTTAAACTATTCATCTTGTGATATATTTAAAATGTCTTATTTTACTTAATTTCTTCTTTATGCAAGGGTCGAGTAGGTTTTACTAAGTATGTGCAGACTTTGGACACATCTTTGCAAATAATGTTATCTTTAATGGGATTATGTGCCGTACTTTCAGTTCAAGCTTGGTGTGTGTGCATACACTCTTATTTTTATTTTTATCGTTTGTTTTTTCATTTATATGTCATCTACATATCAGTTACATATTTTTTAAATTTTATTCTGAAGGTAGTAGAAGTGCAACAGAACAATACAGAACAAATCGAAACAGTGCAGTGAATTTGGTACAGAACTTCACAGCAGGTTACTGGGATAACAGCAATAGGTACTATAGTATATCTCATTATCTTCACAGTAGTCGTCTAGTCAATTAGGTACAGCAAAATCAAACCAAAAGCAGAACATTATAAAATCAATCAAAAGAGAATAATGAAAAGAGGAAAACAATTAATCATAATGAATCAAAACTGAAAACAACATTTGCTTTTAAAGAGAAGATAGAGGAGGCCCCCCCACACTTGCTATATTGTATACAATCATCCTGTGAAAAGATGCTCAGACCTCTGTCCCCAGTTGCTAATGGGATGGGGGGTTTTGGGATGTTGGATTCCAAGCGCGCAGGCTAACAGGAAACATTACTGGGGCTGCTCCTGGCTCACACCGGAGGAAGGCGCTCACCAAGAGGGCGGGCGAATTGCTTCTTTGTGCAGCCTCCTCGGTTCCAGCATGGCCGTGGAGGGATCTCGGGGCTGCTCTCTGATTCTCCTCCTGGCTCATGCCGCTGGAAGGTGCTCACCATCAGTTACATAATTAAAATGACATTCTTGTAGTTTGAAAACTGAAACAGAAAAGAAAATTAAATTCATTCCATAAATTTGGTATGAACTATTACTAGACATTTTGCATGAATCATTTGAATAAAATATAGTATGCATTTATCACATGTCAATAAGAAGCACAAATGAAATGATAAAGGTAAGACTCTCTCTTTAAGAGTTTAAAGTTTTGAGGTCTTAGTAATCCCTCTAAAAAACAACCAGGGTGACAGACAAGGAATGGAGGTTACAGATAAGAAGAGTGTATAGGCAGACTCATAAAAAAAGCCCAGAAACACAGAAATATTCAGAAATAAGGTCTCCAGACATGGGAAATAAAGGATAAAAAGAAGCAAAATCAATGTGGAGAGACTCACAATGGATAATAACAGAGATGGGAAATTTGGAGCAGAGTAGATGGTTAAGAGAGGCTAGTTGGGCCAGTCATGTTGGTCATGCTGTACTTTTTAAACAAAGGTAAAGCATTTGTTTTGTCCAGTCTAATGGACATGCAACCATTTGAAGGCTAAAATATGGGGAAATGGTTATTTGTATATCTCCGAATCTTATGCTTCAGACAGTATCGTGTCCGTTACATCACAGACAGAAAAATATCAGTCTCAGAAATGCCTACCATAAAAACCTTTAGTGCCTTTAGTGGTACAGGATTGGGATAAGATTTTAATAGTTAAAATGCCCTTCATCATTGTGATACACTGGCTCTCATTGTAGTCACTAATTCATTTCTTTCAAGGAGCCATATTATCTGGAAGAGAAGAGAAGAAAACAATTGAGGAAAGAAGTCAGTCTAATTTCCACAGAAGATTTAAGTAAGATTCTTAGTCGGCATTCATACTTGACCTAAATTGCTTCTTTTTTCTATAATAATGTTATTTCATTATTTTTAAGACTTGTGACATTTAATTAATTGTGTCACTTGAGTAAGAAACACCCAACTACATTGGATCAGCATAGCTCTGGGGGGCTGAAGGGGCTGCCTGAAGACAGAAGACTCAGCCTGGGCATGAGTGACAGTGATTGATAAGCTTGGCCCTTGATGGAAGGAAAGGGAAGGAGAGGGAAGCCTTGCTTCTGTTTCTTGGGAGAAGCTCGTCTTCACATCCACACTGGACATGGTCTCCTGGTGGCCAGCACATGCTCTTCAGCCTCGGTACTGAGCCTTTGGCTTCCTGATGCAGACTTGCATAAGATTAACAGTGAGTTCCAGGCCTTTGACTGGATCCTTTAGATCTGCAGCTCATAGACGCACCTGACTCTGTGGGCAGCCACTATAAGCCAATCCTGTAAAATCTAATATATTTGTATATCTCACATTATATCTGTTTTCTCTCGTTAAGCACTGATTGACACAAGACTGAATATCAAATTTATTTTATGGTTTCATTTTGCTGCTTTTAAAAACTACATTATTTTAAAATATACCCTGCACTCAACTTGAACAATATAAATAATAGTTTTAAAATTATGATTGAGACATTTGTCATCTTTGGTATCAGACTGTTAATCAACACATTTAGCAACTGTTGCCCCTTTATTCATTTCTCTTAAAGTAGTATTATCTACAATTAGAGATTGACCTGAATTACTATATTATACCTTTAAAAACCAGTTCTGCCATAAATAGCATTAATATGGTATAATTCTTCCCTTAATCATCTTCCCTTTCATTCTGCTTTGAAATTCTTTCAGTTTTCTATCAGCACACTGGATTTTTTATCAATAATATATCCAAGATTTTCATTTATTCTTCAGAGATTACAGGGGAAACTTACTGGGTTGCCGTTCTGGATTTGTTACACACATGCACGCATGCACATGCACATGCACACTTACTGTAGCTCTCTATGAAATAGAAGGGGTCCTGTGCATCTGACAGGCTCTGCTATCAGTCCTGACACAGTTAGCATATCTGCAGATAACTTTCAAAACGGCATGCAATAAGATGATCGCATTTCCAGGTGACAAGGAAATGAGAGAAAAGGCTAAGCTGAATTATAGAATAGAATTCAATTGCTTCATTATAACTCGGAATTGTGTGCCACATTTACATGGATTTCTTTTACATTTTAACTATTTCTGGCAAGGGAAATAAGCCATAATATGCCAATATGAAACATATATGAAGGATACTGTTTTATAAGGTGACTATTAGGAGAAAGAAAGCTGAATTTATGCAGGATTAGATGTGGATACCAGGGAAATTGAAAGTGTCTCTGGCTACCTATTTTAGATTCTTAGCTCCAATTAAGAATACTGTGCTAGTTTCAGAAATCATGTTTTAATAGATAATCTGATAGGCTGCAGCACTGACAAAAGAATGACATGAAATAGTAAAGGACCCCAATAAGCACCCTGAACTTTCTTGACATTTTCATAGTTTCACAGGTAGAGCACAAAGGATTGCAATGAGTAGAATTTCCTGACTAATAACTTTGAGACTTTGATTTAGTGACCAGATCAGAAGAACCAGATTAATTTGGTGCTTCAGGTAAAGTACAGTTTTAAATTTCTTCATCTGTTGTGCTAGTCAGTTTTTAGATTTTATTTTTATTATTCATTATTGAAGGAAAGTCAAGAAAGTGATTCTCAAAAATAGCAATTAGAAAGATGACTATGCATTCTACCGAAAAAATCTTTAAAATATACAGCCCTTAATATTGACCACAGGACATAGTGACAGGGAAAAGAGTTTCATCCTTTAATCCAATGTGCCAAGTTTCTATTGTTTTTCATGTATAATTTGACATGAAAAATGTCAAGACACATTTTGTAGACAAAGAAGCAGCAAAATAAGTTTCTCTGAAATGACACCATGATAGCTGTAGAAGGAGTGATTTGGTGGGGATGGTAGATGTGTAAGGAAGGTGCTCATTAACATAGCTTTATGTCTGTATTATTGCAGTACCATGGTGCTAGTCATAGATATGACACTTTTGAAATTCCATTGATTGTATTTGCATTATTCTACTACAGCTACTAAAAGTAGTTTTTGGCTTTCTTCAATAAAGAAGAGAATGTGTAATTCAGTTTTAAGTATTATTGCAATTTCTTAAGTCTGAAAAACTGTTATTTAAGTCATAGCACACACATATATATTAATTGGAATCTATTTCTGATTTGTTAGAGTCCTCATCAAGTTTATTTATTATCTCTTTTCAAATGTTTTAGTATATTGTCATCATTACAATCTAGCACATCACTCATGAATTTACCTAGCTGAATAGAACAGAGGATTTTTTTTGATTTTTCAGCTATATGTATGTCTTAATAACAGATGTTTTAGATAAGATATCTGACTTAACCTTCACAACAATTGGGAAATCAGACATATAGAATGCTACCTATTGAAGGACCCCCTTGGGTGGTATACAATCTTGGGTCTTTGATTTTACATCTGATACTCTTATATTTCATGTCACACTCTATGTCCAGCAAACTTTGCTAGGTTAAACTTTTGCCATTCAAAGTGTAACAAACATATGTGTCTTTGGCACTCAATTATTTTGTGAACATGTGCCCATGTGTGCCTGTGAATGTGTGTATTATGTGTAGTGTAGTGTGTGAGATACCAATGTTCATTGAAAGTGAATCTGATGGAATGGAAGACACTGTGAAATTTGTGAAATTATATTAACAAAGCTTTCACCTATGGTAATCGCAGCATGAGACAAATACGTACCAAGAATAGAAATTGACATTTTCTAAAATAGCCTAATTAGTGAAAAAGCCTATTTCACTAGCAACCTAAATAGCACCTTCATTTTAATTCCTTATTACTAGTCCTATTTTGTGAACAATCAATCCATGTAGCTGTGAACCAACCTAGAAATCAAAAAAGTCAAAAATTTTAGTTTAGCTGAAACAGCTTCAGATGTTTAACCATTCTCAAAGTTACTTCCAAAATTCAGTACCCAGCAACTGCAGCTGACTGATAAGAAAGAAAGGTAGACACTGGGGAAAAGCTGATTATTAAGTATTAGCAGTTCATGTGATCACTTCTCTCAAACTCAGTGGGCATCACACCTTTATATTTGCAGTTTTGTAAGTCAAACCAATTCATAGTTTGGGGATAGTGCAGAAGTTTTAAGTTAGTCCTTTCTTGATCATGTGTTATTTAATTTATTCATTTTTATTTAAATTAAGATAATTCAAACTGGTGACACACTGGTTCTCATATGTTGGCTCTCTTTTTGATGGGATGTAAAAATTACAGTTCTGTTCTTGGATACAAATGTCACCAGTGATGACCAGTCCCTTACTACACTGTTGGTGGCTTAGTGTTCTCTATATTGATAATTTTTTGACTTAGATATTAAACACTGTCCAAAAAAATCATGTGTTGATATTTTGGTCTTCAGCTTATAGCTCTATTGAGAAGGTAGAAAAATCTCCAGGTGTAAATCGTAGTCAAAGGAACTAAGTCACTGGGGATGTACCCTTGAAGGGAATATTGGTACTCCTGTCTATTCCTCTCTTTTTTTGTGTCTCAACTTCAGAAACACGAGCCACTTTGCTCCACCCCATGCTCTATATTATAATATTTGCCCTTGTTATAGGCCTAAAGTAACAAGAGCAACTGACTAGGGACCAAAACTTGAAAAAATGACCCAAAATAAATATTTCATCCTTTTGTTTGTGTCAGGCATTTTATCATAGTGACAAAAAAAAATAGTAATAGTAAACTGGTATCAAGAATGTGGTTGCTGTTGTAACTGTATATCTTACAATGTGGTTTAGAAGCCTTTAGTATTAGTTTTGAGAGAAGTCTGAAAACATTTGGAGGAGAGGGCTTAGAAAAAGCCTAGAATTATACAAATGAAGCTTAATAGGTGATTCCGATGGTCGTTCAGGAGATCAGGATACTAACAGGAATACAGAAAGTAAAGCTTGTACTGTCAGACAGCAGCAAGAACTCCCCTGGAAACTGATGTTCAAGTCATTCATGGCCCGTTTTGGACACTACTTATCTGAATTTTGTCCATGCCTTGAGACATTGTGGAAAGCTAAATTTAAACTGCTGGGAAGATTAATTTAGCAGAAGGCTTTTTTTGTGGTGGGTATTTCCAGACAGCACAGCATTCATGCAGGGGCATATATATTGCTGGAATATTTTAGGTAATTTAGAACAAAGAGATTTGAAAATTTTTCCATTTTTTCAAAATTGTAGCATATTTAAAGTTAAGGTGAATGAAGATATAGTTACTAAAAGGATTAGCTCCACTGAAAAGAAGTCAAGTACTTTGTACTAAGCAAATAAAAGAGATACACTGAGAATTCCTCAGGAATTGGCAAGATCCAACTTATGACAGACTCATGGAAGAAAAGATGTGACCTCATTTCAAAGATTCTGCTTTGTGAATGGAGTTATAGAAAGCCCTGGTCACACAGGACCATTTACGCAGTTACTTTTCTGGCATTTGTTTCCTTAGGTTCAGCCATCTAGACAGTCACAAGACCTGTGGTCTGTGCAGGCCCAAGGGCTGATATCAGATGTTGATGTCATAAGATGGTGATTTTTAGACATGAAAAAATGTAAGAATTATGGCACAGCCTATTGTGTGGTGCAAGCCTCTAATCCCAGGACTAAAGAGGATCACTATGAGTTTGAGGCCAGGCTGGGTTATACAGTGAGTTCAAGACCACCCTGAACTACATAGCAAGATCCTGTCTCAACACTCCCTCACCCCTTCAAAAAAAATTATGACATTGCAGATCAATGGTAATGAACCAACAGCAAGCATGTTGATTGGTTTTCTTTTAAGATAATGTTAATGTATGAGTTTTTTTTTCTAAACTAAAATCTTAGTATTCAGGTTTATTTGCAGCATTGCCACTTGGCAATAAATGTGTGGGACTGCAGTTTGGGCACTCGTCTCTAAAAGATTTACCATCACTGCTGTAGATTCTCCCACGGTGATTTCAAAGGATGTCCTAGTAAAGTAGGCTATGTGTGATAGAATCACAGTCCCTAAAAGAAACTCCTGAGAGAGTGCCCAAAACTTCAACAAAGACTCCAGGAAGTTATAAATGCAAGAAAAAGGGGAATGTCTACAGGCAAAATCTGCAGACAGTGAACAGAGTGCACCCAAATGAGTAACCATGTGGGCTTTAGCCAGCAAGGTCATAGGGACCAGCCTATTTGGATGCTTTAGAGCTCATATCATGCCACTGTGTGTCACAAATGCTGGACCTTGAGTTATAAGATTTAGTGTTTGCCTTGCTGTTTTTCTGCCATGGTTCCTTTCTGTTTCCCTGTTCATCCTGGGTAGACTAGAAGGAAATAATCACTTTGTGTCTGTCCCTTCATTTTATGTTAGAAGCATGGATCTTTGTTTGTTTGTTTGCTTGCTTGCTTGTTCATGTATTTACTTATTTGTAGCAGTTCATAGCTAAGAGTCTGCCCTGAGTTTTATTAAAGTCTTTTTAACTTTTGAGGAATGTTGAAAATTCTTAAGACAATGAGAACTCTCAGATGGACTAAATGAACTTCCTAAGTACTTTACTCTCATTGCTGAGACAAAATACCCAAAACACAAAGTTAAGGGAGGTTTACTTCACTCACAGTTTGTGAAAATTTCAGTCCATGTTCATATAGCTCCAAGGCATGGTGGATTATGGTACCAGGGCAACAGTTCAAGGCAACAGAAGAAAGCAAAAGCAACAAGAGCCAAAAGGGCAAAGAGGAAGAGCCTCTTTTCCTTTTCCTCTCTTATGTTGTATACAAGGTACCACTCCTATGGTGAGTTTAGCACTCACACCATCTCTACACACTCCTCTGGCACTGGATGAGGATGTGTACAAATTGAGGACCCCAGCTCCTTACTGAGTTAGTTAGGTTTCTAAACTTCTCAGGTTAACATAGCAAATCAAAAATAACAATGAGCTTTCATAGTGATATAGATATGAGCCTTTGGAAACCAAAAGTTGAATGTAGTAGTTTGGATTTTAAATGTCCCTCAAAATCTCATGTGAGTGCTTGGTCTCCAGCTGGTGACACTTTTAGGAGACAGGAAAACTTCAGCAGGTGAATCTAGTTAGAGGAAGTTTGGTCGTTGGATGCATCCCTTTAACAGTGTGCAGTATTGAGTCTCTGGCTCCTTTCTCTATTTCCTGGCCATCAGATATGAGTGACTTTGTTCCACCATGTACTTACTGCCACGATGCCATGTCTTTCCAATAGCACCAAGTGAACTCAGACTGGAACTGTGAGCCGAAATAAATCTTTCTAACTTTTAAATTATTTTCTCAAGTGTTTTGTTACAGCAATGAAAAAGTAACACACATCCATACTTTCAGCTACCACAGTATCTACCTCTCTGCCGAGTGTTATACAGCAATCTTTGAGATACATAAAATAAAGAGACAGATCTTCTTGGTCTGTATTTTTAAAACTTGAGAATTTAGTCCGTGTAGTAGTAAGAGCTTTGAGCTAATAGCAAAAGTGTCAATTTTAATTATTTTTTTATCCAAAACCTAGGAGTATTTTTAGAACAGTAAGACAGTCTTTTGAAGTTCATCAAGAAAGAACTGATTGGGCTGGGCTCTTCCTAGCAGAGGTACCTGAAGATAGGTTCCTCCCAAAATTTGAGATAAATGGGACTCTCTGCTAGTGATTCCAGAAGAAGCTGAAGACCAGCAGAAAGATTCTGTAAAGTCTGTCTTGTCCGCCCTCATCTCATGGTGGTGGAACATGGGGATATTTTCTTGGTTACCTCCTGTTTACTCACAAAATCTTCACTGTCATATTGAGATAAGGGTCCTCCAAGCAGGCCATGAGCTGCTTTTGCAAGTGAATTGTCATCTGTATCTGTTGCTGCAATTACATCATGGATACTGTTCTTTGGGGAGCTGAGGAAAACTCCAACCACCATGCTGAGAACATGCTCTGAGGGGAAGGATATGCTTATCGCACTGCCACAGTCATGATGAGATCCGCTGAGGTTGCATGGCCATCTCTAGCATGGCCATGCAGTCTGTTTCCTCTTGGATCTAAGTAGGCTACTCCTGCCAGTGCTGGACTGACAGCATATTCAATTTATTTCCTCTCAACTTTCCTAAAACTGGTGGCTTCAATTACCTTAGGTGAAGCCTCTTAATACTGTCTTATCTTGATTTCTTACTTTGTGAAACTCTTCAGCATGGACAGAGTGTAAAGGTAAAATAAATGAAATAGAAATGTTAAGACCAGAAATGTATGTCTTTCTTACATAGGAAAAATATTGATGTTTATGACTGGAAGCTTTGAGATAATTAAATTCCGTCTCTCATTTGTTGCAGAAGTCCCCAGTATAACATCTCCTATAATGATCTTTCCAGTTTTGCCAGAACAATTTCTGTGCTTATTCACCCATAAATGTCCTCATACATTTCTGTTTTATACAGTTGCGTTAGTATTCTTGTTGAATAGATTCCTACAAGTTACAATGGTAGTCAAGGGCAATGCATAATTTATATTTTGATAGTAAATAATACACTATGTGTGTACAGAAATACATTGCACTGCCATTGATCTATATTAAATGTTTACCTGGCAGTCATGAGCAGCTCAATGTGGCTCAGAGGAAGGATATTTTAATGGATAAAATTGTCCCACAACGTAACACATTGCAAGGATTGTAGTATCATGTACTCACAAAGGAATTAGATAGTCGGGATGATTGCTAGGGCATTGCAAATTTGGGGATAAGGAGGGAGCATACTTGAAGGATCTTGAGCCTTGGGAAACACTCTAGAGAAGCACTAGAAGCTGTGCACACAGGAAGGTTTCTGAGCAATGGCTTATATGCCCCTGAGTCTTTCTAAGAACAGTATGTTTTCCATGTAGACTTAAGAAAACACAAAAGAGATTTTGGGAATAGCTTTTAGCTGCTCTTGCAAAGCTCGTTACTTCTACCTTTTAGAATTTCTAGAAAAAGCTTTGACCAGACTGTTTTGGTTACTGTCGTCTACATACATGTCCTTTGTGTCTGCAGCTGGTAAGGCCTAGATGCTCCTGGAATGAATGCTCCACTAGTAATTTTCCTATAAACAAAAGAGATTTAGCACACAGATGACAAAAAAAAAATACACAAACAAAATAAAACAACCTTAAAAAACAAGTTTAAGGAAGACCTGCCAATTTTCAGTATTTTGGACAAACATTTTTACTAATATAAATTAAAGCAATCTACTAAACTCTAAGGAGCTTCTGGACTTGTCTCTTGCTTTGAAGCCATAGTCACATATGACACATTCTTCAGAGCTTACAGCTGATGTATCCAGCGACGTGACATTAGGTGGTAAAAGGCTGCGACTGGATGTGCTAGAAAATGATGGTCACTGCCTCCCAGCTAACCACATGGATTACATCTCTTTAGCGTATCTGCTTTAAGATTTTCCCAGATATTAGCAGGGCCGTGAGTAGTCTACTCTCCCATGTAGGTTTGTTATGTAGTTCTTCTATGAATGTGTTAAATATACTGCATGCCTGAATTAGGTCAGGCCAACTTAGAGAAAGCACATATTTTTTTTTTTTGTTTTTGAGACAGGGTCTCTCTACGCAGTTCAGGCTGGCCTCGAACTCACTATGTATTCCAGGCGGGCCTTGAATTAACAGCAGTCCTCCTGACCTGGAATTACTACAGTAAGAACTTCACCAGCAAAGCTTTTTATGAAGATAGTTCCTCATGACTCAGCCGCATCTTTCTTGTCAACTCTGATAGGATTTCTTGTGTTCCCTGAAGGAAAGAGAACCCTGAACAATGTAGGATGGTGAGAGGCATTTCTGGTCTGGATCCAGACATTCTCTCCAGGTACAGATGGGTAATGTGCACAACAAGCAGCTTTCCCTAAGACTTGCACCCCACTGACCATGGCTGCCACCTGCAATTCAGCATGTGTTTCTCTCCACCTGAAATCCCTAACAGAAGCCAAACCTGCTGGTAGCTCCCCTTTGTCCTGTCCTACTCAATGTGATCTGTGTCCAGCACATATCTCTTTGTCTCTGCCACTTTCTCAGCCCACATTCTAGACAGTGCTTCTAGGAGACCCTGCTAATGGTAGGTAAGGTGAGGTCAGGTCAAAGCAGAAAAGCAATGCTATGAAGTTTAGGGACATTTTGGACAATGGAAACTTAAAAAACCCTAAGTGGCATAATCATTTTCTTTCTTGAGCAACAATCATCTGCATAGCAATCAATGGACGAAATATATTTCTTTACTTACAGTCCTAAAATTTGAAGAAGACAAGTAAAATTTTTAGTAGAATATACACTTCGACAAAAGGATAACATTTAATTGAGGCAGTAGAGGTGGGTACTTTAGATAATTTAAAAACTCAGCATACAAGTGACTTTCCTGTTTTTACTTAGGTTGTCTACCTTCAAGTTATTCCAAGTAGGGGGCTTTATTTCTAATTTATATTACTTCTAAGGTGCAGGAACATGTACTAGATGGTGAAGACATTTTTTGGGTAATTTGACTCATTATTTCATAAGACATTTGTTTTCCTTCTTCCATGTGAAATATTTATAAAAGTGCAAAACAATTTTAAGTTAAATGGGCTCTATCACACTATTTTTTCTTAAAGATTGGTATTAACTAACTCATTTAAATAAATCCACTCTTACTCCATCAATTCAACACCTTGTGCTTGTGCTAGAAAATAGAAAAATGCTACTTTCATTTTATGAGTAACTATGTCTCTGATTTTATTCTCAGTTGCTCCTATTATTTGGAGGATTTTGAACAAATGACTGTCAGTCCAAACAAGCTCAGGTCAGAACAGAAAAGCAAAATGTCCAGCAACCTTCTTGTCTTCTCCTAACATAATCACACTGCGTACTTATCAAATCAAACTTTTGGAGCCAGACACTCTTTATGCAAAGCCCATGTCTGTCCTTCCTGATTATGGGACATAAGACAAGTTTCTTAGCATCTCTGAGCTGAATTATTCTTACCTGTGATATTGGCATATTTGCATTTTCAAAGGTGTGGAGTGAAAATTGAAAGAGACACTGTAAACAGCTCTAAAAGGAGGAAGTGATGCATAATAGACATTCAGTGAATGGTAGCTGTTTTTGTGAATGAGTTACAAGTATATCCTTCACATAACTATCAATCTAGGCAACAAATATAAAAGTTTTGGCTGAACTGCTGTCTCAATTTATTTAAGACATTAAATATTATTACTTGTTCTTTCTATATGTAGGGAAATACGTGGAAGCATCACCCACAACCCGATTCCCCGTGGGACAGAGATTCTGTGAGATGTGATCTAGAACTCAGAACTGAAGTGTTGTTCTGATCTATGTGGTCAGTGACCTAGTGCTTCACTCTCAAGATTTCCACCTGCATATAGGTGAGAGAGAATACAGCATGGCAGGTATTATTCTAAAGGTCCCAGCAAGGCATAGAAACAGGGAACTGGACACTCAGAAATCAAAGCACAGAACAAATTTCCAACTGAGCTTTCAGTTGTTTTCTCAGGAGGGTCAAGAATTAGACATGAGTGAATAGACTGTGCTCTTGATGAGCTTTTAGGGTGTTTGCAGCTTTTTATGTGCTATTTTTCTTATCCTGTCACATCAGTATTTTGCAATGCTTTTGCTATGGTCTGGAAGTTTACATATCCCCTCCTTTGAATTCCTGTGGTGGGAGCTTTCTGAGGAGTTTAATTCATTAGCGGGCTGCCTTCATGCAGTAGAACTCCAAGAAAAAAGGCTCCAGAGAAGTTATAATCCCTACTACATATGAGAACATAATGAAAAGATACAACCCACAGACCTGAGTCACATAAGAATCTTCTAGCACCTTCATATGGGTATTTCCAGGCCCTTGATCTATAATGAGATCAATAAATTTTTGTTACTTATCAGAACAAGTGTAGATTAGGCACCAGAAGATCCAGTATTGGGTCGAGACAACTGAAAAGAGTTTTAATTTAGAAATGGTGAAACTGAATACAGAGTTAGAAAAGCAGATTATATAAGGTAGGATTCAAAAGAAGGAAAATCGGAGATGGGAGACACCAGTATGTTATGGTTGAACCTAAAATGCCCTCAAAGGTCCCCTGATAGGGTCATGGGAAGCCATTGAATCATCAGGGCAATAATCCCATTATGGGATAAAGCATTGTTCATAGCTGAGGGGATAAGAGAAGGTAGGACCTAAGTAAAATGAATGTATTACAAGGTACAATGTTAGCGATTGTGTCCTGTCATCTGCTCCTTACTCCCTTGGTATCTCCTTCCTTCCTGACATGAGGTAAGCAGTTTTCTCCCACTTTGACACCTTTCAACAATGATGATTTTGCCTGGACACATACCAGTATCAATGGAGCCAGCCAACAATGGACAAAAACCTCCGAACAGGCCAAGCAATGTAAATTTTTCCCCCTTTAGTTTTCCAGGTATTTTATCACAGCAACAAAGAGCTGAGAAACCTATAGTGTAAAAGTTCATAGAAGATGTGGCCAATTCTATGACCATCTCAAAACAAAAATCAAACAACTATAATCAATAAACAGGGTTAAATCTAAGAAAATAGCCTAAAAAGGAGAGTCCCCTTCCTTAATAATTCACACACCCCTCTTTATTTTTTCTTCTTGTTCCTGTTCTTTAATTTTTTTTCCTTTCAAGTACTGTGTCTTCATTTTTTTTTAAAACATTTGCTCTTTTTCTTCTATGTATTTTGAAGATTTTAAGACTTCCTGACATCTTTGTAACAAATCACTCAAAACTGTTCCTTATTTATTCATAAATGCATCTGGTCCCTCAAAAATTTTATTCTCATGAGACATGAGTCAAGTTAAGTATATTTTAGCCTTAAGAAAATATGTAGGTGTTATCATTTCACTATGTTCATATATGTGGCAGGGACTATAATTTCTTTGCTTTCTTCTTTAGGCTATTCTCTGAGTTTTAACCCTGTTTATTGATTATTGTTGTTTGATTTTAACAATTTCATTGATAATACACAATTATAATTTTGTTGCATCTGTGACACAGAGGAGTAAAATTAGTATTTAGTGTCTTGTTGTTGAGAATCTTAATTTATCCCCATACATGTTTTAATGAAAAAATACTGCTTTTTCTCTTCTGAACTATCCCCAAAGGCAGATAGACAATAATGGTTCAGTTGTTTAGCATTAGAAAGAGCTTCTGAAAACAGAATGAAACAAAGGTTCCAGTCCCATCTACAACATTCAGATTTTTACAAGAATTTGGAAACTTGTGCTTGATATTTCTGATTTTTGAGCTTCTCCTGAGGCAAATTGTGAACTTACAGTTCTCAAGATTGCAATAAAAAATTAAAAATTTTTACAAAGTACAAACCATAGCCATGGATCTAGATATTGCTCAGTTAAAAACAGTTATTATATAATTATCTAGGTTGATTTTTTCTAGGCTTATCTGATGAAATTTTTATAGGGTGGAGAAATATTTTATTTCAAAAAATAAAAAAACATAATTTTACTTTCTCATAAAACATTTTAAGTAAAAGCAATTTTGAATTTTTTTTTACAAATGTGCCCTTGTTACAGTGTCTGCAGACTACTGTCAGTGTATGAGAAAGAAAACACTGACTTAAAGTTTGTACAGCTCCCTACTGACATAAAATCCATCAGTTAGCTTGTTCTATGTGGTCTTCTCCCTGCTCATTATACACACTGGTAGAACAGTACAGCTATGAAAATCTATTAACCCGGTATTCCTCTTTAAATTGCAAGATGTGTCCACCATGAAGCATAAAAAATATTTGAGAAGAAAGTTCAGCAGAGAGTTCAGATGGTCATTTTCCTCAGGTTTCCTCTTCCTTTTTGGACGAGATTCCTTTCATTGCCATGAAAAGTGGTGCCTCCAGGGGAGCGAGGAATTAATCGTGACATCCTCAGTGAAGGGCATGTTCTCCACAACGTGGCTTAAATGTTCCTTAGGGTAAAGTCCTCCAATTGGAATAAGTAGTTTATAGAGATCATCTGAAACTTTTTTAAAAAAGAATTATCCAATAACAAGGCCCTTCTGGGATTCTGAGACTGAACTTGAAGAAAGAGATTTTAAAAGGGGGGCTTATTATTACTAAGTTTTACTCAAATGTCACTTCTTAAAATTTGGACACTTTGTCTCTATCCACACCCTATCAAGCACCGTATTCTTCTGAGCTTTGTTAAAAGTGTGATTTTTATGATAGATTGTAATGTAACGGATTTGTTTTGTGTGATGTTTGCACTTCAGACTTCATTGAGAAATGCTCTATGATGTCAGGCAGTAAAGTTATTGTAATAAATAATAAAGAGTAGAGTGGGAGAGAATTGAGGTAGATAACCAAGAGAATAAAAGTATGTTTTAATTTGGAAATTGATAGAGCTTGAGGTGTTAAGGCAGATGCTGAGAGAGAGCTGATTTCTAGTAATGAAAGAAATGGAAAATAAAACATTAGGCTGACTGTGATAAAATAACAAGAAATATTGGAAAGAAATAGACTTCTCTGGATTCGGGGAGGAATTTCAGAGACTACCAATCCCCATTTTCAGATCCTCTCCTAAACTTTCAAATATTCTTTTGACACAAAATAGCAATATTTTTTTCAGTATAAAACATTAACATAAACTACTAATATGTATGCATAAATAGATTTCACAGATACTACTCTTAACAAAATACAAGGCACATGACATGTTACACTTTATTGACTGTACATATCAGAATATTAGCTATTTATGGAGAAAAGTCTAGCTTTCTGGGAAGGTGGATAGTTTATCTAAAACTCTTAAACTATCAGTGGATGAATGGTTAAATATGTACATATAAATCATGCATATATCATATATTAGTATCATATAAAATATAAATGAATATCACCCAGGGCCTGGGCTAAACAACTGATGTATATTACCTTAATTATCATAACTATCCAATTAATTATAATGTAATAATAGTAATGCTCACTTTGCTTAGAAGTAGAAGCAGGAATTCTGACAGGTTTAATTGACTATCTAGAACCTAGAAGTTACCCACACTATAAAAAAGAAAGCTGAAAAATAATTATCAATCTAAATGCAATATTCACAGCTCTGTATGTCTCCCTGTAGACAGTGTCAGTCACTTTGATTGCATCATATGTCTCTAAATGGGACAAGGTGGTTAAGTTTTATTTTCTTAAAACACAGAATGCTATGAGTTTTTCAACGTTGGCATGTTTACTTGTTCTTTATGTACTTCATTTAAAAATGGATTTGCAGCAAAAACCATTTCATGAGAGTCAGTTTAGAATCACTAGCTCTTGATGCCCTGAGGTTGATAAAAAGATCTTTTTTTAGTCAATATCTGTAACATTCCAGTTTAGGTACATTTAATTTCTTGCTAAAACTATTAAAGAAATGTTTAACCAGATGATAATATAAACTGAAATGCACAAAATCCCGTATTCATTTTATGAGAAGCCTACAAAAATTTCAAAATCTGCTTACCTATTCTACTTTAGTTCAATCAAAGCAAAAAATGAGGTGGGGGCTTGCTCAAATATTTGAGAGAAACCCTGATTATATTCTAAGACTAGCAGACGTCCGAATGGAATACAGAGTCTTCTAACACGTTTTTCTTTTTGAACCCTAAATATTTAAACTTACTTTGGAACTTCTACCTTCTGAGCCTCATTACCTCTCTGAACTTATCCAAAGTAACCCACATTGATACTTTTATACTCCTCGAGATAGCCTTTCATTTTGCCTTGAAGCCATTGAAAACTGGGGTGGGGGCTGCTTGAGAATGCTAAGTCCTCTCTTGCCACTGGCTGCTTTAGATCAGTCACTAGGGAATCTCTCTGTACTGATTCCCCAGTTAAGCAACTTTCATAATATGAGTTTAAATTCTTTTGAGGTATGTTCTCTTCTAAACCTTATATGGCATCAGAAGGTGAAGATTCCGTGTGCTCTGTCCCAATCCTTGGAGCGAAAGTGCTTTGAGAGTATAAATGGTGTGTCTTGTTTAAAAATG
The DNA here is from genome assembly GCA_004027455.1 of Hydrochoerus hydrochaeris. Classification (NCBI taxonomy): domain Eukaryota; kingdom Metazoa; phylum Chordata; class Mammalia; order Rodentia; family Hydrochaeridae; genus Hydrochoerus; species Hydrochoerus hydrochaeris. The sequence continues at coordinate 308,084 of PVLA01000279.1, forward strand.
AGTAGCTCTCTACATCCAGGATGACAGTACGTAATTTATAAATTACTGATTTCTTAGTGGGGCTTTTTCTCATTCTCATTTTTCTTTCTTTTAGAATTCTGTATTGTTGTTACCCTTTTATCTGTTTTGCTTTTTTTTTCTTCTCTTTAAATAAAATTTTAAAAATGTATAATTGCTATTGTAAAAAAAGACGAAATAGGAAGCACTATAAAAGATATAGCTGCATGTATGTTTAGATGTGTGGGATTGATAACCATATTTCTAGGTTCTTCTTGGATTCTTGAACAGATCTGTTTGCTCTCTCACTGCTTGAGTGTCCACTTTGTGTGCTTTAATTCTGTAACTTGAATAACTATTTCTAAAAGAACAATATGTAATTTATCAACTAGTGATGTCATACTGTTTATCTTCTTTTCTTGAAATTCTGTAATATTTCTACCTTTTTCCTGTTTTTTTTCTCTTTAAATAAAAAAAAAATGTGTAGCTCAGTAAGGATTCTGCCATGCACTGATTTTGACCATTCACTTAATTACAAAATAGAACCCTAAAACACCAAGTTTAATCAAATTAGTTTCTTCTCCCACAATTGTTTATGACTGGTCAATGACAAATAAAACCTGGCATATCATAGAAGCCCTATTCTATTTCTCAGAATATTTTTACAATTTTGTGTACTTTTAAAATATCATCTGCACCTTCCCCTTAGTGCACAGTGTTAAACCAGAATGATATTTAGGTGATTTCCACATAATGGATACAAGGGAAGGAATAGCCAAATGATATACTTGGTGTTAGTATGTCGTGATGAGCATGACAAAAGCATTCATTAACTGGAGATAAGAGACATCCTACAATAAATGTGCTGATTACTGATGGAGATACTAGCAATACGCAAGGATTCTTTTTCTATAATGTCTTGGACAATTATAGGTATGAGGGTGGCTGTTCTTAATAGTGGAAGGTTTTGTCAAAATATGACAACACTTAGGGCTATTTTTTATTATATTAGCTTTATTCAGAGAGTACACACTTTATATGGGTACAGAACATTAATATTGAAATTCCTATAGTGGTTCAAACAATAAATGATCCACGAAATCTCCTGAGATTGTATAAGTCACATTATAATAACATTAATAATAACATTAATAATAACAGCTTCTATAGCAGAATTGGAAAATCTGATATCCATAGAAAAATAGAAATTGACTTAACTTTGTAATAAATCAATATCACCTGAAGAAATGTATGCAAATATAAATGTAAAGTACAATACCTGCATAGCATTAATAATAACAAATATATATATATATATATATATATATATATATATATATATATGCATATCTTTTGATTGTTTTTGATATTTGGTTTTAGAGGATACTGAATGTTGTCTTAATTATCATGTTTGAGAAATTCATCATTTTTTAGCAAAAGAAATAGAATGAACTACAAATCCATGTTGATTCAGTTGATTTCACACACTATGTCTCCCCTTGAAAGCACGACGATTTAATTTCTTTGGGGAAAATTCCGAAAAATGGCTTGGCATCACTGAGCCCACATTGCCACAGCTGCTGATTGAAAAGACAAATTATGTTGTTCTGAATATTCTCACGTTTTGTATGCATGTGTTGGTATCTCTAGCATAAGGTATCAACACACACTGACCTTATTTATTCTCTGTCAAAATACAGAATGTGTATTCTGTCATAGGATGTGTAAACACTGTTAACACACACAGCGTGATTCAGAGCAAAAATGTACACACTTTCAGTGAGATCAACAAAAGAAGCTTGTTAAAAATGATTCTACAGAATAAATAATCAAAAAAGAAGCTCTGGGTAAGTGGACTATGGCTTAGAGAATGAACATTCTTTCTTTCCTTCCCACGTCCTAACACATTTTTCCCAGACTCACGCCTGCTTTCCAGCATCCCATCGACCTGCGTTCCACAGAGGCTACACGTGGAGTCACTTGATAAAGTCACTGTAGACACTGTAAAGTCAGAAAAAGATTCCTTAACTCACTTCTTCAAAACAGTGAGCAAACATGCAGTGAGACTCAGAGTTACTGTTTATTATTCATTGAATCACTGCATACAACTTATGCCCAGCACTGAGTAAAAAATGAATGGTGCTATAAACTGTCTGTTTATCACCACCGACTCTTAGTTGTAACTTTACTATGGAAAACAGTTAAATAATGAATAAATGTATAGAAACACTTTAATGAAGGAAAGTATGAAATAGCTACAATTTTTTTTATTTCAATTTTGTTTTTAAAAAGTTTTTAATGTGAAGCAATAATATTTATAGTATGCACTTTTCCCGGAAACTAGCCAAATGGCAAATAGTTTAATATTTTGAGCCAAACAGGTTCTGTTTCAGTTACTTGGCAGTGGTGCTATAGCAAAAGCACAGGTATAAATTACAGGCAACAAATGGCAATAGCTGTTCTCCAATAAAATCTTATTTATCAAAACAAAAATTTAATTTCATATGCTTTAAGATATCACAAAATAATCTTCCTGTGATCCTTTAATAGTTGCATATGTAAAAAGCAATCTCATTTCATTAACTAAGAGAACCTATATAGGCATGTTTTTCTCAGTGTCTGCTATTGTTTATCCTTGGTCTATGATAATGATTTATAAAGAATATAAGGAAGTACAAGATATGAAGCAAAAAAGAAGACAAAAAAAACTTTAAAAATGAGTTTTGGCTATCTTTAATCAAATAACATTGCCTTGAAAATTTCACATGTTCTGTTAAATAGTGAACATCTACAAAATATTACCCTCTCTAGATTTGATCAAGATTCATTTCAGATATTTTCATATTTATCCTTCTGTAATAGAAGTTAGTGTTATATACAACTCAATTAATCAAACCTTTGAGACATGCCAGGCATCTTGCTTAGGCTAGACATAGACAAGTAAAGTCACCCTTTCAAGGTCTTACAAAGTGCAATTTAGTATTACATGCTTCTAGTTACAAGTCAGTAATAATTGTTCCAAGACTTGTGTCCTTCATAGGTCACACATTGCTCTTGAAAATCCCTGTTCTTCTCTGAAAAAAAGCTAGAACAACTGCTTACACCTCAAGTTTTAAAAATGATCTTTCAGTTTACCAAATATAATATTCCTATTTTCTTCCAACAATCTATTTGTGATCTTATAATTGGAATGTACATGCCATTCTAAAGAGGTATCCATTGTCAATTTTTTGCACATCTCTTCAGATAAGTTTCTACACACTTGTGAAATGCATTTCATTTTGTTTATTTTTTCTGGAATGTACTTTAATGACAGTATTACGGGTTGTGAAATGTTAGTCATCATTCTTAAATAAATGATGATATTTTTGTGATAGAGACTAATTTCACCACATTAATCACTTTCTATTTCATGTTCCAATTTCACAAGAACTGTTCTAAATTGATGGACCACTTGCTGGAAAAAGTCCTGCACTGTGCAAAGGGTCACACTCTATGCATGACAAAATTGGATGTAAAGGACTAAAATGACACTTTTGTATTTGTTATAGCTAGGCTTTGAAAACCTAACAGAACTCTTTTGAAAACTTGATTTTCAAAAGAAACATTTGAGTATATCCCTGAGCTCTAGGTTTGGTATTGTTTTCTTCATACTGATAGGTTATGACAATCAATAATGCAGCTGTTATATTTCTCTATATTTCAGTATCATGAAAGTTATAGTAAGATCATGGAGACGATGCCTTTTATTAATTTTAAGACAGTTACTTAGCATTTGTATCTATTTATTTTTCTTCACTTTTTAAAATGTATCCCTCATTCCTCAGAAAAACCCAAATTAAACACTGTAATAAATATGAGTATCTATAAGAAACATACTCAAAGAGGCTATATCTACACAGATTTAGTTTTGGTAGGCAACTAAAATATATTTAAGGTGCCAGAGATTTAGCTCAGTGGCGTATGTGCCTGCCTGGCAAGCATGAGGTCATGAGTTCAATCCCTGAAACAGCAACAACAACAACAATATATATATATATATATATATATATATATATATATATATATATATAATTGTGTCATTGAAATTATTGTCAGTAAACCTTAGAAGATTTTAAATTGAAGAATATACTTCCATTCTGCCATTAGGAATAGTCACAATTTATAAAGAAACTGAATTCACTTTATTTCTTTATAATACATCTTATTTAGAAAGACTAATAAAACTCGACTTCAAAAACCTCCTTAAGCTTTATGCTTAATTATAAATATATTACTGGTGACTAAATATAAATATAATACTATTTACATTTTGCTAAAAAGTTCAATCAATATAAATGTAAGCACATTTATTTAAGGATATTGCGTTCTCACATGAATGTCTTGTAAAAATAGTTTTTTGAACTATTGTCATTTACAAAACTAACATTGTAGGTTTGATTTTCAAGAAACATAATAGTAATAAATTTATAATTTATTACTATGAATATAATTCATAATGAATTGAAATGTAAATACTCACTAAGAAAACATTTAAGTAAGCAGCAATTCCCAGTAATTATTCAGACTTCATGCTTCACTATACTTTAGTTACTTTCTACTTATGGTTGGGTAAACATATTACATGAATGAAACTATATTATGTTCATGTTTAAGAATATGATGAACTTCAAACTTCAAATTTCCTTAGCTATATTACTTTTATATTCATTTAAATATTTGCCCCTGTTTTCAATTTGAGACTACATAGACACACATTAGGAATTTTATCAAGGAAAAAAAGTGGATGTTGTGATGTGTGTGAGACAATATAGCTTGCATTTCTTGGAATGTTTTGTACTTTCTTTTACAATCATACTCTGGCTGGGGATTTAGCTGAGTGGCATAAGCGCCTGCCTGGCAAGTGCGAGGTCATGAGTTCCATCCGAGGTAGCGCAAAAAAAAAAAAAAAAATCATACTCTGATACCCCATGCAGTGCATAACACTGTGACAGAATTTTGCATAGACATAATGTTCCATGTTCTGTGGTACAATGGTATCTTTAATAGGTGGACATATCACTAAAACTTGTTATAAGTGTTCTTCTCTGGGGTCATTGATATGGATACTAGGGTATAATCTTCTGTATTTGGGGAATTGATTAATTATAGCTCCCATGTCTCACTGATCACCATCTGGTGAAGCTTTTCTCCAAGGGAAATGGATTAAATCACCAGTTGAACTAAAAAAGAGAAAAGCATAGACAAGAAACATAGAATGAAAATGTATGTTGCCACCAGGATGATTTCCAATTTACATTTTCTACATTTTAATCCTAGATTCTTTCATATAGTATAAGTATAAATGCAAGTAGTTTTTACTGAAAAAAATACAAATTTTATACTGCATAAACACAAGTTTATTTAGTGCAGAGTAGTCTTGTTCTTTTCCAGAGATTGCCCTTTACATGATGTTGAGTGAGAAACAAGCAGGAACACCTATGTATCGCATATCCCTTGAAAGCTTTGTTTGAAGGCATAGCACGGTAAATGGTCTGATGAGGGAAAAAACGACAGCAAAAGCTAAAAACAAGTTTGAGATTCATTTTGAGTAATGGAATCAATGAATAAATTATAAAATAAATTTAAAATAAAGCCCTGAAAAATTAATGGTTGTATAGTGATCAAACTAGCTATGATCTCATGTGGAACTATTTAATTCTGATCAAATCACAGGAGTAGAGTAGGCACCACTAAAATTACCACAAAAGTGTCTGACAGCACTACATTTTATGTAAATACCACTTTGAAACCCTCATATTCACAGCATGTTTAGCAACTGTGTTATAGATACAAAAGTACATTTAAAATAATATATTGATAGCCAAGACATGGAATCAAAGTAGGTGTCCATCAGAAGATAACTGGATAAATAAATGAGCTACATGTATGGAATGGAATATTCTTTAGTCATCTAAATGAATTTATGCAATTTTCATCCACATGGATGCAACTACATCACACTTTTTTTAGTGAAATAAATGAGGTATACAAAGACACTATACACATTTGTTTGAAAGCTGAAAACTTCATCACAAAGAAGTAGAGATTAGGACAGTGATATTCAGAATCTAGGAAGGATATGGATTAAAAAGAGATAGCAAGATAATGGTTAATGGGTAGAGGGGCAATTGGATAGGCAGAATAACTACTAATGTTCTTAAGCACAAAAAGTAATATGGTTACCAACAATCAATGGAATATTTTAAATTTCTTGTAGCTAAATAGGGGACTTCAAATGTTCTCAAAATAAAGAAATTATGTATGACTATGATGACAGATATATCAAGTGTTTGAACTGCTAATTACATATTGCGTGCATATATTGAAATGTCAAACTGTGCCATATTAACGTGTAGAAAAACTGTGTAGCAATTAAAAATAAACACTTTTAGGCAGTTGTTACCAATGAGAAACTAAAGATTTTTAAACCCATTGCCCAAAAAACACCTCCCTTCTCCCTCTCACTCTCTCTCATACACACACACACACACACACACACACAACTCATAGGTATACTGTCATAACTCTTCTCGTAAAGATAAGGCCTTCAAGGTACATTAATACTTTTTTCCCAGTTTGTTTTTAAAATATACATTTAGCTTGGTATATAGGTCAGATCCTGCCTGGGAAGCACAAGGTCTTGAGTTTGATTCTAGGTACCAAATCAATAAATAAAATAAAGTCAAATAAAATAAAACAAGTATTTGAATGTTAATATAAAATTTTTAGATTTGGTGATGTCTCAGTCTCTTTTTTGACTTTCTTTTAAAATTCAAACTTTTAAACAGTTTTTTTTAAACTTTTTTTAAGTACATATTTGTAGTACATAATGATTGCATACATTGTAGGTGATTAGTATTTGTACATAACATATTTCAATTCAATTTTTCTTCCTTCTCCCTCTAGCTCTCTTTTATTTTTTTTAGCATCAGATTTATTTATCTTATAAAAATGTATAAATTTATGTATCATACATATAGACTGAAAACCAGACTAACAGGCCAAGAAAGATTTAAAACATATAAAACAATTGTACTAAGTCAGGGTGCTCTTTTTGGATATATTGTCCATCCAAGATCAAATTTCAAGTTATTTTAATGAGATTTTTATTAGTGTATATTTGCCACACATAATGATGCATTCATCCTGGTAAATTGATACTTTATGAAAGATACTGAGAAATGGTTGTGTGGTTGAAATGGATAAGGCTATTGCTCACATCTAACTGTCCCCTAAAGCTTCAAGTGCTTTTGAGAGGTGTATGGATCACGGCAGTTCAATACTGGATTAATCCATTTGTTAGTTTATTTTAGCTCTGAATATGGATGATGAATTTACTGAAGAGTGAAGATCCACTCTGGTATGGGTCTAGGTGGCACCAAACAATAGGCTTCAAGTCTGGATAAAATGAAAAGGAAAAAACAAGAAAGGACTGTGGCTTTTTGCCTGGCTGGCCTTTAGATGTTTCTCCTCTCCCATGCCTGCCTGCCTTGAAGCCAGCTGGGACTGAAACCTCTACAAACTATGAGCTAAAATAAACCTTTCTCCCTTTAACTTGTGGTTGAAGGTATTTTGTCCCAGTAACAAAAAGGTAACTAACAGATAGGCAGGAGTAGGAAAGAAACATGCTGGAAAAGCAAGTTTGAATCAGTGCAGTACTACTAGAAAATCAGTCCCTTAGAGCATAAAAATGAGGACTAAATTGTGGCTCATATAATAAACAGGAATTCATTTTAAACAGATGGTTTCACATTTTACTGTCTAGTCAAACCTTTTATATGAATTGTCCTAACTAATAGATCAAGGTGTATATCTCCTGCTTGATATTGGAGCCCCTTCAAACTTGAAAGACTCCCTCATAATTACCCATTTTTTTCTGTTCTACTTGGCCTTGAGTAGAGATTCTCTAACCACCTTGTAATTCTGATCAGTGTTTCTTCAACTATACTCTGCTCCATGCTACAGTGCTGATAAAACTATCTGAGGATAAAACTAATATCTTTTTGCCTTCCTATCTTTTGTGGATCAGTATTTTAATAAAGCAGGTTGTTATGAAAAAACAATCAAAATAGGTACAAAATAACTTTTGTCTTTTTCCTTGTTAGATTTAACCTGTATACTATTGTTCTGTCAAGACAGCTATAAAAGTTCCTATGTACTTAGCCATAACTCTTATACTTACTCTGCCATGAATGGTAACAGGACTGGCATCCATTGCACACCAACCTTGTTTAGCATGACTCTAACGTTCTTTCAGTCTATTCCATGTGGATAGAACCCCTGGAATTAGGATCTCAGAGAATTTGAGGCCTTATGGTACCTATTATTTTGATTAACTTTTTCTCTTTCAACTGCACTGATATAAATTTAGAACATTTTTTATTGAGCATCAACTTTGTTCGGTTCAAATTGGCCCATTTCAGACAGAAATTGATAGAACATAAATTCCTATTCATAGCTGAAAGCACTATAACATTTTGAACTACAGAACAAGATGGATCAGAGGTAAAAGAGAAATACAAATAAGAAATTCTTGTGAATAAAGCTATTTTGACAAGTGATTATGTCCTTTACACATGGTTTAACTGTAGAAAGTACTAAAAAAGAATATATAATTGCATTGCATTGATGTCTTTAAAAAGGTCAATTTTACATTATGTGAATTTCTGCTCAACAAAAAAGAATGAATTATTGTAAGGTAAAAATAATTTCTATATAGGTTAGATATATACAGCCAAATCAAATGATGGCAAACAATTTTAGAGATAATCAGCTGACATACAAATATAAATGCAATAGAAAGGAGTTATAAAACCCAGACCAATATTTACAGTTAAGACTCATACAATGTGTCTTAGCTACTTTTCTTTTGGCTGAGACAAAATACCCGATTCATAAAGTTAAAGAGAGAAAGGTTTATTTAGCCGACAATTTGTAGAAATTTCAGTCCATAATCAGCTGGCTCTAAGGCAAGGTGGTGTGGCAGAGGCACAACAGTTCATGGTGGCAGAAAACAGCAAAAGCAACAAGAGAGGAACAGAGAGGAAGACAAGCTTCTTTCTGCCCTTTTCTCTTACCCCAGACTGTTGAGGTTTAAGGTGTGCCAGTCTGATCAGTGAACGGATCTAGCAATTATCCACCCTTAATCCCGGTACCCTCAATCCCAGCATTACACTACAAATCACACACTCTACACTCAGCCACCTCTGAAAAAAAAAAAAAAAAACCTGCATGAGGCTTTGGAGGGATGTCTAGACATAAGCCATAATACAGTGCTTTTCAAAATGGTTTTTTTTCTCTAGACAGGTAAATACTTCTTTGAAAGATTTCACGTTACAGCAATAAAATAATTCTAATGTTAAATATTTCAATGTGATTGAACATAAAAAATGAATTAACAGTAATCTTCAAACTAAGACAAACAAGAAAAGAATATTTCTTACCTTACTCATTTCAAGTACATATAAATATAAAATAAATTTTGAAAAATATTCATACATTTTGTTACATATATCATGTTGCATTTGTTCATATTTATGTGCAAAAAAGGAAAAAATATTACCCATCAAAAATGGTGCTCATCAACTAAACAGGCTGAAATAGTAAATGACCTAAGAGCACCAATTTTCATTTAGTTACAGATAACATTATACACATGATCTAAAATAACTGGAATTTCTTTCAAGTAAAACAAAAGCGATGAACAAATCTGAATATGATGTAGTTATGGAGACTATTACATGGTTTGATTAAATATTTCTGAGTGATGTGGAAGGTAAGACATAATTACAACTTTCATCTTTGAAATCACTGTAATTTCAAATTTTGCATCAACTACATGAAAAATCTATTCAAAATAAACCATACTTTAAGAAGAAAGTAGATGAGGCTTGAGGATCACTAGTAATAGGAATGATTTTCAGTTCTTCTGCTTGCATCTACAAATTCAATTCACTTAAAGATACAAATTAGTAAACAAGAAGTGCCAACAACAATGACAATATTGCAAGGTAAAAACAAATACAGTGGTACTTCAGTTCATGACTTAATTCTTTGCACAGTTCTGTTCACAAAACAAATCAGCTGAGAACCAAGTCAAATGCAATGGTTAGGCTAAATGTTAACCATACAGGAAAGTTCAATTAAGTCTTGTCAATTTGGTTGGTGATCAGAATCATGGGAAGAATTAAATCCTTCAACTGAGGCACTACTGTATAAAGTTGTGACTATTATGGCTTGTATATGGATTCCCCCTACCCCAAGCTTTTGTCTTCATAGGTAGGACTTTATGAGTTGAATGGATCTAGCATGTTTTAATAAAGATGAATGGTGAAAGGTGTGTGATAACTAAATTAGTCTGTTGAATATTTTAGCATATTTCTGGGTGTGGATAATGGGAAGCTCCACTCTAGCTGTGGACAGCACCACCCATTAGGCTTGTAGCTTCAATTGAACAAAAGGAAAAAGAGGCTTATTCTTTCTTGCCTGCCCTACCAGGAACTGTTTCTTCTCCACCATATCCCTGTGCCACTCAACTGCAGACTGAAACTTCTGTATCCTCTGAGCTAAAATCAGCCTTTCCTCCTTCATTTGGGGTTAGGAATCTTGTTTTTGCAACAAGAAAAGTAAAAGAGTGTCAGATGTCACTGTAGGTCATTTACAGCTCAATGAAAATACCTGAAAATGCTTTATTATATAGTACCTGCCTTTATTGCCTCATCTTAACATAATTATGTCCCTACGTTAGTCTAAAACTTCCCCAAAATCGACATCTTCATATCCACAGTTGAAGATTACTCAAAAGATAAACACACTCATGCTGACCTGTTGCTTTTTAAGTCCCTGGACCTAACTTCTGTACTGGCTCATAGTCCTTTTCCTTATTTGTTCTTTACTATTTCATATTAACTTTTTGTTCCATCTTTGGTCTTCACTCACAAATGGGATTTCAGTTTCTCTTTCACTAGGAATATGCAAATACTTTAAAAAGAACTTTCAATAAGTGGTAATTTTATACCTGTTCATTCTGTGAAGACTGACCTCCATATATTCTTGGGTGTTTTTATTTCTATTACTATGAATAACATCCTTGTTGTGAAGGATATTATCCCCTCCACTTAAGCACAAGTGCTTATCCTGTCTCACCACTCAGTGGTATGTATCCATCACTTCCCATCAGTCCCTTTCCCCTGTATTGGATAATTCCCAAAGACATACACAATAGACTATAACATCTTCATTCAGAAAGGAAAAACAATATTTCTTCATACATCATCTCCCTCCAGCTGCTACAATATTTTCTCTCTTTACGTATGAAACATTAAAAATTGTCAACTTCTTTTTTTCTCTCCAATTTCTATCTTGTACTCACCTCTTAAACAAATTTCAAATAGACATTAACTCCACAAATCCACTGAGAAATTTCCTGCAATAAAGAGCATAATGCCAAACACATGACTTATTTATTTTTATTTGATTTATCATCAGGAATCTATTATGACATTTTTCCTAAGTTTATTCCCCCCAATTGACTTTCAGTACTAAACTTCCTTACTTGTCCTTCTAGCTAATTTTCTCTATGTCTTTGCCAGTGTCTGATCATGTATCAAATCTGTAAACGTTATAGGTATCCCTGTACCTATATCACATCTACTCTCAATCCATCTACTCTCAATACATACTATTTCTATTCATCAGTAACTAATAATTTTATGCCTACATTTTAGACATTTCTGTAGATCACATTTGAATTCTGTGTCTGAATCTCTACTTGAATCTCTAATAGGTTATTTCCAACATAACACATTGGATACTCACTTTTTACATCCCCCTCCCTAATAACACTGTTCCACACAACTCCATATTATGTTGATTATACATTTTAGGTAGTTGATATCCTTGATATCTCTCTGCTCTTTACACAACAAGTCTAAACTATTAATAAATTGTGCTTGATATAATATCAAAATATGTCCACTTTCCTCACCATTCATTTTGATCATTTTTGTCCAAGACGCTATACATAATATCTGGGTTACTGCAATTATAAAGGTATGTGTGTACCTGCTCCTCCCCATGCTACCGGTTTTATATGAACCCTTTGTATGATCATTATAACTCTGCTGAAAAAATTCTGACCATACATTCCAAAATTCCTGATTAATGAATAAGTTCTGCATTGGGAGAAAGTTTGCAAATCAGATTAGTTCATAAATCTGACAAAATGAGTCTAATACAGTTTTAATACGGTATTTAATGTAGAGCATTAAAAACCAATACATAAGTAAAATAAGCCCCCAACTGTATTATATAGCTGTATGCTGTTGCATTGTACAATAAGCACAGAGCAGCACAACTGCAGCAATGTCCAGCAGATATGTGAGCTACTTCTGTGATTTTCTCTCATTCATGCATGTTCCTAATGTGAGGTCTGCCTATATCTTTAAAAGTACAAAGCATGCATGTTAGTAAGTCAGGAAATACCTGTACTTACCATCTGTAATGCTTAAACTTAATGATCAACAGAGTAACTTTTGGACCTTTCATGGCTTGGGTTTAGATGTCCCCACAAAGACTCATGTAGTCATAGGTGGGGATTTTTCAGAGATGGCTGGATATAGAAGGTGTGACACTAAAATTGACTTAGGGAGCAATGCTAGGTTTAAGGGCACTATGACTAAGAGTGTAAGGGCCACCTGCCCTATATAGCCTTGACAAGATATAAAGGACAGAAAGAGCTGTGGTGGTTCCTTGCTTTTTTGCTACCTTCTGCCTGGTTCTCCTCTGTAATGCCCATCTGCCACACCACCCTGATTTGGAGTCAGCTGGAGAGTTGCAAAGACAGAAGACTTTGCTTTCAGAGGAGAGTTCTAGAACACCATGTTCCAGAAAAAAAACAGCAGCCAAGGAAATTGTTCTTTGGATTTGGTTCATAGGCACTTGACCCTTACAGCCGAGAGAAGGAAGCACGGCTACTGCTCCAACTGGTGAAGGACTTGGCATCATCCGTGTGTACTGGTTTTAGGTTCATTCAGAGCACAAGAGATGTGGAGTCAGGAAGGCTTCCACCCAGATTTCAGAAGAAGGTCTGGGAGACCAGACAGTACCAGAGAGGCAGTGTGTTAAGTTATGAGTGGGAAGCCAAAGGTTCAGTGGAGACCCCAAAAGTTTGAAGAAGCCAGGATTGTGGGTCCTCTGAGGAAAACTGCCAGAAGAGTTCAAAGCAGGCCCCAGAGAGAAACTATGGGAGCTATAATTAACAGCAGTGCCATAGGTGTGGAGCCACCCAAACTCTTCGTAGTTCACAACTCACCAGCGAATCCCTTGGAAGCTGCATATAGAACTATAGGACATAATGCTTTTTCTACTGCACTTTGGACTTGATTTAGTTACATTCCATTGTATGCCCTTGTTTGTGCCTTGTGAAATGGTAATATTTATCTTTTGGAAGTGTTTAACTGTCCTTTCATTTGCACAAGGGCTTTTTGCCAAGAATTTTCTTAAATCTCAAAGGAGATTTGGAACTTACATGTTTCAGGAATAACTTCTAGGACTTTGGAAACTCTTAGGAATGGATTAAATGCCTTAATTAAATTAAATTGAATTAAATTCAAGCATGATTAAATTAAAGCAATGTCCATGTGTCTTTGGAGGTCAGGGGCAGAAGTTTATGGTTTGTGTCTAGAAGTGTCATGCAGTCTTAGATGTGGCTTTTTCAGAGGAGGCTCAACCTAGGGTATGTGAGGCTAGAATTAAGGGTACATAATTACTAAATCAGTACACTAATTGACTTGTGGCTAAATCAGTACACCTTAATCTCAGTAGCCTAGGTAGAGCATAAAAAAGATAAAGATGTTCTTAAGGTCTCTGATTTTGCTATCTTCAACCACCATGAACTATTGCCCTTCTGCCATGTGCCACCCTGCCTTGGAATAAGCAAATTATGGACTGAAACCCCTAAAAAATATGAGCTACATAAAGCTTACTCTTTTTAAATTTGGGCATTGGGTTTTTGTCACAGAATCCAGTGAGCAGCAGGTTATTATTAGAATAAAGACAAGAATCTTAGAGGAAATATGTCAGTATGTCACATGTGAAGAAATTAATGAAATAGTAGCTCATTTTTTTCTAAATATCAAAAATTAGTTCTTTTATCATTAAGTGAAATTAGAATTTTATGGTTAATCCTTGACTTGTGGTTAGAATTCCCAAAGAATGAATGGATATTGCCTCAATAGATAATAGATTATTACTGAGGTTATTCAGTAAATACTGGATTCCCAGACACTGGAGAGAATTTCTTGCACTGGATGAAAAGGTATTTCATTGGATCATACAAATTGTATTTTTCTTCCTACTTTTAGTTAAACTGTACTTACTGATGTTTATTATACAAGCAAGTCATGTTTCTTACTCTTGCTTTCTTGTAATAGTCTGATAGTTAACAAAAAATATGTATACAATAGAAGTTATAATAATACTGAATTTTCTGTCATTACTATAACTACCTGCTCTAATTCAGTTGCCTAAGCCAAATTATGATCTTATAGTTCTATAGGTCAGTTGTTTTACACAGAACTTATTAAGTCAACATAAAGGAAATAAGATTATCTTTCTTGTGGAGGCTCTAAGCAAGAATATCATGATATCTTGTAGTGGAATATGTTTTTTGTTTGTTTGTTTTTTGTGGTGCCAGGGATTGAACTCATGACCTCGCACTTGCCAGGCAGGTACTTATGACACTGAGCTAAATCCCAGGCCCAATATGTTATATTTTTAAGCCACAAAAACACCCTGGGATATTGAGCAGAAAATTATGTATGAAGTTTTCATACAGGTACACTGTACAGTTTACCTTAGCCAAAAGACCAAGAAGCAATTATACAGCTACACTCTGATACAACTGTTTGTTGCACTAAATACAGTAAGATCTTTATTTTAATTTAGTTTTTAAGATTTACAATAACACAGGATAGAATGTTTAACTGACTATGATGTCCACCCTCAACTGTCTCACATACTTGTAGGAAATCTAAACAATTAAATGAAGACCACTGCATAATAAAATATAAAGTATATCAGGGCAACTAAGATGTGACAAGACAGCTAAGTAAGAGAACGATGAAGACAGTAGAGTATTTCCGATGAAAAAAAATATTTGGTAAAATAATATACCAGACACAAGGAAGTGTGTTAGTTGAGAGTGTAGTGCTTGTTGAGCTGGAGATGAATGTCCAAGACAGATAATTCAAGAAAAGGAAAGAGCTGGTCAGTAAATATTGTAAATTAAATTAAATTTAAATTAACATTGGATATACTATTTTGATAAACACATAGGACTACATAATCATACCTGTTAACATGATGCTTCTTTTCTTTTCTTTTCTTTTCTTTTCTTTTCTTTTCTTTTCTTTTCTTTTCTTTTCTTTTCTTGTTGATTGCAATTCTGAGCTATCAAAATAATTTTCCTGAGTAAACATTGTAAAGTTATTACACTAACAGATACACACACACACACACAGAAGCACAACTTAGAAGTTTGCATTTGTGTCTCAATCTAGATGGAATTTATACTTAAATCAGTTAATGGCCTCAACTGTATAATATATCCATTCATTCATTCATTGATTTCTTCATTCATTAGATCATTGCTGATGTAAATGTAGTCAGAAACATTATCTCTCCCACTTTCCTGAAAACATACTATCCTGTATTTCTTATTATTAGTGTAGCTGTGTGAAAGTAAATGATGAGAAAATACACATAAAATCCTGAACATCAAGCATGGTTTATAATGAGACAAGTTAGTTGTACAACAAAGGAAATGATTAATGATTTGTTCATTTGTAGTTGTAGAATGGAAATAGATAAATATTAAAAGTCTGACAGACATTGATTCAAATTAGAGTAGAAGATCAACCATCTATTTCCTTATGACTTCAGCCAACTGTGCCATTACTTTTAAGTCTCAATTAGTATCTCAGTTTTAAGTGAGGGTAATTATATTGATCTGACAGACTGATTAAAGACATAATTTAGATGTACACAGGACAAAAAATATTATTCTTTCTACAATTTATTTCAATTCGACCGTTACTATGTAGCAGATTTTTAAAGTAACCATTTAGCAAATTTAAATTTATTTATCCTTAATTCTTCTAATTCAATCACCAGCAATATCAAACTTTGTCATTTAAATAGATGACAGGCAAGGTTTCATAAGAGGTGACTGCAGCCTTTTCATATGCCTACTTTCAGAGTGAAGCATTATCACTAGAGAGGTTAATATAAATGAAGGAAGTTGACTCCCTGTGGGAACCTCCAAGAATATATACATTGGTTTCATCTAATACTAAAGAAACAGTAATAGCTGTTAATGTATATTTTTCTTTGAATTTGATGGACCATTTATTTTATATAAGTTTTCATTTACTCATTAAAGTAGCATGCACCATTAGTTTGGAGTTTAAATATAAGGTAATATAATAAGCTACTTGCAGACATTCTCTGGAGTCCTCCCACAGGTGGGCAGAATTTAACAAACTATTTCATATAATATATGCTTTTTTTCACTATGAAGAAGCTATCGCTTTGCTTTTCATCCTACTCTAATGGTCTGTTGATAGTCATAAACAAAACCACAACAACAAAAACAAACAAACAACTCATGGTGTAAAACATGCATCAATATTTTGTTTCAGGTTAAATACCTTTTTGCCCTCAAATATCTCATTGGTAGCTTTTGTATTTAAAAATTCAAAAATATTCTATGAAAGTTTCACTGAAATATGATGTTTTTGTAATGAATATGTGAACCTCTTTGAAATGTTAAGTTACGTATTTTGTGATTTTGAAATTGTGACAGAATCTAAAAGCAAACTGGCTCTCATCTTCTCTCACATTGATATTACCACACATTAAATGAGTTACAATGCTATTTTTGCTTGAAATAATGTTATACTATTTGTATATAACTTTAGAACATTAGAGTTCACAGTTTTTTCTTTGAAAAATGAAAATATATTTTGTTGAACAGGACAATATACATTGCCATGACAAGACAGAGCCAAATCAAAAACACACAAACAGTTGCAGCTAACCAATTTAGGTAGCATCTTTCCATATTCTCTTCCCAAAGTGATCAAAGCCAAAATAAATTATACAGTGCAAACATAAATATCACAAATATCTCTTGTTGTTTTTAGTACTAATTGTTTTGAATGTTCTCTGTCAACTACCTTCTTGCTTAAAATATTTCATTTTATTCTTCATCACTTCTGCATGATCAAGAGAATCATTTTTCCCATTTTATAGTAATAAACCATTACAGAGTTGTTAAGTAAATTACCTAACACTGCCAGCCAGTGAGAAGAACAGCTTGATTTTTAAACTCCACCATCTTAAAGAACATGAGACCACAGCTATTATTTAGGATAATTATAAATATTACAGAAAAGCTGATCAACTCTTTCTTCATTTCTCTTTTAAGATAAACCATTTCCTGACATACAACAAGCAAGTGTACTGAGGCAGAAGGAGAATAAGTTTAGGTAGATGTAAAATGGATGTTCTTACATTTCACATTGCAAAACTCAAAGGAAATGATGAAGATTAGAGACAGGAAAGAATATTCAAACTCTCAAATATCATTACTCAGGAACTTACTTTTAGCTGAAAGTTATGATAATATTCCCTTTGTTATAGTCCTTCATAGTTTTGAGTGAATGTTCATATAGATGGTAGGATTTAATCTTCATAAGAAAACCCTAATAAAAATATGACTACTAATAAAAAATATGATGCACAAAGAATTAAAACACATTGAACTCTGAGTAAGAAAATCCTCAATTTTTGTGAAATGGGAAGGAATTGTTCAAAAGAAAAAAGAACTAGAAAGGGTGAAAGAGGAAACGATAGTAGGGAAAAGGGAAAATGCCTCCTGGGCTTACTATGCTATGTATTATAGACTAGGAGGCATATAATATGTCTCTTAGATCATTAAAAAGGTAGATTTGTGCTAATATCAATGGAAGAAATTTTTATGCCCCATGTCTTATACTATGAGTAACTATTTTAAAGATAATGTGTAATGTATTATCTATTATTATTCTCCTATTAATTCACTATGAAATGTTGTTTTACCTTTTTAAATAAAATAAAATAAAGAAAAACCTCAATTTTCTTAAGATCTAATTTAAAATCAGCCAAGTAGTAATCACAGTATGTATTGTGATGTCTGAAAACTGAGAACCAGTAGTTTTATTTGAGTCATAAAAATAATATTGACATTCTGTCATAATGACCTCTTGTTATGAATCTTTTTAATGTTCAGAACTTTTTACAGTAATTGAGGTTTCATTTAAATACTAAATTGTGACATGACTGCTCTTTGAACTAGGGACTTCACATAGGTAGGTGATTACATCCCAGGACTAGTGAAAAAAGCTATAGCATTAGTGGAACCCTGCACTGAAATTCTTTCTGAAGAGACTAGACTGGAGTTTTTAATTGGGAGTGTCTACAGGGACATGTGTAATTCTTTTACATTTTAACAACTATTAGAAAATTTGGAATTTTGGCTTTGGGCTCTTTGTGGTCCAAGTTGCATAGCTGAGTAATATGAACACAATAATATTGATACTTAGGGCTATATATATATAGTCCTAAGTATCAATGTCATATAGTTCATATACATATATATAGCTATTATTAATAACTGTGGCAGAATGCAAATCACAGATTCTGTAACACCTGGAACTTTTAAGTCAAAGGCAGAATAGATCTTTCAACTTGAAATACATGATCCAAAAATTGAAGAAAATGATCAGCAAAGAACTTTATCCTGCACTTCTTTCTTAAAAGTGGAATAGATCTTTGATTCTGAAATAAATTATCTGAAAATTGAAGAAAATGAGCAGCGAAGAGTTTTATCCACAACTACGTGATATTCAATAAAGTCTCTGAACCTCTTTCTTTGCCTAAGTTGTCTTCTCTAGTCCTACAATGTACTTCACATTCTGAGATTCCTCCTTTTTCTTCCAAAAAATGTTCCCTTCAAATAAAAAAGAGGTATTTATCTTCTGTCTCTTTGTTATCTTCCTACAATTACATCTATTTGGCTGATTGCTTTGTCATTGAGGAACACTGTCATAAGATCAGAAGCCAGTAGAAAGATGATGCTGGGGTACTGTTGCATAGTGGGGAAAAAATATGGTCTTTGCACCAAGTTCCAGGAAGGGAGTTTCTAACCTTTAGGGTTTTTCTAGTGTTACTTTGGTCTTTCTTATTCATGCTGGGCTCCACAGACCATTTCTGTGTTTATGCCAGTGAGATCGCTTCTAGTCGGCTCCTATATGGTTTCAGGACATGGAATGGCCATACTCAAATGGCCAACCATGTGAATAAAGTTGATTATTTGTGCCAAATAATAAATGGCAGATCAATAAACCTCTTGGGTGGTGAGAGGTCTAAAGATTGAATTCAATTATGTGGTTATTAATTCACATAGGCATATCTAGCTAATGATACCCCCAATAAAAATTCTGAACACATGTTACATGTAGCTCTGGTGTACCACCTGGATGGTGAATACATCAGTCTGACTGTAGAATAACAAAACCAGATTCCATGGGGAGAGAACATGGAGGTTCTCATACTCTTAAGGGCTCATACTTTGTGTCTCTTCTTTAGGTTATTCCTGGTTTGTATCCATCCTATATATCCTGAGTATAGGGCTCTGAGTACTGTCAGTCATTCTAGTGACTTATTACACCTGCTAATCTAGGGGAGTTCTTGTATTTGTAGCTTGTGGGTCACAAGATAAGGTGGCATGGAAACCTCCACTTGTAGCTGGTGCTGGAAGTGAGGGCATTTTTGTTTGTTAGTATAGCCTAAATTTAAACAGTTCGTGTTAATTCTGGGTGACCTACCCTGCAAAACAGGGATAGCAATGTTGATTTTATGGCATTTTTTTCTTAAGAATGAATTAATATATGAAAAGTGTCCACATTAATAAGTGCTCAAAAAGGAGGGAAAAGAGATGAAGAAAGGAATGAAGACAGTTATGGACATGCATCAACTCCATATGAAGAATGTACACATTATGTACTGCACACATATACTAAATAAAACTATATGGATATGTACTCAATGAAACAAGCAAAAATACGTGTTCAATAAATGTTTCTGTTTTCTTTCCTTTTTTAAGAGCAGAAATAGTTATTGAGAGAAAGAAATCTCTTGTCTGAGAGAAAGACAGAAGGGGTTCTGCGCAGGTTGCCAGAGACTCTGTCTGTTGTACGGATTTTTGTAGAGTGAAACCACGGGGTGAGGCAGATCTAAAATTGGGGAAAACCAGGAACTTGTGAGGTAGAAGAGCATAAGGAAGGTCAGAGCTATGGTCAACCAATAAGTTTAATTGTTTAGGTAAAACTGACCAAATCAGGGACAAGTGGGGAAGTGAGTCACATAGCAAGCGATCATTCTTAGGGATCAGTGACTCTTCCTATAGGGGGTTGGGATGGTGACTCCTAGTTTCTCAAGGTAATCTATACATAATCTCTAAGGATTACACTTAAGGGGGTGGTTTCATTTGTTTTGCTTTCTGTCCTGAGATCTGGCCCACAACAAGAAGTGTGTGTCTCCTCCAAGATCATCAAACACCTGGTCCTCTGTGCCGGCTTCTTCAAGGGCCTAGCCCTGTCTGACTGCCTATAATATTTCTAACTAGCTTAGCTGCCTGTAACATTCCCCCCTCTGAAGAAGTGTCCTGAACTGCCATAAGGGAGAAGTGGATGATGACTGATCTGGCTTCTTCAGGCTAAAAAGGGGCATAGTTGTTGATCAGCAGTCAGAGACATTCTACAGAGGATCTTTCTAAAGGCCCTCGATAGACACCAGGCAGTTTCATGTTGGGTGGCTCTACAGCTTTAAGTCTGGAGGAGGCAAAGCCAAAGAAACAATTAAGCATACATGGCCCAAATAATGTAATCAACATGATAATTATGAGTATAGTTAACAAAGATTTCCACCACTAGGAGCTTAATGGCTTTGCATAAGGAGAAAAAGTTTGTGTTTTCTGTTTGTTGATCAAACTCAGGACCTTCAGCTTGCCAGGCAGGTACTTATGCTGCTGAGCTATATCCCTAACTCCTACTACAGTCTTCAAAGTGGGGATAAAAAAGTCTTTTGCTCTTTCTAAACATGCTTTTCCCTACCCCAACAAGTGAATGTGTATGTCTCCCATCCCTCACCATCTACCATGCTATAGAACATCCTCTAGCATTTGGTCCAATAGGTTCTTGCATTTATTTAATATTTAATTGCCTATAAGATTTTGGTCTAAGCACTAGAAATATACTGGTAAACAAGGCAGACAAAACCTAGGTCAATTATAACACATAAGGTACAAATAAAAGTGAAAAAATAAGATCATCACTTTTCTATTTGACAGAGTAACTAGGTTGGAAATTGTAGAGCCAATATATGGTAGTCAGAAAAGTTCTCCCAGCGTATGAGGCATTTGAGCAAAACAATGACTTATGAAGAAAAGTCAGTCATGAAACAGGTCAGGGTGAAGGATCCTAGATAGAGGAATCAACAATTGCAAAAATTGCAGTGCCCTCTGGATAGGAAAAAATCTGTCCTTTCAAAAATAAATTAAATATCAACACAATAAAAATGTACTAAAATTTTAGAGTTCTCTGACTAGCATAAATGGGTTCTATTAAGATATTCCTTACATTCAAACAAAACAATCTACCTTAAAACATCAGAAAGTAAAGTCATGCATTTTATGACCCCTCTTTGAAATTTTCCAATCAATGTAAAACTCAATATGTTGAATATGTTAACTTGATAAGAAAGGGGGAGAGAGAGAGAGAGAGAGAGAGAGAGAGAGAGAGACAGAGAGAGACAGAGAGAGACAGAGAGAGACAGAGAGAGAGAATATCTCTATAACTTTTAAAATCAATTCACGTGTAACTACCTAGAATTCCAGACATTTGGATTTATTTGTTTAGAATAATGCTGAGTTCTCAGGGAGACCAGCGAAGTTCAAAGAGGTTAAAATTAAAAAAAGGTAAAATGTCAAGTATCTGTTCATTCTTACTCTGAAATAACTCTTAGGCAGCTATCTGTTGAAATGTACAGCAGTTCATTCAATCCACATTCCTGCTCAGATCTATGCTTTTCTCCAGTTTTGTATAGATCAATTTAAAATTTTCCAAGATACAAGATAAGACTTCACTGAGCTTCTAAATGTTCTTCAAAGATAACACTGAAAAATTCAGTTATGCTACCTTTTTTTTTTTCCAAAAGGAAGAAAACCTTGCCATAATCAGTGAAGCTATTTTTAAATTTCACGAGGGCAGGAATGAAGGTACAAATTAATGAGCTAATGCCATATTAATGTAGTCTTTTTGATCTTGTAATCATGAGCTCTTTACAAATCATGTTTGGTTTCAAGATTGTGATTGGAGACTCCTGGTTGCAGACATATAATTTAAATAACATTAAAGGGAGCTCCAGATGTTTCAAGAGAAACACTTCATACATTTAAGAATGAAAGCACAGAAGATAATCTTGTCTAAGTGACGGTGTTCTCACAGACAATTTGCTTTACCTTTTAAGACTTTAGATATTTTACTTACATGGTATATTGAGGGGTTCTTTCAGATTTTAAATAAGATGAAAATTATTCATGGTTGATAAATCCAGAAAAATAAGTCATAAACCAGAAAGTTTCAGAACATGATCAGGTGACAGATCTTGAAGTATTATTAAGGAAAAAAATAAGTAAGTCTAGATTACACAATTTTTTGAGAGATTACATCTTATAATTTTACTTTAAAACTATTGTCACCTACATGCTGATGTGTCCTCTGACTACAAAGGTCAAAATATAGATATTGTATCTTTGTGATGAGAGCAGATTTGAAGCAGGACTTTTAATACTTCTGTGAGATCTCTAGACCTTCCGCATCATTTGACTAGGTGGGAAAGTTTTCACTACAAAATATTTTTGATAAGTGTAGAGGAGAAAAATGAGGAGAAACAAGTGAAGAAAAGAACCCAATAACAAAAAACTTGACATTTAAAGGTGACGTTTTTTTAAAAGTCAAAAATCTGAATTACAAAGGAGCTAGTTCAAAATCACTGTGTGGCCAGAAAGAGTTCCTAAGAGAGAAGGCAGAATAACAGTTTTATTTTTTCAGTGGTGAATGTTTTTGCTCTTCTCTGAATTTTCTTCATTAGGTAAAAGCTATTTATTTATTGAAGGTCAGAAATTTTAGCTTAAGTAGTATAACAATTGAATAGAACATGCATTGTGATTTCTTCAAGGACCTCTCAAGGAATTTTTCCTCCTCTGTGGTTTAAACGCTTTCTGTGGTACGTTTTTGACAGATGTGGTTATGAATATTTATAGTATTTCCAAACATGAAAAATAAAATGTTGCAGCTCTAGTACCAAATGAATAAGAAGCTTTCAGAAGAAATAAGAAAATATAATAAGGTATGATTTTTTAAAAACTGTGTATCTTGTCTTGATTAACTTTGGCACATAAGACTGCCATGCAGTGGTTTAGTAGTGTGTAGTTGTACTAATCATTTTTTTTCCCTTTGGTTTCTTAAATTACCTCTGTTAAAATTATCTCCAGAAACAAAATCTGTTGTTTCACAAGTAGTCCATTAACATTTCTAGTTATCACATTGTGACTGCAAACAAAATGTTTGGGTATCCCAGAAACTAATCAGACCATAAAATGCTGAATATGACATACAAAGTGGTAGATAGGACCTTCAGCCAGATCACATTACCTACAACTTTTAAATTTAAAGTTATTAGTGTTTATCTATAGTCTTATTTTTATATAATGTATATATAAAATCCATGTATACATTTTGTATCACATAGTGTATATATATAATATATATTTAAATCTCAGTCATAAACAACATAAAGGATCAAGTTATTGCGTTAGTTAAAATCTGTTCTACTACACATCACTGGTTATAGACAAATGCCTACTTCACAGAAGAAATTCTATTTTTGATTTCTGAAAAATCAAAGCTGAGTTGTGTATGACAATTTTTAAAAGAAATACAGTTGCATATGAGAAATATTAAAGATGCTCCTAAGATCAATCATATGCATAACTGATTCCAGAATAGTGTGTATGTACTTATCCCATATAAATGTGGAATAGTTAATTATTACTATTTAATAATTCACCCCACTCAGCAATTATGCAATATTATTGATTTCCAATTTCCGTTATTTTAGATATCTTGTTAATTAGTTTAATTTCAATCTCTACTTAAGGTGACTTTTACAAATATATGAACTATCAAAATTTAAAATAGCATAAAAACCAAAAGTCTCATTAGGAAGCATGGGAACATGCTTTATTAGAAATAGAAATTCAAATGAAAGAAAAAATTTACACAGAAAAGACTTCAATTAGGAAGTAACAGGGCAGGTAGGAAATGGACTCCGGCTTGAGTGTAGCTGCATGAGCTCTACTCCGATGAAAAAGAAGAGACTGATCCATTTACAAAAGAGTGGAGACCAGTTTCATCGGTTGCTGCAGTGGGCCGGGGTCGGCTTGAGAGGAATCTTCAATACCTGAGAGACAATTTCAGTTATGTGAGACTCTGTTGGAGTTCAAGGTCACCATACGTTTAGGGCAGTGGAGATTGTGGGAACATTCAAATTTATCTGAGAATCTGTTATCATGAGGTCCTTAGTCTTGAAGGATAATGAGATAGGCTGGGTTTTGTTTTGGACCTTTTAAACAGATACTTCCTAAGTGATGACATGGACGCATGTACAGCTGAGAAAAATGTGACCCATGTTTTTAACAATGAAGGTTAAGCTTTGCTTTACTTTTACTTCCTTACTGTAGCCTATATGTCAACCTAAGTGAAGAATTAGAATTTTTATCTCCAGAACACTTTTAACTCCCTATCTCCTTCAGAAGAAAACACAAATCATGCCTTTGGTGAGTAACAGGTTAAGGGTCAGGGAGTTTGGGCTTTGGATTTATAGTGATTTCCGACTATGCTGTGACTATGTTATAACTATAGTATGACTATCTTTTGAGGAAGAGGTTTATGATTGGAAAAGATAGCACAAAAGAAAATGAACATGCAAAATGTTTATCATTATATAATTTTCTCCTTCTCTTCTTGTTCCTTTCTTTTTTCCTCTTCTTTGGTTGTCTTCTTTTTCCTTAGTTAAAGAGTAAGTCATATATTATATTTTTATTGTCTAATCATTTATTCATGCTTTTTATGAGCTTACAAATAAATATTGAAAGCCTATTAGTAAATATGAGAAAACTTGTGTCTATTACATCAAAATTGTGAACAACTCTCAAGATTTTATTGTTCATCTTGAATTTATGATATAAAATTGTCTCAGGAATAGCACTCATTCAACAAATGTGTAATTTATAATTTAATTAAAGTTCTGACAGCACCAAGTTATCAGACAGCTAGAAATGTAATCTCAGTTAAGACAAAAACAATATTTACCTGAATTTACTTGAATGAATTCTTTTGAAGAAACTGTTAAAGCTAGCCAATATAAGAATTTCAACAGTGAAAGAGTCTAACTTCCCAAGAGTACATCTTTTTACCAATCTTGGATAGGTAGAGAATAAATCATTAACATTGTTCATTAATATTAATGATTTCCATCATCATCACAGTTAGTCTTGTTTCCTTTAAAGTACAAGTTCATGGAAAAAAGACAGGAAAAAGGAACCACTCCACCCTTATCTGGAATGGCATCAAAAGTTCATAAAAATTTGCAGTTGCTTCCGGGATAGGACAGAGTTGTGCTATTGAGAACCAATGACTCTATTACGCCTGTGTATTGTTTCAGTGTAATCTTCAACTTAAATAATATCTCATAATATTGCAAACATATTTGATTCTAACAATCTTAAACCATACTCTTCTATGACTAAATTGTTAAGGTAAATTTTTAAAGAAATTGGTTCTGAGTTTTCTTTAAATTGCATAAAAAGAAATACATGAACACTACAACTAACTTTTACTCATTTTTTTAACCCTTTTAATTACCTTCATGTTATTTTTAGAAAAAAATGACTGGGAATGTTTTTCTTAGGGTCAGCTGTTATTAGTATGATCATCATAGATGAGCCATAATAGAATCCCTGAAAGTCATAGGCACTCTGAAACCTGAAGCTTTAGAATG
This sequence comes from Hydrochoerus hydrochaeris, assembly GCA_004027455.1. NCBI lineage: Eukaryota > Metazoa > Chordata > Mammalia > Rodentia > Hydrochaeridae > Hydrochoerus > Hydrochoerus hydrochaeris. The sequence continues at coordinate 334,346 of PVLA01000279.1, forward strand.
ACTTTTTATTAGCACCACTGGACCCAAAGGGCATGTAGCCTTGTAGTAGACTGAAAATTTCATATATAATCATGTTTCATAATTTCACAGGGAGAAACCTGTTATCTATGAATTTCAAGACTTGGTTTTCTTTAGCCTTGAAAAATACAGGTATCTATTTTATTTATACATGATTTCATACCTTAGTCCCTATTAAAATATGAAAGAGGTGAAGAATCCATATCTTTAACAAACAGATTAATCTATGTTTTTAAGAATTGTCTTCCTAGTAAAACTATTATACTTCATTTAGCTCAGGTTATAAAGCATACAATATATCTATCATGATTAGTTTGAGACTAGGGAGATTTCTAATTTTTCACAAAGATACTTGTAATTTTCTCACCCTTAATTTTAGTGTTATTCTCTTCCCATATATTTCTTTCTATATTTCCTTTCACTTAAAAATTTTTCTTCTTTTTATATATAGAGTTTCCAATACTTGAGATTTCACTACTTTAATGAAATTGTCCAAAAGCAAATCTCTACCCAAAATTCTTTATAAATTATATATACATATTTTTATCTATCAAGATCTAGTATCAACAAAGCTATTTTTGAGACATGTTGATCTACTGAAATAAACATTTGCAAAGCCCAACTTTGTGTATTTAAATACAGGAGGGAAATTGGTACAAAAGGGGAAATTCTTCAAATGCTTGTCTTCTGGTGAATGAATAAATAAGCAGCATAAGATTTTGGGGAAATACGGAAATTTGAGGAAAAATGGGAGAGAGAGAGAGAGAGAGAGAGAGAGAGAGAGAGAGAGAGAGGAGACAATCCATCTTTCCCTTATCAGAGATACTCCTAATCACTTCATAAAGAGTGACAAGAAAGGGAACATGGTTTCCTTGTTTAATTGAATACTGGGAGTACTATTTTCTCACAACAGAAGGAAAAACTCAGCAGGGGAAAAAGAATAAAAGAAAACCCTCTTTAGGAAGATTTTGTTCCTGTGCAGATAATCCACAGTGTTCTATAGACATGTAGACCCTGAAAATTACATTAGCATTAAGGCCGGATAATGGACTCTGTATTTGAATTGTAAATTTGTGCATGGTTGCCTGCATTTATTAGAAAACTTAGCTTATAGAAGAGCAGATGGTTCCCTGTGCTCCAGATCAAATACTGTCAACTACTTATTTGATCATCTGCATTGGGGTTTTGATTTAAATAATTGAGCTTTTGCAGTCAGTGCTTTTGAAATCTGACCTGTTTCTTGCAAATTTTCCAACTGCAGCAACCATCACTGGCTCTCAACCAAGGGCTATTTACACCAATGTTTTGAATACTTAAACCAATACTTAAAATCCTTAGAAAAAGTTTTTATTCCTCCCAAGTGTGCACTTTTCAGTCTTCTGTTGAAATAATTAAATGGATGACACTGTACTTGATTTACAAAACAATTAACCACAAGGAAGGGAAATGGATTGATTTTTCTCATGCCTGTTTACGATAGATTATTTGCAAAAATGGTTCAATCAGCCCTGTCTTTTTATTTTCCCCCTTTAAGAATGAAATGTTGAAGATTTTTCTATGAAGAGGTGGAATGTGTTTCCTCACCCTTTAAGTTTGTTTTGGCCTTAGGACTTGTTTTGAATTATAATATATAGCGTTAAGAACATTGTGACAATGCTGAGTCTAGCAGGCCTCCATGCTTGCTACTTTTCTCCTTCCAAGACATTGATTTCTGGGTTATCTCAAAGTCAGCAGAGCATCTACATGACCTAGTGTTGCCACCAGTCTCATAGTAGACCTTTTGGAGATGAACAACATGGTGGAACAAGTCTGAATTCTCAATTCATAAAAATGAAAGCTAAGTAAAGGTTATTTTAACACATTGTGCTTTGATATTGTTGGATATATAACAATAGTTAACTGATAGAACCTCTATTTTATTTTCTACTAAGCTTTCTTTCCCACATGCCTTAGAAGTTTAAACATATACAGTTTTGAAGCCTAGACAATCTTTCTTGTCTGTTTACCATTCATGAATTTATTTAACCTCTGGGTGCCTCTCTCCTTTCAGTCAGTCAAAAGATATCTAATTAAATCCTAACTATACACCCATCACTGTGGAAGACTGGAGACAGGGCAGTGACCAATAGAAAAGCAGAGCGCTTATGTTACTTTTATGCTAAAAAAATATCCATATTTTAGAGTGTTATGAGAAGTAAATTAGGTAATGAATATACAACACACAAGCACATAAGTATCATTGGCACAAAACTCACTGCTCCCTAGTTTCTTTCAAAAGAAAAAGATGCATTACCTTAGAAATTATATCGAAACATATTTGAAAAAATGTTTTTATTACTGATCTTATATAGGTGTCTTATTACCATAATGCCCTAATCAACACAACAACTTTTCATGGCATGTATAATGTATTTTATGTATTATAAATAATCCAGAGATAGTTAAATCATACAGGAAAATATTATACCACAGGTTATATGAAAATCTTGTACCACATTACATCAGAGACTTGAGCATTGATGAATTTTAGTATCTACATGGTATTCTGGAACAGATATGCCTTGAATACCAAAGATGACTGAACTTAACCTCTTTAATTTTTGTTTCTAAAAAATGAAACTGACCTCATAGCTCTAAAATAATTTGATTAGCATAGGTTATACCTCATCTTCAATTTGTTTGCCTTAAGATTGTATATTGACTATGATATCCTTGTAATCATTAATAGTTATAATTAATGTTCTCAGAAATAAAATCAAAAGGGTAAAACCTTGATAAAGTGATTCCCAATATATTTTTGCTCAAGGTGGCTGAATGCAAATGAAACCACCCAGTTTTTCTCGAGCTGTAGATGATCCTCTGAAAGCTGCTCCTGAGCCAATCCCCATGTGAATTTCACAGATTGCTTAGTTGAACTGAGAACATGATCAGAACATCCAGGAACTTCAGATCATTAGTCATTTCAAGGGGGGAAGCAGATGGCTTCCCTAGAAGAGGGAGTTTTCACCTCCCACAGAATTTGGACGCCATTACATAAGAACGCCTGACTGTTCAGAGGAGCACGGGTAACATTTATCCTGAGTCTGAAGTTCACCTTTCTCTTCACCTTTCTGTAATGATATACACATACCTAAATAAAATGTTTTCCATTTGCAGAAAGGACTTCTAAAAAGAAAACTATACATTATTCTAAGCTTATCATCAGGGATCCTTTTCTGATAAGTGTACAATGGGATACAAATAATTAAATATGCATTGTTGTCAGAGAATTCTGTCTACAGAAATATATGTTCTATTACCATACTCTACAAAATAGCTTTGTTATCCTCAGCACTAGTGATGTTTATGGTTCAATAATTATTTCTCATAAGGGACAGTCTTGTAGAATGCTTGTCACAATACTGACTTCTCCAACAGATGATAGCAGTAACACCCATCTCAACTGTGCAATCAAAACTGACTCTAGACATTACCAAATATCCAGTGAGTTAAGAATTAGTAGTATACATGTATAAGGCTATCAGTAAGGAAAAGCACATATTTTCTATATTTAGCAAAGCACAACTGAGAAAGAAAGTAGGTAAAAGATGTAAGCCTGCCTTCACTTTTATATGATTTTGGCATTTATTCCACCATTATTTCATTTGCTTCTGTAGATGAGATAAGACAATAAGGAGATGCAAAATCTTCATCGGTTTCTCCCTGTATGAACATGATGTATAATCTGGGTTATTCAGGGCCCGAGAAAGGTAGGATCACAAGCTCAAGGCCGTCATGGATGACTTAGACCTTGTGTCAATATAAAAGAATAGGAAAAAGGACTGAAGACATAGCTCAGCATTAAAGAGTTTGCCTGGCATGCATGAGTTCATGGATATAATCTCCGTTAACACCCGTGTGCACAGGCTGACACATCCACAGTTGCACAAAGGTAAACAGACAAACGCGACCCTATTAGACATATCACTATAATCTCATCCTGTTTTAGAGTGCAACACTATCAATCAAACACTATAGAAAAAATAGTTGCTGGATTTTAAAAGTAGTATGAGTTTGAGGTCTTATAATAATATATGATGTCAGGAAATGGATTTTCTAATTTTAATTCTGATATTAATTATTATATCAATGCATGATATTGGAAAATGCCTGTCATCTTTATTAGCTTGCAGCACTACTTTAATAAAGTGCCACTGATGTGATGGAATAAACACAGATATGTGTTTAGCCACAGCTAGATGACCCAGAACAAAGTATTGGCAGAGTTGTTTTCCTCTGAGACGCTCTTCTTGGTTTGTAGATGGCCATCTTTTCCCTGTGACTTCATATCACCTTTCACTGTGTCTCTGAGCTATAATATCCTTTTCTTATTAAGACATCAGTTATTCATATTATTTTAGTGATCTCATTGTAATTAATTTCTGTGGTAACAATCCTATCTCCAAATATATTCTGGGATGAAGAGATGTAGAACTTCAACATATGAATTTTTGGGGAATTTCCGACTCTAGTTTGGTCAGAAATGTCACTGGTCCAAGTAAGTCATCACTTCTTTACCTGTAACATGGAGAAAAATAATACATACTTCATAGTAAATTTCCATATAAATTAATAGGCAATTTATTTATTAGTTGCTTATCCATCTATCTAATTTTATTAAATGCATCAGTGTCCAAAACATAACAAGTCTGTAGCAAAATAACTATTACAATGGTTGTAATTTTACTTTATTCTCAGTTAAGAAACAATGATAAGCAAAAGCTTTGCCTTCAACAATGGACGGAGCTAGAAAAACAGATAACAGGGAAAGTAGATGCAGATAAAAGTGATATAGGAGAAAATATAACTCCCAACCTGCTAGATGTCAAATACATAGAGTTTGTGTTCCCTGAAATAGAAGCATGAATTTCAAAGGATGAGGTAATTAAAAGTAGGAAAGCTTTATTGGGGAATAAGAATAGCTCCTAAGAGATGGGAGGAGACCTACAAGTGGGTTGCCACAGAAGCCCTTTGTCTGGGGCAATTTATACAGCAAAGTCACAATGTGGGATTTATTGCCAAACTGCAATTACCTATAGGATTACAAGTATAGCTGCCTAGTTAATATTGGTTCAATAGGGAAATAGGTTGCATAGCACAGGTACATGGTGGGGAAAAAGGTATTTTGGGGGAGGGATGGATCCAAAGGTTCTATAACATGGGTGACAGATATCTATCTGAACTTTTTTAGACCAGATGGTACTTATTACAGTATAATTCCAAGTTTCTACTTATCCGTTAGGGGAGGTGTATGGATGGCTGCATCTTTATTTATCTATTTTATTTTATTTTTTTGTCTTTTTGAGACAATTGTTCACTTTGTACTTCAGGTTGGCCTTGAACTCACTTTATACCCCACTCTGGCCTTGAATTCATAGTGATCTCCCTGACTCAGCCTCCCTGACTAGTCTTCTTCATATGTGCCTCCAGCCACAATTGTGATGTTTTTACTTTTTTACTGCTGACTTCCTTGAGAACCTGGTCCCTCTCCAGGGTTATGAATTTCTATCTAATTTAGCTGCCTGTAATAAGGAGGTTACAATCCAGAAGGACACAAATAAAAGCAGAGGTATGTAATGGTAGTGAGTAACATTTTCTTGACTCTAGCACTAACAATTTTTTTGATTTAGCAAAAGAGTACTTAAGAGAATTCCTAGTCTCAATATGTTAAAGTTGGTTGTATAAAAATTCTTTTCACTTCTAAACAGTTTTTAGACCATTTTCTGGTATGTCTAGTCCTGGGATATGGAGCTATGGTGACTTTGCATTTTACCCGGAATATAGCAAGAACCATTAACGGAATGTGTGAGCAAACAAGACCATATAAGACAGAAGCGTACATGACGGAGAATTTTCTGTTCTTCAGAATGAGTCAACTGTTTCTCTGATCCTAAGTGACTCTGAACACAGAGATGTCAGAAGGAGAGATGTGTAGGCAAGGCGGGAGGAAAAATTCGCCCTAGGGAGATGATAAGATGCTGAGCTGTTGCAAACCGGAGAACTTGTACTACTGGGCTCAGTCCTTGCTCCCGATCTTACAGAAATTGAAATTATGTAGCTGTGCAAAAAAGCTGGGGGAACGTCGGTCTGCTTCTCACTCTTGGCCTCTGTGTTGATTGTTAGGAAAGAGGAAAAACAGAAACAGAGGTATAGGCCCAACAGGACAGGTTTATTTTAAAACAAACCCAAGAGGGATCGCTCAGGTGCTAAAGACCTGACCAGCTGCTCTGCTATGGGCTTTTATAGGATCACGGAAAAGAACGAGTTCAGTGAGAGCACATTGCGCCTATTTTCCAGGATCAAGGCTTGAGAGGACACAAGCAATAATGGTGGTCCGAGGACAAGGCTTGGAAAAGTGCAGGGAACTGTGACTACTGTCAGTAACAGGGCTGGTCCTGTTAGGCGTCTCCTGGTGCAGTTTTGCTGGGAGGGAGCTGTTTGCAGGGTCTCTGATGAGCACGACAGTGGTAGCATTCCTTCATTGCTGGCAGTAAGGTGGCATAAAAAATATTTATGTGGGAAGTCTTTAGTAACTGGTTTTATATAACCCTGAAATTTTATGTTTTCATACCACATACACACATTTTCTATACTTTGGCAAATTTAATCCTAAATGAAATGAAAATATGTAAATCAACATTGGGAATTCATACCAACAGAAAATTTATGTTTGTGTGTTAATAGATTGTTCATTAGTTTTTATAATGAAGGCATATTTTTATGGATTAAAAATCAAATTTCACTGTGACACTTCACAACTTGAGGGAAAGAAAAATTATTTTCTCCACTAGACTGAAAGCCTCTTGAAATTCAGATTTCTTTTTAAGTCACATTTTGTTATCCCCCAAACTTCTGTGGTTCTGTAGAGTTTGTTTGATGTCGATTGCATTAATGAAAAGTCTATGTAAGAACTCTTCAATTGAGATAAGTCTAATTTTGAATTGAAATCATTAACTGTGGTACTTATCTTAACTTCTCTGATTTTAATTTACTTTTTTTCTACAAAAAAGAATATAATATTTGGTTTTAAATTTTATAGTATTTTAAAGTATTCAATGAAATAGTGAAGCATAGCTGGTAAAATATGTTCAAGATAGGCACGAGATACGTGTTTGCACCTTCTCCTTAACTTTATCAGGGAAATATAAATCAATGTCTAATGATATGTAGGAATAGAAAGCATTGCATTTTCACATAAACAAGTCTTTGATAATTTATTATAACTTTGGGACAAATTTTTTTATGGAAATAAATTTCAAATTATAATTTGACTTCATATAGCCCAAGAACACTAAACACATCATAAACCACAAAAACAAATATTTACAAAGACAGATGCACAGAGCATTTCCATTATGACTGCATTTCCCCCAGGGATCCCACCTGACCTGGAAAGGTTTCTATTCATTTATAAAATAATATAAAATATGTGAATTTTCTCCTGAAGGTATCAGAGAAAACATTTCCAAAATGCCTCACTGGAAGAAATAGAATCTTATCCTTTGGTGTTTTCTGTGTACATACTGTGTTGTGATAAAGTCAAGTTAGCAGACACAAGGACACACTGTGTGAAATAGAAAGAACTCTGAGTACCATAAAGTAAGTCCTGAAAATAACTGTAACAAACCAATTCTAAGTCTCATTCAACTTTTCCTCAGGATTTCCTTGTATTTCTTCTTTCCTTGATAATTCATCCAGTTTCCCATCCATTACATGAACATCTGACTGCTATAATAAATATTGCTATACCAACATGAACTAAAATTCAATTTATTTTACTTACCCATCTGAATATCTTTTCTATTTTATACTTAACAATTTTGTTTTCATGACACAGCATTATCCATTTTTATTGCAGTTCTTTCTCCTGTTTTAAATAATAGTTTAACAATATCTGCAAGATTTTGAAAATCTCTTAGATTACTATCTTGGCCATCTTTCCCTCATGTCTATAATTTAGTAACTGAAAATTGGCATGGTAACCATCTCTATGGTAATTTCACTGTCTTTATTCTTACTGAAACTATTCAACACCAGAAGTGATTACAATTATACTTTGCACAGCACAGAAAATTAGACTCAAAGTCAAGCAAATTCTTATCAAATGCACAGTGGATAAGAGAAGGTTTGCCTGACTCTAGTGTGTCCAATTCTTCTGCAGTTTCTAGTACAGTAGAGGAATAAAAAGAACACAGTGAAAACAGCAGACTAGAATACATAACTAGATTCAAAAACTGAACTTTTGGCAGCTGATGGTGCTGGGTTCTGTTGAGAATGATGAAGAAAAAAATTCTTTTAAATTCCCATTAAGTTTAAACTCTGTATATAAAGCTGCATGGCAACAGCAATCTTCCTCTTAATTTACATTTATTTAGGCCCATCTCAAAGGACTTTGAAGTGAAAATAAATTATCTAAAATTAACCTGAGACAGGATATTGAAATATAAATGAAGAGACATTGGAAAAGAAATGGAAGCACAAAATTGATTTGGGCAGCTCAGACTTTGAGTTGCCTTCTTTAATTGTTCTGTCTATTCTTGTTTTTCATGGTATGCCCCACTCAGAAAGCTTTTTAGAATGTGCCGTTACAGAGATGGCACTTTTAGTAGATATCTATTCAGTTCAGAATAATGTGTCTTGAAAAAGCAAACCTGAAGGAAGAAAATTCTAGAAGTATGAACAAAATATCTAATGAAGCTACTCAGCTTGATGGAGAGCTAGTGAGACAAGACTCTTCAGTACTGGGACAGGGAATCAAAATGAAGGCAGTAGATTGCTTTCTTTGATTTTGTGTGTGAGAACCAAGTCCCACACAGGTAAGGGAAGCCTTAGGAGAAAAGATACCCTAACATAAGAATTGAAAAGTGTGAGAACAGAATGATGGAGCCACTCACCAGGCTGGTCAGGTAAATTTTGTAGAAATTGCAAGTGAGATCTGCTGTTTCAAAGTTACATTTGTCTGCTAGAATCCCAGGACAACATGCAACTGAAGCCTTCAGCATTTTTGCTGGCATATTTTATAATGCACACATTGTCCAGCTGTTTTGACTCAGTTCTAGCATGCTTTTATACTTTATATTGAAGAAATATTGGCCAGAAAATTTCCTAAGTACATGTTTTTTATTTTTATGATTTTGTACATGCTGCTGTCTTTCTCCAATTTATGATTCTGTCTCTGTTTCTCTCTAGCTCTGTCTCTCTCCCCCTGTCTCTGTGTATCTCTCTGCCTCTCTCTCTCTTTCAGAGTAATACAATATTCACCTAATTTCTCATTATCTGAAACCTTCCTCAGACTCCTTCAGGTAGATTTGAAGACAGTTATCCAATACTAAGGCTCCGTGTATTAGTTTTCAAAATAGCACAGATGGTGTTAGACTGCATCTGAGTGAAACAGGACTGTTCTCTATATCCATCATGTTTATAATATAGAAAATATTGTATTCTCTATGAAAGAAGTTCCTGCTTGTATGTTCATCAAATCATGTTAGTGCCAACTAACACCGCTACATTGGTCCCTCTTTTGCCTGTAAAGAACATCCTAATCTATCCAGCATACTTCTATTGTATAGACGCTTTGGTTGTTTCATGATTTAGACCTCATTCCATCATTAATTATCTACTAGTGAAGGATAAGCTATTATTTTTAAATAACTAACATATATTCAATATCTACTATGTGTTTTATGTTATATTTAAAACACGTCATAGTCAGTCTAGAAAACTGTTGATCAAGTTGTCATCTAATCAAAATTTAATCAATAAATATTGCTTGCAGTTCTTTTTGACATCTCTTTTTCTTGTGCCTAAAGCATATTGACTTAAGAAGTTGTACTTTAAGCACACCCTCCATCACCTGCAAAGTGGAAACTTGCAAATATTTAAACACTTTAAATTGTTTAGTGGCCTCCCAAGCCGCGGCCTCCCCAGGGCGAGAAGCATATCAGCATTTCCTGAGATCAACGCCATGTTGGAACCGGGGGCGCTAGGAAAACAGACAGCCAACTCACTGCTCTGGTGGGTGGCTGTGAGCCTACCAGCACACGGGCTAAGAATCAAACATCCATCTCACCCCCCCACCCCGCTAGCAAGTGAGAGTCAGAGATCTGAGCATCTCTTGCGAGTTTGACTATATGCAATATAGCAAATTTCTGACATCTCTTTGAAGGCAAATATTTTTATCTCTGTTGTGCTTTGTTTTGATCAATGGTATTGCTCTATTCAATATTCTGTTTTTATAATTTTGGTATTTCCTTCAATATTGCTTTACCTGATTGCCTCAGTTGGCTTTGTCCTGCCTTGTTCTGGCTGTATTTTACTACCTTCAAAATAAAATAAATAAATAAACAAAATAAAATAAAATAATAAATAAGAAAAAATAAAGAAAATTAAATAACAACAATAAAACAGATCAGTAAGATACTGAGAAACCTGAAACATGATATAACTAAACAGATAATGGACTTAAAAAGCAAAAGGAAGAAAAGAAAGTGCTCTAAAGCATGTATTTTTAAGTGTGTAGGATTGATAACCATGTTGCTAAGTTTCTGTTGGATTGGTGAGCAGAACTGTTTGCAGCCTCACTGTTTGAATATCCACTTTGTATGCTTTAATTTTGTAACTTAAACAACTATATCCAAGAAGACAGTATGTAATATATCAACCAGTGATTTCTTATTGTTTGAAATTCTCTATTTTTTCTACCATTTTTCTGTTTTTCTTTTTTTTCCCTCTCTTTAAATAAAATTTAAAAAATAAATTGATTAGCTATTAGCTACATAAAATTTTCCAAAGAACAGTGGAAAGGTCATGGTATTTCAAAACACAAAGAATTCAATTCAATGGACAACTTCTTTACTTTGGAAACATATGTGCACCTTTAAAGTCTTAGGATATTCCTAAGAATTGATCAAAATTCTTTTGAAGACTTCGCTTATAAATAAATATGTTTCCTATGAGGCCTATATATGGATCCATAAGAAAGATTTCTCTGCTTATGGTCAGTCTCAATGAGGAATTGCAATGCATTGTCTCTACATGTCTTTTGCAGTTTCCACGCTGGGGGAGGTTTTGCATGTCACTCCACATCTGTCCTAGTTTATAGTGGGTAATATCCACCAAATAGCTAAGATATTCATCTGTGCTCAAATAATAACCCCCAATGAAAGCCCTTCAGAGAACTGATTTGCGGTGTAATGTAGGCCCATTGCTTGTACTAATCAGTGAACCAATAATTCCCGTAATTCCCTCTGGTGCTTTTAAGGCAGGGAAAAAAGATTACATTCACTACCACTGAGGTACAAAATATCCTGGATGCTATGCCTTGCACAAAATGAAGAGTTACATATTTTTTCCTTAAAAAAGCCCCCCAGTATTTTTAAAAATCTGACTTAATAACATTTCCTATATCCATTGAATAAGATTATTAGATATTCAACCCAATTTGCTTATTTTAAAACTAAAACACTAGCATAATAATTTTTATAAATAATAATAGTATAGTGTTAATTATACATTTTTGAAAATTTAAGCCATTGAATTACATATGTGCCTAAAGAGCTTCAATGTGTTTTTTGAAGTTATTCAGAGATTTAATTCTTATCTGATTATCTTTTCCAGGCATGTGTTCTCTAATACTGCTTTGTTATGCAGTAGTTAGAATGCACATTCTTTTGCTTAGAAGGATATGTAGTTACTGGATGGTGATGCAAAGGTATACAATTCAAAATGTAATGCAGGGGTGTTCTTTACTCCTCTCATTGGATCCTCAGTGGAACCACTTACACTGCAACTCCAATGAACCTTAAAGATTATCTTGTGCCAGAACTGCCTCTCCTGTCTTTCTCTATCAGTCTTCCTATTCTGTCTCTTATCTGCCTCTATGTTCCTCTCCCTCCACTGCCTTGTATTTTATTTTTTGGTCAGTTGGAATAGAGCCTTAATTTCTACTTAGTAAACCTGAAATATCTCCACATTCTCCTGATTCCTTCATAATTACTTTTTTTTAGGAAAGAAATTTTAAAAAAGAAAAGAAATTTATTTTGCTAATATTAGGCATTTCCTATGACATTAATCTAGCACATGCGTTAGTGTAATTCAGAATGGGCATGATTCCAAATTGTGATAGAAAATGATGCTAGGGATAAATCCCTCAGACAAATATAAAAAAAACCCAACCAAGAAGTTTAATAATGCTGATGATTTTAGTGTAATTATTACTAACAACCTAGAAAGTGATTGTTTGCTTCTAACATCAACCTTAGTATATTAATCTATGATTGAAATATATTATTATTTTAGACACCTAATAATATAGTGATGCTAAAATGTTACCAAGCTAATTTAATGTATTAGTTGATAAAACTGTCAATTTATAAGTAGCTAATCCTTCCAGCACATAAAGAATTCTGAATGAATATCCCAATTTGAGTGTAGAGAGTCTCACTGATTGAGAACATCCTGGCCTAGCTTTTCCTTCCCCATTCCTGAGATTTCCGTCCCCCCCCACCCCGGTGGTCAAGAAAAAAAAAGGTAGATATTTGCAAACTTGGCCAGGAAAGTTTGAAGCAATAATTTTGCTGCAACACAAGTGTTACAGGTTAAAAACTGATGGGCAACTTAACACCAGCTGAATTAAATCAGCATGGTGCTGAGCGTAGATGGACCACCTGAGGAAAGATGCCAGCATAGAGACATGGAGAAGCAGAGCTAGGTATTGTGGGTCTAAGTGTTACTGTTTGAGCCCTTGGTTCTCCTGGAGGATCTCCTCATGATTAGCTTCCCCAGTGTGTGTTCGACTATTGTCATTGGAGGAGCTCAGGACTTTGTTGGTGAGAGAGGCTGTGGTCCACTTTTGGAGGGACTCTGGTCCTTGCTTCAAGCATTGCTTCCTGGTTCTGGAGAGGGGAAGACATATGCCATTTAATCTCCAGAAGAAACTCGTTATGCTGGCTTTCTAGCATGTACTCGACTGTTCTTATAGGAGGAGCTTGGGACCTCCTTGTCGCTGAGGATGGCTGTGGTACTTTTCAGGGAAGCCCTGGTTCTTATTTTGAACTTGACTTCTCGGCTCCAATGTAAAACTCTCAATCTACCAGCACAGCTCCTTCATCCCACTGGCATAGACTTTCTAGCTTCCACTGCTCACCTTCAGGCCTTCCCAGCACAGATCCATAAAAGAGACTGTTGTGAGTCCTTCTTGTGGGCTCTAGACCTTCATTTGGACTTGTGGGAGGCAGTCATAGGCTCTAGGTCTTTATCGGAACTCATGCTGTGGGATCCAGGTTTTGGCTGAATATTCTGAGTCTTTAGTGTTGTGGACAGATTTCCTGCATTTTCTTGTGTTAAGCCTGGGTGACCATCATAAAATAATATTATAAATTCTGTGTCCTGATTTTAATTGTTCTCCTCACAACCCCTGACTACAAGAGACACAGTGTTTCAATTTAGTTCAACAGAGTTGTTAAGTTAGCCAAGTACTGAATTCAGTAAACCTTAATGTAATAACTTTACAAGTTGTTTATTGTACAAAGGCATAAATAAATCATTGATGAACCATTTACTAAGCAGAGATATTTCTCTTTTTAATGAGGAAGAGAATAGAGACAGTCATACACTTTGTCTACCTGTGTAAGAGAGACTATTTTAAAAATACCATAGCAAATTATTCTTAGACTATTTTACAAGTCTGCATAGAAGTCTTCTGGGTGTTATTAGTAGAAAGTGAGGGCATTTTCTATTTAATCATAATGGCAAGAACAGGTTCCATGATATAAATATGAGAAACATAAGCTTGTGTTCTGTGGAATGTAAGTTGCTTGAAAATGAAGACTTACATGCATAGTGTGCAGAGCACTAGGAAATGTATGAAAAAATAAAGCCATGGCAACAAAAGAGAGAAGTTGGAAATTAGGTATCTTGGCAATATGAATGCTTGCATTTGTTCTTTAGATTTTGATTGCAGTGATGAGTAGTATTTGCCAGAGACACAACTGATAAAAAATAATGGGAGTGCTCTGATTAGTGTTTGGTGCAGATGGCTACATCTCCTTTTGAAAACTCCATTGAGTTCCTCCCACTCTGATATCATTGCTATGCAAAAACTCCCTCTGCCTTAGGGATATTGCTTTAAATCTATTAAGTTCTGCAGGACACAGTTTTAGACAAAATCTGTGGAGCAAAACCACATTCAGAAATGGAATGAGGATATAAAAGGGTAAAACTGTAGGGTTCTGAATGCAGTTATTTTATGAAAGAAACTGTAGGAAAATAAATGATTATTTAAATAAAATCAGTAGTGTTAGGAGTGGAAAGAAGAAACTAGTTAGCAATGTGCATGGGATTCATGCATTTCATCTTACTCTGGGATAAATTTTCATAGTGGTGGGCAACAACTGAATGTAAGAATCTAAATTGCCTTTGAGATTTTGGGTTAAGGCACATGGCAGTTCTGTTTAGATGTTTGCTTGCTCTACAAGAGAGTGGCATTTTTGTTATTTTTTCACCACAAAATTAAAAATTCTCTTTTCTGAATGCCTGCAAATTTGCATGTCAATTCATTTTATTTTATTTTTGGGGGGATATATGCAATGGTTTGTTCTTATTGAGCAGGCACAGTTTTTCACCACAGACATTGAAGCATGTGCCAGGAAACATTTGTGCATTTAATGTTCTTTCAGTGGAAATATACTTAGTCATAATTAAATTCAGTTGAATGGCTTTTAAAAGAAGTTAGTTGTTAATATGATTGGCAGTTTCCTGTGCCTTTGACAACATCTAATGAAATATGCCTGGTGGTATGCAACACTGACAAATGAGGAGGTTTATCTTCTATGATCTCTAGCTAATGTAGTGTGATTATGCCGAGTCTTGTATTTTCAGAATGCATGTTATTACTTCCCATTATCTAAATAAGAATGATAAATGTTCGTGATTTTCTCTAAATATAAACAAAGCTTCAAGTTAGTATATGAATACTTATTTACTTTAAAATGAATACTGTTTTGCAGGGGCAAATATACTGAAAGAAAAATTTCTTATTTTTCTTCAAAATAAGTATTACATCATTATGTATCAGATGTTTCAAATTTATGGAGATGAGAAGGGAGAATGAGAAAGAAATCAATTTACAGTCAAACATCTAGTGTTTGGTGATTGTTATCTTCCTGGTTTTCTTATAACTGGGCTGAGGATTTGGGAAATACCTTGTTTTCTATTGGTCGGCAAAGAAAATACAAATATATAGATATTTTTAATTAATTTGCCACAAGTTTACAAATGATTCTCTGCTTTCAACAGTATTATTAGGTGAATTAGAAATATTAGTTTAAAATGTTAGAACAAATAACTTTCTTACATGCTCTATGGTTTTGAACACTTTTGATCTAACTCATCTAATATTTGTTTCCAAAATCTTCTGAAATGTTTTTGCTGTCTCAGTTTACACAGTCAGGACAGGTTGCCTGCTGATCTGTGGCAAGAGAGTTGATGAAGATATTCTTGAAACTAAACACAGCTCTCCAATGTGATGGGTTAAAATGAGGGTCAGTCATCAATTATGGAAATTGTGTCAAGGCTACTCACACAACATGAACATAAATCCTGATTCAGTTTTTTGTATGCTTAATTCTAACTAGGGCTTAGATAAGACAGGATTTAGAGGACAATGGCAAGTGGCTATGTTTTCTCTTGTCATAATGAACACTAATACAGGTAATGATTTATTTATTCACCCATCATAAACAATCATTTAGCAAAACAAAATCTAAGCCAAAATACCTAAGGTCTTTTCAATCAGTGACCCTCTTTTACTGCTGGGACAAAATATCTAACACCCACAACTTACAGAAGGAACAGTTTATTCACAGTTTCCATCCATGGTCAGCTGATTCTAAGGCATAAATGGCATGGGGGAGGCCTGGATACAGGCCAACTGCTCATCTCAAGGCAACCAGGAAGTGAGAATAGAAAGGAGGAGCTGGCGAAGATAATGCACCATTCCAAGTTATGTCACATTCACCTGCTTCTTCTGACCAGGTCCCACCTCCAAAAGCACATTCAGCATCTACATGATTAGCTTCTGAAAGTCCCACTTCAATGCCAGGGATTTAGCTCAGCCCTGTAAGTGCCAGACTGGCAAGCAATGGGTCACGAGTTTGACCTCCTGTATAAAACAAGACAAAAATTCATAGCTATGGAAGTCCCACTTCAGAATGCATGAGGCTTTGGGGGGTCATACTGGATTTAAACTATAACAGATAATTCTGCACCCAAAAATGTCATTAGAGCCATGACATAGAAACCTTATTATCTCTGTTTCAATATTTCATTCCCAAATCAGGAATCTTCATATCAAAGAAAAATGTGAATTCCTGAGTGAGATCTAGTTTATAGGTACATGATTTTCTTCAAATTTTCTTCTTAAATTCTAATTGCCTTGGTATCCTCTGTGTGTGTGTGTGTGTGTGTGTGTGTGTGTGTGAAATAGAGATGGTATTGACCATATATAACATTTCTGTAGGTATTTATGAAGTTTAAATGGCAAAAGTATTTAAAATTTTAGAAGAGTACTTGTTACAAATCTGAAGTATTTTTACTTCTGTATTTCATTTCAGTTACTCAGTATAAGATTGTCATCACTATTCTTCAGAACATGGGGTATAGAGAACCATATGAATATTTTTATAACTATTTATGATAATTGTATTCATGTAATTTAGTTGTTTGATCTTAGCCCCCCATTTTTGGGGTCATGCCTATTTTTGTTATTTTGTTCCACATATGTACCAAATTTCTTATGCAATTGCAAATGTCTGAAAAAATATTGTCACATTGGTATCAATAAACCAATTGCATAAGTTATAGAAAACATAGAATAAGAGAAAGAAGAAAAAATTGTAAGGCAAATAAAATGAAGTAAAAAGACCACAGAAATGTCAATAAACAATAAGCATATTTTAAATTATTGGGTATGATGAGAATGAGCATTTCAGAGACTTAAATTCTAGCTTCAGGTTAGACTGGTCATAATTTTATGATAAGACAAATTTCCTACCATCTAAAACTCTATTCTCACCCCTGAAAGTGTAGAGATTCAGCTTTGATTTTTGAGAATCAAGGAACAAAGCAGGTATAAATATTCTTTGTAAACTGTCAAATGAATAAAATCATTGCCTGTTTCACTATTTCAATTTAACCAAGATGCTACAAACTTGTCAAATTGAAGCTGAAGACACAAAGGCAGAGGGACAGTTTGGGACATCTTTAGAATACTTGTATGTAACATGCTATAGTTTTTCACTTATTACTACCAGCAGACTGAAATTTGTCTCATGGAATGCCATTTAATAGAATGCATCATTTAAAGTGATAGTTCAATAAATTTAGGGATATGTAGTATCCAGCTATAAAATCTTGATTTATGAACACTATGTCTTCATTTTATTTCTTTATGAGTGATCTTTGCCTCAGTAAGGGGCACAAATGAAAGCAAAAAGAATAGATAAATAAGTTTTCATTTTTTTGACTTCCAATTTAGGCATTTGATAAACAACATAGAACACCATAAGTGTAGTAATGACAGAGTTTCTTACATCCTACATTATTTTGGCAAGAAGAGCCAGATTTTGTCTTTCTTACCATTTTCAGCAGAGACTTAAAGAAAGCTGAGTTTACAGTGGAAATTACCTTAAAGAGAACAGCAAAGTAAATAAGAGAAAGACCATGGAGAAAGACACATAAATAAAGTATTGAGCAGAGCTACTGACATGCGGAGATTCTAAAGAAGCAGAAGTTGTGTGTGACCCCACTCCATAATTCAGCATGCCCTCTGAGGGGAGGAGTGCAGCCAGCATGTCTCCTAAGGTGAGATCCTTACCTTCAGGAGCATCCTGGCTTAGTCTCCCATGCTGCAGTTGGGAAGGATCCAGCAGCAGTGACATCATGGTTTTCTTAAGATTTGGTGTGTACATCAAAATGTAAGCAAGTCATATGTCTACTGGCCCATGTGAACACACCTTGATTATGTTTTAAGGCAATCATACAACACTGTGCTCCAAATAGGATGTATCATATCCTCTCTATGGCAGTAGCAGGATCAAAGAAAATCCTTAATTTTGATCCAAAAGTTCCAGCTATAATTCTATGTAGGATGCACTGAATATCTGAGGAGATTCAATCTTTGTAAATGTTATTAAATATAATTTCAGCTGTCTGACTACAATTTAAAAGCAAAAGAATATATTTAGGAGGGTAGTGTGTTCCAAACACATTTACTTTTAGTGTAATTATTGCAAGAAGTGACCTATGGAAATGCTTTATCTCAAGTTATAAAATTTCAAAGAAATATTTCCATCTGCATCTAGAGTGATCAGCTCTTCACACTAATAGCCAATACTATGTGATGTCTTTTTATTATCATTTCCATCTCTCATCCAAGTTCCTTTACTTATTAAATCTTTAATGGAATCTCCTCTTCCTCTTCCTCTTTTTGTCACATTCCATAGTTTTGCAAAGAAGACTGCTCTATTATCCAGAAGTTGGAATGTTGAGAAAAAAATGTCTCTCAAAACTGGATCTTTCAAATGAGGACACAACTTAGTGATGGAATTGAAGATTCCACAACTATTTTCTATATTCCACAAACTTAATTGGTAAACAAAAAATCCTCAGTGCTACTAACACATTTCTTTTACAATAATTGCAGATAGGCGACATAGGGCCAGGGATCTAGCTCAACGGCACAAGTGCCTGCCTGGCAATTGCAAGGTTGTGAGTTTGATCTCAGAACAAAAATTTTCTTAAAAAAAAATAGAAAAATTAATTAATGAAAATGATTATCTTGTGCAACTGTACATAGTGCCTCTCTTGTTGAAAAAAAATAGAGAATTTGCTTTTGGAAATGAATAATAAAATTAAACAGGAGGGTAACATACCTGAAATGTAATTTCAATGTTAATTTGTGCGAACAAATAGAAGAAATTTGAAACAAAGAACTCCTTATCACGGAATTATATTCCAGAAAATATAAGTTAAGACAAGTCTTTGGTATGAATGAAAGACTTTATAAAGAAGTTCTAGATTTTATTTTTTAGGACAAACGTAATGTCATTCTACAGACATCTAGAAATTTTACAGAGTGGATTTGAGATAAGAATTAAGATTGCTGCATCTTGGATACAGGTGACTTTTCCATGTCATTTCATCTTTTGAAAGCATGTCAGTTGCTCAAAAGAGCCTGTTCAAGTAAGGACTGACAATTAGAAATTCCATTTAAATTTATACACTTGACTATTATTCTAATATAATATGGTTGTATATAAAATAACATATACTTACAATATTTTCTAACTTATACATTAAGTGATAAAATTTATTTTCTCTTGGTTTGAATTTGTTCTGATTTTACCATGTGTTTATACCTACATAATGTGATAAGAATGATATGGTTCAGTTGGGCATGATGGCACTGATCTATAATCCCAAGTCTTAGAAACTGAGATAAGAGGATTCTGAGCTCTAGGTCAGTCTGACTACACAATGATATCTTGTTTCAAGAACACAGTGCCCTTCCTGTGAGCCTGTAGCAGCTGTGCAGGGCTTGGAGGAGATACAAGCAGCCAGTTCATCCTTCCCATGAGTCAACTGGCACACAGGTTGGGAGACAAAAATAGTATAGCCATTCCTACCCCCTTAAGCAAGCAACTGATTTGGAGGATCACAGACTGCGTAGATAGCAACTGTGGTACCAAAAAAACCGTAATTCTTGCATTTTTTGATTGACTTTGAAGGCCTAAAGTTGGTAGTCTGAACATCTATTTAGAGGATAACAATATGCAATATAACAACTAAGGGAGATTTTCCTCTTGTTTTTGAAAATCCATATTGTTCTCACTGCTTTGTTTTGTTCCATCTTACTGTTTTGTTTTCTTCAGTGTTCTGTTTTGATTGGTTTTATTCTGTTCTGTTTTGTTTGACTTTGTTACCTCTGATGGTATGGGCAGCAATTTGGAAGATAACAAGAGGCATTATGGTAACCATTGTTGATTTCCTAATATTTTGTTTTGAAGTTCTGTATCACTTTCACTGTTTTGTTTTTATTGACTTTATTATTTCATTTTGTTTGATTTTACTGTCTTTATAATAAAATATAAAACATTCTGCAAAAATAAGATATTTGACTTTCATAGCAAGACTATACTTACAGTTATTTCTTTTTCTCTTTAAAGCGTGATTATCAAGCTCTGAGTAAGACCAAGATGAAAGATCAAATGGAGAGGCGGGCCCAGTAATCCCAGCCATTCTGGACATCCTGGCTAAGACCCTAGGGGCATCAGAAGTCCATTCCAGACCATCATGCTTCAGCCAAACCATCAATTGGATGAATTTGCCTGAGTGAACCTAGGTGAATCTAACAAGTGAACTGTCCATTCAACTTGTAGAATGACGAAAACATCATAAATTGTTGCTGTTTTAACCCACTTTGTATTGAGAAGGATTTTTCACAGCAATGTTTAAATCAAAATTATTTTCAAAATTAATCTCATTAATAAGCAAAATATACTGAAACATAGAAAACAAGGAACAGACTATGAAAAGACATTTTATAGACAAAATATTGACATTCACTAGTTCCATAAACCATTTCCTTGTAGATTAGAAAAGAGATATGCATGCCATTGAAATGCAATTTTGAAGATTTGGACAGAAAGGTTCAATGAAAAAGAAAATATAGAATTACACAGGGCATGCATATTCATATGCTTGCCACAACATAAATGTATGGGTAGCTATTTTCTAACATATATAAATATAGGATGTTTTGACAGATGTGACAGACATGTAGACAAATTATATATATATATATATATAATATTTAAAGCAATATGTTATATGCCTATTTGGTGCATTTCACTATTTTTTACTTACAGCTTACCCAAAGAACAATTGCATCTCATTTTTAAAATAAGCAAACCATTTTGCTTACTTGTTAACCTCTGACAGTGTTAAGTAAAATGAGTCATTAAATATATACCCTATGATTATTTATGAGATGCTAACTAGATGTATGATGTGCTAATTATTAAGAAAATGCACATTTGGAACATCTCCAGGTGCCTCTCCAATTCTTCTCTTTCCCCCAGGTGTAGTTGCTCTCCTCTGAAGGAACATTAGGGCGTTAGACCATCTCTGTACTGCACTAAAAGAAATTTAAAAAAATAAAGCTAAAAAGCCATTATATGTTTTAGTTTTATAATAGTAATAAAAATAAGGAAATGAGCCAGGGGTTTAGCTCAGCAGTTCAAGTGTCCGCTTGGTAAGCACGAGGTCATGAGTTAGATTCCCAGTACCAAAAATAAATAAGTAAATAAATAAAAAAGAAAGTATAATACTTTTTGATATAATGGAAATGTCTTTAAAATTTTCATTAATGAATAAAGAGTAAGTTAACTACCCAGTATGCATTACATGATGAGATCGATGTACAAAGACAAAAGAAAAAGCTTAGCAGAAAGACAGGAAGATGCTTTGTCAAAATAGTATCTCAAACAGAACGATAAATTTCTTAAAATATCATCTTTCTCTTTTTTGTTACATTTCAAATTTTTAAATGCAAGTAGATATTTTTAATTTAAAAGACTGTAGTTCATGAGTCAAGAAAAGTGTACTTAAGTTGCATGAAAGTTTTGCACAACTATATGCATTTTTATTATGGATAATAGCAACAATACAAATTATAGCACTGATTATTTACAATGCACATGAGACATTGCTGAAGTCTTCATTATCTCATATGGGTGTCTAAATCCTATCAATTTGGTAAAATATTTCTATCACTTCCTAGTCAGTTCACCCACATCTACTTTGATCTTCTCCAGCCATTTCCTTGATTAAGTGATACTTCTAAAACAAAATTCTAATCATGTCATTCCTGGTCCTTACTTAAAATGCTTGATTCACTTCTGATTATTTTAAGAATCAAGGCAAAATTTTTTAAATGTATCCTTTACAGTTGTATTAGGTCTGTTTTCTGCATAGCTCCTGAGCCTTAACTTTTATTGTGTGTTCTTGCTTTGTGCATTCTAACCATATCGCCTCCTTCATTTCCTCAGACATTGCAGTGTTCCATTATATGCTCCCAACATTTTCTCTGCAACTGGAATTTTCTTCATTTGTCTTTGTCTAGCAAATGCTTATTCATGTTTCCAAACTCAAGTTTTTACTTTCTAAAATTAACCCTTAGAATTTTCTAAATTGCTAAAATTCATGTTATGGCTACTTATAACCCTTGTAGACTTTATTTTTCAGACTTTTATTTGTCATTTTTCCACAACAGCATTGAGAGGCAGATATAGATGTGTCCCACAGATTTGTTGCCTGCACTTATGAGCAGTCTTAGCCTCTGCATCTCAGTTATATGGGGTATAATTCCTAAAGGCATTATCACCCAAGTCTGTACTTTGTATTAAGGTAAATTTTTGATATTATGCATTCCATGAACTTGAGCAAACATTAATATTACATAGTCAGCACTTTAATATTATGCAGAGTATACTTTGCTTCAAAAATCTTTGTGTTCTACCTGTTCATATCTCTCTCCCATCAAATCCCTTTGCAACCATAAGTCCTTTTTTAACTCTCTTTATTATCTATCTTTTCAGAAATGTCATACAATTGCATAATTGGAATTATACAGCAAGTAAACTTTTCAGATTTGATTCTTCCACTTAAGTAATAGATAATTAAGTTTCCTCCATGTCTTTAAAGTACATTGTTTTTGAAAGAAGTAAATTTTAATTTGTTAACTTGATATCTGCCCAAGAAAATATTCAACTCCGTCAGAGTATTGGGGAATACATTTGTTTTTAATGATAAATAATATCCACTTGTCTGGCTACACCATAGTTTACTTAGAATTTTGTCTACTGAAATTCTTGATTGCTTGCCAAGTTTTGAAAAGTATGAATTATAAACAATAAATCCATGATCATGTGTACATAGTTTACAAGTCCTTAAAGAAAATAGTGAAGATTAATGCTGGCTCATATATAGTAATAAGATTATATTTACACTTATAAGACTTGACTAAATTTTCTTCTAGGATAACTGGGCTAATTTTTATTCTCACTAACAGAAAGGAGCATTGTTGTTAATTCACATGCTTGCCAGTATTGTATGGTGTCAATATTCTCAATTTGGATCATTTAAACATCTGTAGAGTTGTATTTATGGGTTGTTTAATTTAATTTTTCTTGAGGAATGTGATATGGAAAATATTTTCATATACTTTTTGTAACTCAATATTTTCTCTCATGTGGGGTCAAGTAAAGGTTTTTAGTCCACTGTTTTCAGTCAAGTCATTTGTATTTTATCTAGTTCTGAGATATCTTTGTGTAGTTTAAATAAAAATCCTTTATCATATATGGCTCTTTCAAATATTTTCTTTCAGTTGGTGGCCTTTTTTAAAACTTATCTTTCAGTGTCTTTTAAAAAGTAGAAAATTTATACTTTATTGAAGTTGGCTTATTATTTTTCTTCACAGATCATGCCTTTAGTGTTATATCAAAATATTCTTGCTAAGTCAATGGTTATCTAACTTTTTCATGCTGTTTCATTTATAATTATTTTTGCACACTGAGGCTTGTGGTCCATCTTGAGTTAACTGGCATGAAGCATGTGTGTGGTCAGTTTCTAAGTTCATTTCTGTTGTTTTTTCAGTGCAGTTACATGTTGGTCCCATTCTATCATCAGTGGGAACAAGCAGGTCCTGGCTTTTATCTGTGGAGACTGATTACTTCTTCCCACTTGCTGAAAAGGTCACTCTTAGTGACTGAGCCATCTGCGCTTGAGACTGCTGCCCCTGTTACAGCTGCTGCCACTGCTGGTCCTGCTATCACAGCCGCCCCAGCCAAGGGGGAAGTCAAAGAAGAGTAGGAATAGTCTGATGAATACATGGAATTTGATCTCTTTGAGTAATCATCAAAAAGAAAACTATTCAGGCTGCTCAAGTAGCAAAAACAATGAAACAGAGGCATAATTTTCTTTTAAAACTTTTGAATACTCTTGACAATATCCACAAAGTAACTTGCTGAGATTTTGATTTGGAGTTGCATTGAGTAGATCACATTAAGAGAAACTGCTGACTTAATAAGATTGAGCTCTCTTATTCATGAACACAGAATTTCTGGCTCAATTTCTTTCATCAGAGGTTTTAGTTTACCTCATATAAATCTCATTCATATTTTGGGAATTTTATACCTATGAATTTAAATTTTGGGAGTGCTGATATAAATGGTATTATGTTCAAATTTAATGCCACTTGTTCATTGTCAGTATATAACAAAGAAAAATTCTATTAAAATTCTATCCTGAAAATTATTTATAATTGCTTATTTTAGGAGTTTTTCATTAATTCATTTGCATTTCTTACGTACCTCAACAAAAATAGTTTAATTTTTCCTTACCAATTTATATATATTTAATTTGCTTTTCTTACAGCATTGGCCAGGACTTTCTGGACACTGTAAACCAGTAATAAGAGGGCACATTCTTGCCTTGTTTCTTCCTGATTTATGTGAGACAGTATTAAGCTTCCCTTCCTTGAATGTAATGTTAACTGCAGAGGTGCTTTATCAAGCTGAAATTTTGTTTCTATCCTTAGTTTTCATTTTGAGTTCGTGTTTGGTTTTTGTTAATGTTTTATACCTATTTTTATGAACATGAAAATATTATTTATTTTGCTGATGTAATAGATTACACTATTTTATTTTCTATAATTAAATGTTTAATTCTAATAATTTTGGAAAGTTAAAATATATTGCCTTATGTAATTTATGTCTACTATATTATTGTAAAAAAAAAAACAACTTTAGGACATTTTCCAGGGTCACATAAATACAGAATTTAAAAAAAAATCTAATGCTTTAAATAAACTAAGTATGCTTTCAATTATCATTTCTAAAGTTCTGAATCAAAGATTTATCTATAAGATATGAACTAAAAGAAAATATGAAAAAAATGAGAGAATTGCACTCTCATTCATTTTTAGTGAGAAATACAGTGTTTTACATTTAAGAATTTAAAGTCTCTCTAGACGAAAGGAGAAATTGCCCCAATGTTTAATAAGAAGCAAGATTCCTGTTAAAAGTATAATAGAGAAATTGAAAACCAAGGTCATGAACAGGGCCCCGCTGGTCATTGGTCCCTATGGCCTGGCTATCAGGATATTCTGATGAAACCTTTCAGCAGGACAAGATGGCTCACTGCAATATCTGTGAAGGTGTTTACAGACCTTCCCGATCATGTCACTGTTTTGATTGCCTTTTAACTGGGTCAGTCCGTTGCTTGGAAGTATGGATTTGTTAATTCCATAATCTATATAATCATGTATTTTTGATGTGGTATAATTCATGGTCAATGAAAAGATAGAAAATTTGAGACAGAAACACATTAAAAAATATTTATTGTTGAATTTAAAGCAGCAAAATCCAGGAAATAGTAGTTTTTCCTTTTTCCCTCTCTTTTCCCTTTCTTTTCTTTCTCCTTCTTCCTCTTTTTCTCTTTCATGCTCCCTCCCTTCCTTCTTTTCTTCTTTTTACTTCCTTCCTTCCCTCCCTCCCTCCCTCCCTCTCTCCTACATTCCATCCTTGCTTTTTGCTTTTTCTTTCCCAGGTTTATTATGCCTATGCTCCCTGGATGGCATGCTACTTAATTCTTTCCACTGAAAAGAACAAAAAAAAAAAAAAGAATATTAGTTTCATCTGAAAGCAGATGGAATCAGCATAGATAGTGCTTAGGACAAAAGATGTCTAAAGTAATAGTTGAATCCTTGGTACATGGAAGCCAATAAAAATAGTGTAAATATTTTAAAAAATGAAAAACAAACATAGGAATGGAGTCAAATAAATGGAAAAAACACAAAAAGGTGATTATTTCAAGACACTAAAACCAACTCTCAAGAGAGTACAATATATGGTGAGCATGGTTGATGGACATTTAATTAGATATGGACTTAGGGAAAAATTACAAGTACTTGGAAACTTATTTATATGGGAATAAACATAGTCACTGTTTCAGAAAATTCATTGATGTTAGATTAACAGCTAGATAGCATTTGTCAGGTGGCTTTTGAATAAATGAACTGATACTTGAGAGTATTATGTCATTTCTACTGTCTCTTATCTACATTGTATTGGGCAATTATTAAACTTCCTTTTACTTTAATGTCTTAAAAAATAAAGGAGAAATAATAATTCTACAAATATAGCATTTAACACCTGAGGCTATTGAGAAGGATCCATTAGAAGACAGGCAGAGAGATGCCTGGTCTTAATCCCAGATTGGGAGGCTACGAAAGAGGCTTACAGATGTGACAGCCTGGAAAATCATTGACTTAGAAAGACCCAGTCTCATATATATATATATATATATATATATATATATATATGACCTAGGCAAATAGCTCTAAGATCCAAAATACTGGCATTAGATAATACATGTTAATCATCACCTAGAAGCATACATTTGATTCTTTCTGAATATCTTTCTGTATGAATTATGTGGCTTGCATAAGGACTATTTCTCTTTCTTCCACTTGAAACCCAAAAACAGTGAGTACCTAATTTATTTTCAACTATTTCTCAACATTCTGTTGGAGGAACTTAGCGGAAGACTGCATCAGGGGTAAGCTACCTGGATCCTCCTCTGAGGGCCTGCCCTGCCACCAGGAACATTGAGGAGGCCCGCCTCAGGTGTAGGCTGCCTGGAACCTCCCCTGTGGGTGCACCTTGCCACCTGGAACATATCAGAAGCCCGCCTAAGACTGAAAACTGGCCTGGAAGACTTCTGCTGGGCCCATCCTCACACCTGGAACATCAGAAGAGATCAGCAGGCTCCACTTAGTGTAAAAAACTTTGGAACTTTGCTCCCAGGTGGCAAATATTGGACTACATCAGATTAACTGCGTCAGTGTGGTAAGTAAGCCCCTAACATACAGGTATACAGTGGATAAATAGGGCCAGTAATAAAACCCCCTCCAACTAACTGTAAGACTTTGGTGATTCTGAAAAGAGTGTATGTGATCCCCTCCCTCACATAGAAAACATCAGGCAGAATGAAAATGACAAAACAAAAAATCAAAATGCAGTCTCAAAAATATAGTTCACCAGAAGCAAGTATAGGAGACATTGAAATAGAGGACCCCAAAAGGAACACACTGGGAATCTCTGACAAGACAGTGAGTGAAAAAAAAAAAAAAAAAAAAAAAAAAAACAAAAAAAAAAAAAAAAAAAAAAAAAAAAAAAAAAAAAAAAAAAAAAAAAAAAAAAAAAAAAAAAAAAAAAAAAACAAAAAAAAAAAAAAAAAAAAAAAAAAAAAAAAAAAAAAAAACTCCATCAGGCTATAGAGGAAATCAAATTAGAAGTACTCTCCCATGAAAAGATAGAAATAACAACTTTAGTAAAGGAGTTGTTGAATGCAGCTAAAGAAGAACTAAAGAAAAAAGTACATGAGCATGGGAAACTGATTGAAACTTTGAATCAACAATACAGAAAATAAGCAGAATTCATGAAACAAATTCAAAGAGACATCCAAGAAACAAAAAATTCTATTGAGAGTGTGCAAAACCGCCTAAAGGAAGCTGAGGATAGGATTTCAGACCTTGAGAACAGGATCACAGTTAGAGATCAGGAAAGGATAGAACTCTTAAAAATAACAAAGCAGATGAAATGACAATCCAGAAGCTTCATGATGATGCCAAGAGCAGCAATATAAGAATAATGGGCATTAGCGAAGATACAAGAGTCCAGGCAAATGACATACATAAAGTATTTACAGAAATAATAGCAGAAAATTTCCAAGACATGGGGAAATAATCTAATATGCAGATAAGTGAGGTATATAGAAAACCAAATAGTCACAATCAACATAAATCCACACCCACACACATAATAATTAAGGTCTCAGACATACAGCATAAAAACAGAATACTAAAAGCTGTCAGAGAAAAGACACAACTCTCCTATCAAGGAAAGCCCATTAGAATTATGGTAGACTTTTCAGCACAAACCCTAAAGTCAAGAAGAGATTGGAGTGAGGTATTTCAAGCCCTGAAAGAAAACAACCTTGAACCCAGACTGATGTACCCAGCAGAACTTTCATTCAAATTTAATGGAGAAACAAGATACTTCCATGACAAAGAACAACTGAAGAAATTCATGTCTACCAAACCAACCCTAGAAAGAGTACAAAAGACACACTAGACAGAGATAAAATTGACCACAATCCCCAAAGCAATAACAGAAAGAAACCACCAGGTAGGATAAGCAATTAAATAAGGGAAAAAGCAGAAAGAAACAACTGGAACATAACATGGCAAAGTTGAGCCAGTACATATCAGTGATATCCATAAATATATATGGCCTCAATTCACCTATAAAAAGAATATCTGACCATAGTGCACTGAAATTGGAAATTACTGGCAAAAGACATTGTAAAGCATGCATAAATACATAGAAATTAAATAACAGCCTTTTGAACAACCAGTGGGCTACAGATGAAATTAAAGAAGAGATAAAACAATACCTACAATTCAATGGAAATCAGGAAACAACATACTGTAATCTGTGGGATGCAATGAAAGCAGTCTTAAGAGGGAAATATATAACAATAAATTATCATATCAAGAAAACAGAATGAGCACAAATAAACAACCTAATGATCCATCTCAAGCTTCTAGAAAAAGAAGAGCAAGCTAAACCCAAAGTTTTTAGAAGAGAGGAAATAGTAAACATTAGAGCAGAAATCAATGCAATTGAAACTAAAAGAAACAAACAAACAAACAAAAACAGTAGAATTGATGACTTGAAAAGCTGGTTTTTTGAAAGAATAAACAAAAGCTGTTTTTTTGAGAGAATAACCTTATCAAGAGAAAGAAAGAAAAAACCCAAAGTCATGCAATAAGAACTGAATAGGGAGAAATTACTACAGATCTTATGGAAATTCAAAAGATCATGAATACCTACTTTGAAAATCTCTACTCACATAAAGTGGAAAACACAGAGGAAATGGACAGATTTCTAGAAACATATGAACTACCAAAGTTCAACCAAGAAGATAGAGCAATTGTGAACAGCCCAATATCAGCTATCGAAATTGAAAATGTAATTAAAAACTTACCAGCAAAGAAAAGTCCAGGTCCAGATGGATTCACAGCTGAATTCCACAAGAAATTTAGAGAAGATTTGATGTTAATACTCCTAAACTCTTCAATGAAATTGAGAAAAAAGCAATCCTCCCTAAATCATTCCTGGAGGCAAGTATTACTCTGATACCCAAACCAGAGAAAGATCCAACCAAAAAAGAGAACTATAGGCCAATCTCACTAATGAACATTGATGCAAAGATTCTCAACAAAATACTGGCAAATAGAATGCAGCAAATCATCAAGAAGATTATACATCAGGAGTTGTAATTAGGGCTGGAGAAGGAAGAAATGGTGAAGAAAGAGAAGGGTAGAGAGGTTTTGTAAGAAAAATTCCTGGGAGAAGACAAGATGGCTGATCACTGAGCAACAGAATACAAAGCCTCCCAGGAGAAACAATTCATATGCCAGAATAAAACACCCTGGAGAGACCCAGACAGAGGGAGATGGATCCTCTTGACACAGGAAGAAAGTAAAAAAAAAGCTCGTCAAATACTTTGGGACTACAACTGAAACAGCTAAAAACTAAAGGGACACAGCATTTTCACTATGACCCGCCAAGATGGCACCAGCTTGAATCTGCGCTGGTGGGCAGAGCCGCCCAAACTAGTTCCCACCACCACTCACAGGAAGAATGGCAGCACTGAAGTCAGGGTTGGTGAGCTCAACGGAGAGTGGAAAGCAGAGCTGGTGGAGGAACCTTCATTGATCCATGGTCAGTTCTGGGAGTGAGACCCCCCCATGGGAAGGGCACAACCAGGTGGGCGACATATTGGAATTAGGCAGGAGGAGCCTGAACTGGGAGTGACAGTGACTTCAGTTGGTTGCTCCCTCCCCAGAGCAGATTTGTGCCATTTGCTTGGACTGGGCTGCACCCCTGGTTGGGACCCAATAGATGTCCCAAATTGATTCCCTATGCCTAGCACACACTGACCGGGTGATCGCCCCTGAAGTTTGGCTGACCCAGTGGGGAGGGGAAGGCATAGGCAGCCTGCTTACACCTCAGTGACAATAGCAGGTGGGAAAGGGTGGAGTTCCCTTGCCAGCATGCTTCAGAGGAAATGTGGCCAACAGGGAAGGGGCTGGGACCTGCACTGTAACCTATGTGGAGGAAGCCAGGGCCATGACAGGAGAGAGAGGCAGGAAGAGGCCCCCAGCCCAGAACCCTGAAAGCCCTGGATCCAGGAGAAGGAAAAACAAGGGAGCCTGAGGGCAGCAAACATGCAACATCAGACATGGCTTCAATGGACATTAAGAGATATCTTTAGGACCTTGTAGACAAGCTCAAATCTGAAATATTAAATCAGGTAAAGCAGGATATGAGTAGAGTAATAAAAGAAATGCTCTCAGGAAGCATGTCTCAGGATGATACAGATGAAAGAAGGGAGGAATACAAAAAAAGGAGAGAAACATTCAATAAAGAATATAAAGAAAATATAGAATACATGAAGCAGATTCAAAGTGACTACCAGGAGATTAAAAACTCAATTATAATCTGGCAAAATGCCTTAAAAGAAACTAAGGATAGACTATCAAAACTTGAAGATAAGTTTGCAATGTGTTGTCATGAAAGGAAAGATCTCTTAAAAATAACAAGAAAACAGGCAGTAACAATACAAAGGCTAGAAGATGACAAGAGAATCTACAATTTAAGAATAAGAAACATGAATGAAGAAGCAGGAATACATACAGGTGAATTACAAAGGCTATTCATGGAAATAATTAAGGAAAACTTCACAAGCATGGGAAAAGAAAATGACATTTGGTTGTGTGAGGCACACAGAACTCCAGCTATCTACAACCAAAACAGAGCTACACCCAGACATATAATATTCAAGATATCAGAAATTCAATATAAAAACAAAATATTAAAAGCTGTCAGAGAAAAGAAACATATTACCTATAAAGGTAAGCCCATCAGACTCATGGCTGACTTTCAACACAAACCATCAGATCAAGAAGAGCTTGGAGTGAAGTCTTCCAAGTCCTGAAGGAAGGTGGCCTCCAGCCCAGATTAATGAACCCTACAAAACTGTCACTAGAAATTAATGGAGAAACAAGATGCTTCCATGACAAAGAGGAATTGGGTGAGCTTGTGACCACCAATCCAACCCTGCAGAGAATGCTAAAGGACATTCTAGAGAGAGAGAAAAAAATACCAGGATTTTAGGAACAGTGGCAGAAAGGCCTCAAAGAGTGGGGCAGGCAGTAGAATGAAGGAGAAAACTAAACAAAGGCAGAAAAGTAGCATAGCAGAAATGAGGCAGAGAAGGATAACTAGAAACTCTAAGATAGATGGCCTTGATACGCTATATTATTAATGGTGCACCAGGATTTAAAACACACATTACTCACACTACTCTGCTTAGATGTATTATATTCTGTTCCAGTCATTCTACCTGTACTAGATTTGAAGGCACAGACAGTAATCCTGAAAATAACAGGATATAGTATGGTAATCATCCTTAATTTCCTATTAACATAATCTAAAGCTCTGTAAATCCTTCACTGTTTTACCATGACTGATCATAGTCAAAACTGGTTTGTTGGATTGCTGTTTTGTATTGATAGATTTTATTCAAAGCTGTTATAATTGATAGTATCAATTCTGAGAGTATAGACAACTGCACTTAAGATGACAAGATCCACTAGAATATCCACTCTAGTTTGATTATTACCTGCCTTTGAAGTTTTATACTGTCTACAATGTTTTATTTTACTAATATTGTTATTACTGCTATACTCAATTATACTGTTATATTTAATTATGCCTGATGATATAAACATTCTATTGAAGATATTAAGAAACAACACAGTAATCATTGTACATTACCTTGTACTGTGGTTTTATATGATATTTTGGTCTCATGTTTTTATAGGAATTTGTTTTGTTTTGTTTTGCTATGTTTTGTTTTTCCCTCTAATACAGAAAGGATAGAAATACACATAGAGATTCATGCATTCATAGCTGTTTACAGTTTCACTGTTTGACTATCTACTTTGTGTGCTTTAATTTTGTAAGTTGAACAACTATTTCTAAGAGCATAATATGTAATTTATTAACTAGTGATTTCTTATTGTTTATCTTTTTTTTTTGGAATTCTGTATTATCTCTACCCTTTAAATTCTTTTGTTTCTCTTTAAATAAAATCTAAAAAAAAAAAAGAAGATTATACATCATGACCAAGTAGGTTCATTCCAGGAATTCAGGGATGGTTTACCATATGCAAATCAATAAATGTAATACACCACATCAAAAGAGCCAAAAACAAAAACCACAAACCACATGGTCATCTCAATAGATGCAGAAAAAGCTTTTGACAAAATCCAACACATGTTCATGATAAAAACCCATCAGAAACTCAGAATACACGGTGTCTACCTCAACCTTATAAAGGCCATCTATGAAAAACCAACAGCCAACATTGTACTGAATGGACAAAAACTGAAAGCTTTCACTTTAAAATCAGGAACAAGAAAAGGATGTCCACTATCACTACTCCTTTTCATTATAGTTCTGGAAATACTAGCCAGGGCAATCAGACAAGAGAGAGAGAAATAAAAGGAGTAAAGATAGGAAAGGAAGAAGTTAAATTATCACTATTTGCAGATGACATGATACTCTATATAGAAGACCAAAAATCTCCATTAAAAGACTACTAGAGGTAATAAACAAGTTCAGCAGTGTAGCTGAATACAAAGTCAATGCTCAAAAATCAATAGAATTCCTGTACACAAATGAAAAACTCCCTGAGATAGAAATTATGGAAATATCGCCCTTTAGAGTAACATGTAAAAAATGAAATACTTAGGAATCAATCTAACTAAAAATGTAAAAGACCTATATGCTGAAAGTTATACTATGCTGAAAAAGGAGATTGAATAGGATATTAGAAAATGGAAAGGATATTCCTTGCTCTTGCTTAGGAAGAACCAACATTGTGAAAATGGCCATACTCCCAAAACTGTTATACAGATTTACTGCAATCCCAATCAAAATACCATTGACATACTGCACAGATCTAGAGAAAACACTCCTAAAATTCATTTGGAAACAGAAGAAACCTAGAATAGCAAAGGCAACTCCAGGCAACAAAAGCAAGGCAGGAGGCATCTCAATTCCTGACTTGAAACAGTACTATAAGACCACAGTGATAAAATTAGCTTGGTACTGGCAAAGCAATAGACTTGAGGATCAATGGAACAGATTAGAAGATGCAAGCACAACTACAAAGACACTCAGCCACCTGATATTTGACAAAGGGGCTAAATATGTCCACTGGAAGAAGGATAGTCTCTTTAATAAATGGTTTTGGAAAAATTAGCTCTCTACATGCCAAAGACTGAAACTAGATCCATGTGTATCACCGTGCACAAAACTAAAGTCTAAATGGATCAAAGACTTAAATATTAAAACAGAAACACTAAATCTACTGGAAGACAAGGTAGGTAGAAGTCTTGGAGACATAGGGATAGGCAGAGAATTCATGAATAAAATGCAAACTGCAAGGGAAACACTTCAAAGAATCAACAAATGGGATCTCATATTTTTGAAAAGTTTCTGCACTTCAAAGGAAACCATCAACAGAGTGGAAAGAAAATCCACTGAGTGGAAAATAATTTTAGCCAGCAACCCCTCAGACAAAGGACTTGTGTCCAGAATGTATAAAGAATTGAAAAACATCAAGCCCCCCCCAATTCAAAGACCCTCTCCCAAAATGGGCATCTGAGATGAACACACAGTTCTCAGAGAAAAATATACAAATGGCAAATAAATACACGAAGGAATGTTCACCATCACTTGTCATTTGAGAAATGCAAATTAAAACAAACTTGAGATTCTACCTTACTCCGGAAAGAATAGCTGCCATCAAGACATCAACTGATAACAAATGTTGGCGAGGCTGTGGGGAAAAAGGAACACTGCTCCACTGTTGGTGGGAATGTAGACTGGTGCAACCATTATGGAAATCCATATGGAGAATTCTCAGAAGACTAGGTTTGGAAACCCCATTAAATCCAGCTGTTCCCCTCCTGGATATTTTCCCCAAAGAACTGAAAAGTTCATATCACAGTGATATATGTGCACCCATGTTCATAGCTGCACAGTTTGTGATAGATAAATCCTGGAAACAACCAAGATGCCCATCAACTGCAGAGTGGATGAAAAAGATGTGGCATTTTTATACAATGGAATAATACTCAGCTATAAAAATGATGATCTTGAGGCCTTCATAGGTAAATGGAGACAACTTGAGACTATCCTCATTAGTGAAATAAATAAGAATCATATTTATAAATATCATATTGTGTCTCTAGTGTAAAAAGTAAATAAGAACTACAAGTGTAATAAAACCAAAATGTGTAATTTCTATTGTAAAAAAGAGAGGAAAAGAAAGTGCTCTAAGGGATATAACTCTGTGTATGTTTGAGTGTGTAAAATAAATGACCATATTGCTGAATATGTGTTGGATCTTTGAGAAGAACTGTTTGTAGTCTGACTGTTTGAATGTTTACTATGTATCCTTTAACTTTGTAACTTGAACAATTACATCCAGGATGACAGTATGTAATTTATAAACTACTGATTTCTTAGTGGGGCTTTTTCTGATTTTTTTTCTTTTTCTTTCTTTCTTTTAAAATTCTGTATTGTTGCTACTTTTTTTCTGTTTTGATTTTTTTCTTCTCTTTATATAAAATTTTAACAATGTATAATTGCTATTGCAAAAAAAAGAGGAAATAGGAAGCGCTATAAAAGATATAGCTACATGTATGTTTAGGTGTGTGGGATTGATAACCATGTTTCTAGGTTCTTGTTCGATTGCTGAACAGATCTGTTTGAACTCTCACTGCTTGAGTGTCCACTTTGTGTGCTTTAATTTTCTAACTTGAAAAACTATTTCTAAAAGGACAATATGTAATTTGTCAACTAGTGATTTCTTATTGTATATCTTCTTTTCTTAAAATTCTGTAATATTTCTATCCTTTTTCTCTTTTTTTTCTTTAAATAAAAAAAAAACATTCAGGTAGATAAATACATACTTCCTAATTCTGTAGTAGTAGAGTTTGTGACATGGCTAAGACACAAACCAGTTAAGTAAGTTTCAAATTTATCCTGGAAATTTTACCTTACATTTTCCCTAAAGCTTTTTTTTTTTTTTTTTTGAGGCCTGAGAAAATGATCAATAATGATCATTTACCTGTTTGCTTTTGTAGGGCAGACAATCAGGTGAATATAAGTGTAAGCCAAAATATGTTGAGAACTCAGGAGGGATAAGTAACTCTAGGAAGTACTGAAGGCAGACAGAAGAAGGATGTTAAAGATACAACAGGAACTTCCTGGGAAAGGAAGATAGTAAAGTGATCTTCAAATAACTTGTCAGAGTATACAAATATTTGGAATTTTGAAAAACTGTGAAGCCCAGTGAGGCTAGATTACAATCACATGCACTCAAATATATCTGTCTGGAAGGCTGGAGAAAGCATTAAGTTCTACAGCAGTGGGGTTAACATGTATCAGTGTAACCTCGGGCTTGTTAGATCACAGTTTGTTGGTCCCTATACTCAAACTTTTTGATTCACTAAACCGTAAATTTTCATGCTTCACAAATTCCTTATCCTGTTGTTTCTGGCCCAGGAGCCACACTTGAAGCACCCCTGTTTTAAGCCAATACTTTGCACAATATCCTTTAAGTATCAATATTGTCATATGTTAATTTTAATCATATGGTACAGAATCATGGATTTCTTCTAGTGCCTCTTTTAATGCATTGCCAGGATTTTGAAAACTGCTTTGTGGTAATAGTTAAGTGCACTTTCATTCAGGATAAATTTAGCTTGTTCCATGAGATTTTCTTCCATTCCTAAGCTATCACTTATTATCCTTACAATGCTCTAGTTTGTTTCAAAATATGACTATAGTGTCAAAAAGGTAATGCTCTACCTTGCATGTGAAATGGCCTTGAAAGATTTGAAGGAGATTATGTAAGACTTTAGATGGACCATATGCTCTTACGGATATTAACTAAACCTGGTATACCATCTGATTTAGCAAGAACAGACTACTATTTAAAATTTTTGTTCCAACAAGAGCCCTGGGGATTTCCTTCTGCAGGAGAATATTAAACAACAATTAGAAGTGAAAGTGTATTTTATATTTATGATAACAAATGGTTTTGACTGTGTCTATATCTCTGGTATTTTAAAAACTGATACCATGGAGAAGATACTGAAAAACTATCTAGGAGTTGAATCACTGAATCCAAGTTGCAACATATCTCTCCTGTGTGTAAATTTCAGTAAGATAATGAAAAAGTGTATCCAAATAAAATTTTTCATCACTACATATGGCTGAAAGCCTCACTATATACGTCCTCCTTTTTCTCCTTCCCTTCTACACAAACGCATATGTGAAGTATACGCAAAGATGTCTATCTCTATCCTTCTTGGACGATAACTGAAGAATAACTGAAATAATAGAATTTGGCAGCAGTCTCAAGAAACATGTTAAATACGTCCAGATGATCTTGATTTAGGTCAGTGATCTCATTTCTATATATTCTTTTTCCTTGGCCTTGAATATAGTTTTTAATTAAAAATGAGAATAGCTGTGAAAATAAAGGAACTAGCTTTATATGTGTTTATCTTAGGAACCTTTTAAAAGTCATCTTTAGTTCACATAAAAATTTTGTAAGAAAGATATTTCTATTTCCATCATTTTATTAATGAAGCTAAGAGATAGTAGCGTGTTTGCTTACAGTAATAAAACTATGAGGGGATTTTAGTAGAAAAAACGAAGCTGATTAAAGGCATGTTTCTGTCACTTATATCTTAATTTTTATGGGTAATCTCAATATCTAATTAGGCATGGAGCCTGTAAAAATAAGTAGACAAAAATAAGAACAGTTCATCAAGTAGATGAGTCTGTTAGTGAGACAGTCTGCCTTCATTTGAAATAATCTATACATAGAAATGATTTTTTAAAATTAGGGGACTCCTTTTCAATCTCTGAGAAACATAGCACCTTACTAGAAATTCAGAAATGAAGGATGAGTAAAATGTCTTCAACTAGATTAATGGTGATGCTCTCTAAAAGACTTAGATGCTGCATGTAAAATAAAAGACAGAGATGAAACAGGAAGAGAGAAACAAAGGAGGAAAATAAAAATTTAGGAATCGTAGAAATGTTAGAATTCTATGAAATCTGAGAAATACTGTATAATATATATTCCATTTAATAAATAAAATTATACACCTAATTGATTATTTGTGTGCATATATAAGTTAGTCTGAATAAAATACTGAAGGAGAAAATTACTTTGTTTTGAAAATTAATTATTTTAGAGAGGGTAGTGAATAATTCATTTGCAACTTAACCTAATAAGGAAAAAGAAGTATTTTAAAACACAAAGTTAGGAAAAATAGAAGACAAACTGAAAATTCTAAATCTTTCCTGGCAGATGTTTCAGAAACAGAAAATGGAGAGAAGAGAATGGCATTTAAAGTGGAATTTAAATTTGTGTTTCTATAATTGATGGAAGACCTTTTTAGTAAAACACTTCACTGAATCCCAAGTAAGATAAATAAAAACAGATTCTTACAACACAGACCTTCCTAGTCTTAGATTAGGAATAAAACCCAATATCTATTGTAAATAGAGAACAGATAACCACCAAGTAAAGCAGACTGGCAGCAGACTTTTCATCAACAGTAAAATAACACTATCCTCAGAGAATTGAGGAAGCCACAAATTAATTAGGTTCTAGTTTATTTTATCTTTCATTGCATTTTCATATTAAGTACAAGTGGCCCATCCAGGAACTCAAAAAAAAATAAAGCAACATTTAAAAGTTGCACTTCAATAAGAAAAACAATAATCCAGTAGGAAGTGAGTGAAGATAGGAAAAGCTAATCAGAAATAAATGGGCTAAAACTTTTTATGAAAAGTTAAAGTTCCAGACAACAAGAAGCCAGAAAATTTCCAGCTATAGAAGTATGCAAAAATGTATATCTTATTTGATTCAGAACAGAAATTCTAAATATCTAAGTTTCTTGTGAAAATTTATACTTTTGTGCACTTTAAAGGAGATATTTACTAAATAATAGAAATTTAAATGTTACACTTAAAAACTATCACTAGAAATGATGAAAATAAAGAACACTAAAAATCTGAAATTAATAGAAGATAATAAAGAAAAAATGAAAACAAGAAATGATAAATATATATTCTTAGAATATTTACTAAGCCCAAACATATAAGCAATTTAAATTTGGCATAGTTCTACAAATAATTTATAAGAATAGTATCATTAATTAGAGCTAGAAAAGAGCAGATTGGACATTTGAAAAATCCAACCGTACTGTATTATTGTGTTTCTAAAAGGCATAATACCATCAGTTACATAAAATGATTTAAATAAAAAGCTGGAAAAATGATATCCATGCAGACATTTAACAAAGGTAGCTACTAAGATAATACAAATAAAGGGACTGAAGTTCGGAAAGTTAAACAGAAAAATGACATGCAATTTCTATGTTCACTATTAGTAAATTTGTAATTGAGACATTATAAACTTATAAAATACAAATGTCTATGGCACTATAAATAAATGAGTCAATATGAATAAATATCCCATATATTACTGAGCATAAAGTGAAGTGTCAAAATATTTTGTTCGTATTACATAAAACATTCAAAATACCAGAAACATATGTGTGCATACCTGAGACCATTAAACACCAAATTTATTACCCTAAAGATTGGGACTCTGATAAAAATTTCATTACAGAATCTTAGAAATGAGTAAACAAAAATAAAAGTCTAGTAAAATAGTAAATATATTTTAAAATCTGATTGTGTGGGTGGGTGTGGTGTAGTGGATGGGATAAAGGAAAATTTGCAATTTGAATCTTTGGCATATGACTCCCTTGAGACTAGGACACTAAGCCATAATTAGCAATCCAGGCCACTAGGCAGAGGAATGAGGAAATCAATATGCAAAACTCCTTTCTGTGGAGGTTTCAACTCTCAGAGGCAATGACTTGAGCTTTGCAGAGCATGGTCAGCCCTTTGCTAACCTTCCTTCTGCTCTGATTATTTTCTGTGCTCATTCCTAACAGTTCCTCTCCTCAGAAGCTCCCCCCTGACAATCGCACAAACCCACTTTGCATCTGTCAGGGCAGGCTTTATAATCAGAATTCATGCAAATGTCCCCTCTCAGCCTTTAACGCTCAGAGATTCTCATTCCACAAATGGGCAAATAGTGAGACAGCCAGCCCTGATGTTTTCCTGTTTCAGTAACAAGTATGTTAAGGTTTATCTCTAGATGTCCCCCAAAAGCCTCCCAGGTGGGGCTTCGGGGAGATGGCTGGAACATGGAGGTGGGGTAATCAAGTGGATTTTCTTTGACAAGTTTATAGCTAAATGTGAAGCCTGGTCTGAGCAGTTGGGTCGCTGGAGTTGTGGCCTAGAAGGTATAGCTCCCTCTCTCCTCCCTGGATCTCGCTCATCATCTTCTTCTTCTTCCCCTTCAATTTTCCCCTTCCCTTTCTTCCTTTCCTCTCCCTGCCCCTTCTACCTCCCCTTCTCCCCTCCCTTCCTCCCCCTCCTTTCCAGGGCCAAGTCCTGAGCAATTTCTTTGCCCTGCCCCTCTGCTATGCTGCACTGCCCTGGAGCCAGCCAGCAATAGATAACAACCTTTATAAACTGAGTCAAAGGAAAAAGAAAAAGTTCTTCCCTTCTTTAAGTTGTGTGTGCTAAGCATTGCATTCCGGCAACAAGGGAATTGGAAAATAGCTAACAGAAAATAATTGTATTTACTTTTACCTCCCCAAATCTTGTTTATTTCAGCTTACTATTAGCCCTTAAATCTTCTCACATAGGTTATAAACAGGTCAATGGCCCCCTTATGGAGATGATGGCATCAATAAACAGATAAGATTCTTTTCTACAGAAAGTTTAGACTGTGCCATCAATCTGGCTTAAACCCTGGATCAACCACTTGATGGCTATGTGTTTCAGAAGCTGCAGTCTTCCAAACTGCAGGCTCTTTAAGCCATACTAACCTGTCAGGTCTGAATGGTCTTTACCTAGATACATCTTCTTCTAGGTTCCCTCTTCATTTTTTTGTTTTTCTTCAACCATTAATTCTATTTTCTTTTTTTTTGTTCTTCTTGCCACAGTACATTTTCACAAGCTCTATTCACTGTCTAGAAAGATTCTCTCACCAAATCTCACCCCACATAATCAAGTTAGCCCTACTGTTCCTTAGAATACTCTCTTTTACCATGTTCTCAGGGGGATCTGTTTTAATGAAGGACATTTCTTCTATAGTGTATTCTCGCAGCAACATATTTTCCTAGCAATATGATGAAACTTCATTTACTGATGTACTTACTGTATTAAAGGCAATCTACCAAATAACAATGGAAAAATAGGAGTGTATGACCATGCTGCTTAGTTTTGATTGTTAATCTCACTGGATTAATGCCCTCCTGGAGGTGGCTTGGAATCTGAGAGCACAAGTGACTAACCCATTGATGAGTTCATAGCAGAATGGGCCATGACACCGTTGAGCACAGCTGGAGGAAGTGATCCTGGGAAACTTAGCTCATCCCTTGCCCCTTCCATTCTGCCTTTTTTTCCATGCCACTCTGCTTCTGGTCATCCATGAGTTGAGAATCTTTCCTATTCAGTGCTCTCTCACCATGGTATCTCTGCTTAGAGCCAACTGACCACGTATTTGTACATTTGAAAGCATGTGACAAAACACAGCTGCCCTCCTTGAAGTTATGGAATTGAGATAGAGTATTCCACTGGTGGGAGAGCTGAGGAATGTAATGATCATGTGTATTGTGTGTCCCTTTCTCAAAACTTCACAGTGACTTAAATCACAAGTACACCTCCTGATTTTTTCCAGGCCTCTCAGGCTGAGGATGTGGGGCTAGTTAGGAACCAAAGGTCAATTCTTACTTCAGATCTCAGAATAATCACAGATAAACAATAACCAGAATTAATTCACTCTGGGAATACCTAATTTTTTGAAAATAAAATTTATTTTCTAATTACTTTATAATTTGGTATAAGTTAGCAAAGTATAGTAGCTTCACATATACCTTACTCCCTAGTTCCCCGTTTAACATGCTATAACATGGAGGAGATTACTCCAAAAGTCCCTTGTTAAAGTTTGGTCCTTATGGTGGCATTATTGGTGGGTGGTAAAACCTCAAAGAGTTAGAGGTCACTGGGGGCATGTTTTGAAGGAGATTGTGGAACACAGATCTTGTCCTTTTGTTCTACTTCCTAGATCATCAGGTGTGATTAGCTTCACTACACATTCCTGCCGTGATATACTGTCTTCATCAGAGGCCCAGAGACAAGGGGTACTTGTGCTTGAAATAAAGTCTTCAAAATCATGATCCAAAATAACCCTTTTCTAAGTTAATTGAGTCAGGTGTTTTATTCCAGTGATGGCAAACTTACACATTATCTATCATTGTTATGGCACACATGTCACAATTAATGGACTATCAATGTGTTATTAATTTAAGTTCATGCTTCATTAATATTTCCTTAGTTTTTACTAAGGCCTTTTTCTTTTTTGTACTAGGATTTCATCCAGTATACTTGCTTACATTTGATCCTTATTTTTCTTGAGGCATTAGCAGATTGTAACAGTTTCTCACTTTTTGTTTATGAGGATCTTGACAATTTTGAGTTGTTCTGGTTAGGTATCTTATATTTTTCAAGGGACTTTTGTCTCATGGTTTTTTAATCCTCTGATTGGAGTTATGAATTTCAAAAAGCAAGACCGCAGAGATAAAGAACATTCTTACCACTTTATATAATGGGTACATGACATTGATGTGGTGACTGATAAACTGGTTATTTTGGACTGCAAAACTAGTCTTTTACTTTTCCTCTTTTCGTATGTTATCTACAAGGAGGTCACTATGTTCCACTCACATTTAGGTTGGGCAGCGTGAAGTTGTAGCTATTTGAGGGCTCAATATGTATGTAAATTAGTTGTAGCTGATTTTCATTGAAAATTTATTCCTTCTTCCTCAATTACTTATTTATTCATATAGATATCAACTCACAGCAATGTGCCTGTTTTCTCTATAGAAAATGATTAATTTTATCAGAAGTATTAAAAGAGCTACCTGGGACACTCTTACATGCACTCACAGCTCACATTCCAAACTTCTCTCTGTTCCAAAATTACCATAGCCCCTCAGCTCTGTGTAAGATAGTCTCACAGCACATTGTAGCATCAAGATATACATATCTGACCTCAAAAAAGTATTTATAATTCTTCCCTTTCCTTATTAAAGATTATCATCCACTTTATTTCCCTTTTCCCAGATTTTCTACTAATGTAGAAATAACTACTGCAAAACTTGGTGGTAAAGATCTTCCCTGTATTACATTCCTCAGTTCAGATGATATAGATCTAGAGTGCCATTTGGGCATAGCTACGATTTCACTCTGATTCTCAGTGTCTGTGCCTTAGCCATGAGACTCGGGGTTTGGCTGGTTACTCCGCCTCTTCAAATAAGAATTGTCTGAAACTTTGTT
Organism: Hydrochoerus hydrochaeris; assembly: GCA_004027455.1. NCBI lineage: Eukaryota > Metazoa > Chordata > Mammalia > Rodentia > Hydrochaeridae > Hydrochoerus > Hydrochoerus hydrochaeris. Next base: position 377,173 of record PVLA01000279.1, read on the forward strand.
CACATACGTCTCTAGCAATTCATATTGGTTGTTGATTTGGACCTTAGCTAAGTCTGTAGTAAGGTCAACTACATGTAGCCTCTCCACATGGTGACAGAAGTAAAGATAAAGGGTGTACAGGGAAGGGATGTTGTTGGCAAAGGTATCACTTTTCATAACCTGACCTAAACTGTCACGTATATTCATTTATTTCCATGTTATTTTTAGTCAAAGTGATAGGAAAAGTAAACATGGATTCTTGAGGAAAGAATATAGATTTAAAGATTAGAGAGAGTCTCTGGACAAGTACGTAGGATTAAAAATCATTTTGTAATCATTTTTAGAAAGTAAAATCTACCACTTCCTCTTGGAATCACTTGGATACACTGTGTGCAGTAACTGAACCTATAGTGGCTTTTGGAAAAACATCTCCAACTGATTATAGTCCTTAAACAGCCAGCCACTGGGCCTGAGTCATTTTGCTTACTTCTGAGAAGCAGGCTGTCCAATCCCTCCTTTACTATTTCTCTGTATTGCTCCATTGCAGTGAAGCTCAAGACAGTGTCTCATGTAAAGAATGTATCACTGTTTCAACAGGAAACTGACATTATCAATAATTTTTAAATACATTAAAAAAGAAGTGAAAAATAATTGGGTTTTTTTCTTCCCTAGGAGTTTTCAGTTGGTAAATACCACTTTTGAGTGGGGAAAAAAAAAGGTCTTTGACCAGAGATGTACCATAGGTAAGAAATATTAGAGACCGATAAAGAAAATCTATGTGACCTTCCCCAGAGAGTCCTACTATGAAATGTTAACTTATTGGTAAGGAAAAGAAGATCTTGACTCTATAGTATTAATGGCTGTGTGAAATAAGATCAGAGTGGAACCACGAACATAGATAATCCAAGCTAGTAAATTTATATCACTCAGAGATTCAAATGAAAATGATTAGTTTTCCTAAATAGCTAACAAATAACCCCAAGTAGGGCTTATTTCATATGCTTAGAAAATTAACAGCAAGTGGCTTATATAAATCATAAGATGATTGTAGTATTTTGTAAGCGGAAAATTATTGCACTATAAGAACTTTCATCTTGCTTTATAAATTCTGGGTTTTTGGCTTCCTACTAAATCTGAGGCATGTGAAGAGCCATATAGGTCAACAATCATGCTCACTATTATTAGTGATCCTATTAAAATCAAATTTATTTTTAAGAATTTTTAAGAATTCTCAAATACTGAACCTGTGCGATGCTTGAAATAGTGCACAAACATGAATCTGAAATAAACTGGGATGCTCAGTTTGTACGTTATAAAAATTTCTCCTTAATTTAAATTTATCTTACTTGTTTGGGATATAACTTTGCAAAGCTGTTTCTAGATATATTTATTCTATAACTTTCCAGTGATGCTCTATAATTTCTTCATGGTGTATATTCAATATAGCACACATAAAGAGAAATAATACACATGTATATTTTTGTTGGAAGGAGAGAGGAAGAGAGGAAACTAGTGAGTGTATGTGCTCATACCTGGTTGAAAAAGTAAAATAATTTTGTTGGTGTTTTGCATTGTTTCTCATTCATACAAATCATTCAAGACACAAGTTTCAATTTTGTCTGTAACTTGAGTTTTAATTCTAGAATATAATATATTCTTTATTGCTTCCGTGGAGAAAGCTTCACTTTTCAAAAACTATATCAAAATTCTTATAAATAAGGATATTGATATTCTATTATGTGAAATTTTGGCTATATCATGTAGGAAATTTTTAAAAATTATTTTTACATACCTGAAGTTCATTGTTGATGTGACTCTTGAGTTACTGATCAAAAATTGTTTTTAAATTCAGAAGGCCATCATCTTCTGTGTTTTATTTTTAGTAATCACTTTCATAATCTAGTGAAAAATTTTTGAGAAACGTTTTCAAATTCAGTATGGTTTCTATTTTGCAATTATTCATAGATTGATTGCTTTTAACCTATTAAAATATATTACCAATTGCAAACTTTTTTCATATATATCAAACCAATCATCTTTTTAAACATTACTGTTTTATTTAAAAATGCATTTTACGAGAGAACCACTGAAAACAAATGACACACATGCCATCGGGAACGGAGGGAGTCGGGAGGCAGGGAACCATGGAGGCGGTGTTCCCAGGAGTCCCGGAGGCTGGGAAGCCAGGCAGAAAAAAAAAAATGCATTTCACATGCACATATTAAAGATACATATGAATGAATGTGTATGTATATTATCTCCTAGTACATGTTATATAAAAATATCTATTTACTACTGAAAATATCTAGTTAAGATTAAAAATGCAATACATATTGCATACCTAGTAGTATACATATCTTTAAAATACTTAGTCCTGAAATGCTTTTATAAAAATGAAATGGAGCTTCTAGGTTTTCAGTCCACTGAGCTTCTTTCCATCCACTAAGGATCACTTTAATTTGAAACGTTCAGAAAGTTCAAGCCTCTGACAGTGCCACAACATGAGCAATTTTATTGAAATAGAAAGTGAAGAACAAAAATATTCAATAATTATTTCATTGATGTGAAGGGAATGAATTATTCATGGTTTCAAAGTATCTGTGTATAATTTTAATTCCCTACTTTTAAAGGCTGTTAGACCCACTGAAAGTGCATTGACAATTTTTGGTGAACATCTGCTACCCAGTAGCGTAGACCAGTCATCTCTGTTTATGTTTATGTGTATGTGTGTGTGTTTGTGTGCGTTTGACTTTCTGGGTGATCATTATATGCTTTGTTGGCCTCTGATATATTGGTTTGATAGTTATAAAAATGGATCACTCGAGGTGATAAAGCTAAATTATTCTTCACTCAAATGCATTATGCATTTTCTAGCAATCTATTTACTTGTAGCTATGACACACATTCTGAACATTAAAAATGCTCCCCGCAAGGAATTCCTTGGAGAGAGAATTGCTTATATACTTCTGAATTCTCTTCAGTGACTAATGGATAAAAAGTCTGTCTGGCACTAATCAGGTGTAAAACTGTGAATCTGAAATGTGGTCACTTAACTCCTAAAATCAAGTAGGAGAAATTAGACATGGACTCAAAGAACATTTTATTTTTTCCTGTTGTTCCATATCACATGTAGTATGACTGACTACATTTTTTCTCTTTCTCTCCCTCTCTTCCACATAGTGGTCATATATTTCAAGGGAATACAATATATACTTTCACAATATCCCTTCAAAGCAACAAATGAATAGTTGAAAAAGGCAAATTGTTTCCTAATCATCCTCTACATCACTGCAATATGCTTCTGCAAATCAGTTAAATAAATTGTTGATAAATATTGTTGAGTTATTGAAATCTATTCATGTCAAAAGACAAGAATTCAATTATTTCATTGGCATACTGCACAGGTTCATCTACATAGACATACATAATTGCTTTTCATAATTTTTATGTATTGAGTGAACTATTAAGCAGCCCTAAATTACAACTTGCCTGACAAAAATAGGGTCAAATTTAATTATAGCCTCTCAAAGTAAATACAATGGAGTATTGGACTTCTCTCAAAACTATTGGAATAAAAAACTTTAGTTTCAGACATACATTTACATGACCTTATGTAAGACACTTAAACTTTACAATCTCATTTTCCAGCCATTAAAATAATATAAAGAAGCCAGTCATGGTAGCAAATTCATAATCCCAGGATTCTAGAATGGCGAAGAAGGAAGGTTGAAAATTGAAACATAGCCTGTTCAATTTAGGGTCTTAGGAAGTCCTGTCTCAAAGTAAAAATTTTAAAAAGACTGAAGATGTATCTCAGTATGGAGTACCTAGATCCATTGCCTAGGACTGCAAAATAAGCAAACAAGTAAATAAAAATAAAAGAATAAAATAAGGAGGTATTTAATTGTGACCTACCCATCCATTAAATTGTATATTCATATTTCATTGTAATATATAATTGTTTCATATCATACATTGATGCTATTGAAGGGTTTATAAAAGCATTACTTATTTTATACTAAAGTGTAGAGATGCTCATACTTTGATATATATTATACATCATTTATTACTATGTCATTGGATGACGGACTCATGGATATTTTTCCCTTTATTATTATTGATATCTGCAAGGTAATTTTTTTAATTATTGAGAAATTATCTTTTATTAATTAAATATAAATCAAATTAAGGGTTTTCAGTTAAGGTTTGAGAACTTAAGGGCACACTAAAGACAAATTTATTGTCATATTCCTGATCTTTATAAACAGTACAAACACAATACTTAGGAACTATCATATAGAAACATCATGATCTACCTCATCCTGGCCATTGCAATTTTCCGGAATTATGAACTATCTTGTGGCTGCTTTAGTCTCATGGTTAATGCTCTCAGGCTTGAGGCTTTAAAACACTTCATAATGAGCACTATGAAGGTCAGGGGAGGTCAAGGAGCTTTTTTAATGAAAGTAATTAAAAACCCAATTAATGATCTACTTTTTATTACAAGAACATGGCAAAAAGTTAGAATCTTAGAAATATGATTTCCACTTCATTCTATCCCTTTGAAGCAGAAGAACTAGTTGGGAAATTTATTACAACACTATAACCTTAAATCTCTAAAGTATAGCCAGTCCACCCTTTGGCAGATGTGGAGATAGAAAATATTCAGTATTTCTGCATAAATGTTAGAGTGCTTCTTCATTAACCTTTATTATAAAATGACTTTTAAAAGAAAAAGAATACTAAATGTAAAACAGGCTTTTAATTTTACAGTTTTAATTCTGAAGTTTTTCAAGTAGTAAAAAATGTGTAACACTGAAAATATTATGAAACAAGATAATTTCAAATTCATTAATATTCACATTTAAATGAGGAAAAGAGTGCATGTTAAATTACTTTTAACAGATTAGTTTATCAAATCCATTATATTATAGATATTACCATGTTGGCATATAATTAGTGTAGAATTATTGAGATATTTTACATTTTCTGATTTGTTACTGTAATAAGTCTTTGAAATCAATTGTACATTTACACAAATAGTTCATTCCAGTTTATATTAGTTATATTTTCTTTGTTTATTTTTTAATTAATTTTATTGATATTCTGTTGATATACATAAGATCATATTTATCATAAGGAATTAGTACCTGTACTTATATACATCTTATTCTTTCTTTTCCCATCCCTGCTTTCAAACCTTCCTTCCTTTCCTCATTTACAAAGTCTTTGTTTCCATTTTTTCCTTCTAGTCTCTTTTTTCCACTTTTCTCTTTCTTCCTTTCTCTTTTTTCCGTCTTTGTTCTACTTCCCATTTGAACATTTTCTTCCTACTTGCTAATATCTATCATTCAATTTGGCTTTATTTTTGTTGTTTCTTGAGACATAATCTTGCTACATAGCACAATATGGCCTGGAACTTGCAGTAGTTCTCCTGTTTCAGCCTACCGAGTGCTGGGGTTCCAAGCATATATCACCAGGCTTACACTAGTGATGTTTTATGCACTCGATAGTCAATTGTGTCTCATGACTACATATGAGGACAGCACAGAATGACACAAAACTGACACTCTTAAATTCTTTATCCAGACTTTAAAGATTTTAATTCTTCAAAGAAAAATACATTTAAAAAAGATGACAGAATGAACAGATTCAGGTGAAGTTGACCATCTTGCCCACTTTTGTCTGCAAGACACAACAAATTAAATTTTTATCTCAACCACCATGGTGTGAATCAGCACTGGGACACTCATGTATCCTTCTACTTTTTATGATTCACTCAGGATTTGGTTTTCTTGTTTGCTTTAAATTTTAGATTCTGGCATTATTTTGTTAAGTCTTCACTAAGAAATTGATTATTTGAAGAAGTAGGTCCTCTCCTCCTCCCAAAATTTACTTACATAAATTAAATTTTCAATATGCTACAAATTTCAGTAGCTCACTTAGCAGCTGACATGTGTGATAAATGTCACACTTTGTTATCTTCTCTCTGAAGTCTACAATACTCCTCCACTTGTCCTGTATGAAGCATAGTATTTGGTAGCACCTGACCTAAGAAAGCTAAGAAAGTTCCTCAAGAAAGTCTGACGATGGAGAAAAATTGGATTCTTGAAACTTTGACTTGGCAGAGTCAGAGCTCTTGCAGAACACCTTAGCAAACTGCATTGTCTGTCTCATTTGCAGCATTTTGTTCACATCTCATCCTTGAATATATTATTGCCAAACAGAAAGATGAAACTCTTACTTTGATACTGTCATGAAATGTGGCTCTCTAGCCAAGTATAGTGGTGGGAGTCTGTGGTTTCTGCTGCACAGGGTGTGAGGAGGAAGAATCACCAGTGCTCAAGAGTTAAGGATCAGCATGGGAAATAGAGCAACAAAACAAAACTTTAACACACATACGCAAAGAGGGTCATGTGCTATTAGTTGGGAGACTGATGAAGGCAATTCTATAGTTACCAGCAATACCCACCACAATGTTTATAGTAAGCGTCTGGACTTTCTTGCCAATCATCCCTCAAAAGAGTGATACACACCCATTCACTAGTTCTTAATCACCAAAGCAGACCTTGTTTTCAGAAAAGCAACAGGAAAAATTGTCTGTGAATTGATTGCATCACAAAAAAATTATCAGTATTCTGAAAATAATAGCAGTTTAGCATTTTGATTATCACATGTCTAGATTAAAAAAAAATTTGTTTCAATGATGGCTACTAGGGGCCGGGGATTTAGCTCAGTGGCATGAGTGCCTGCCTGGCAAGCACTAGAAAAAAAGGATGGCTACTTAATTACATGTTCTTCTACAAATAATTTTTTGAGTTCTTTCATCTGTGTGAATGCCTATCATTTCACCCCTGTAGCTACTTCTGTTGGGCATGATTAGAAATCTATAAGCATGGTGACATTCAAAGCAAAGTGACAACTTCCCTGTGAAGATTTGGTAAACAATGACAGTTTCCTCCCAGAATATATTATTACTTCTTCTTTAATGGATCTTAACTAGAATTCAAGCTGAACATAAAACTGGGCACTTGAAATTTAAACATTTTTAATTTCTTTACTAGAAAAAAAAAAAAAACTTTTCTTGAGTTGAGATTTATCACATTGTTCAAGAAGGTCACCAGTAAGCAAGGGCATTACAGACAGGGATTATGTGTCTCACTGTCTCCCTGACAGTCTTATGAATGAGAGGAAGGAAACGGGAATGTAAGTACTCTGTCTTCTGAGCTTTCCATTCCCTGAGTGTCCAGTTCACATAAAACATTTTAAGAATTAAGCTTATAGTAGAGAAAAGTTGTTTAAAGAGGTGCAAAAATCTCTTGTTAAAAAAAGAAAAAAAAATCTCTTGTTTAAAGAACACTATCCAAATTATTTCATCAAATAATCATTACATAAAATAAAGTGGCCCAAAAAGGAAAGTGTGGATAATGCACTTGGTTAAATGTATGGCATAGGTTTTACTTCAAAGCCACACTTTTTAAAACTTCATTCAAATTTAGATGTTTATGCAAAAGTCAACCAGTCATTTTGCTGCCTTGCCTTTGAATAAACATATGAACATGGTCAAAGATTGAGATTGGGTGGGGATATGTAATCAACCTGGAATTTTTTTTTGTCTTTGACCTCATACTTAGATTGGCTCTGATATATTTTTAAGGAAGAGAGCAACTACTGATGATTTCTGGCCAAAGCACTTACATTACATTCTCAGCTTTTCCAACCTCCTGTACAATATCTGTCATTTTGTTTATTCCAGTTTGTAATTAATTTCTTCATTTTGATAGCTGACCTACATTTTTCAGGGTCCCAGACCCCCAAGTGGATTATACAAAATTGCCTGTCTTTACACTGCCTGGAAGCAGCAGAATGGGTTAAAAGAATTTTTAAAACTAGAGTGTCTTTGTTCAAGTTTGATATCACACTGTCATTTCTCCAGATCAAGAGAGTCATTTTCTAATTCCAAGTAGCTTTATTAGAAATGATCCTTAGATAATAAAGATCTGCATACCTTGAACATGCCTGTCTAGCTATCCTGCTTTTCAACAAACAAACGAAGAGACAAAATACCTTACAAAAACATCTTCAATAATTAGTTTAGGCCAGGTCAGCTATTGCACAGATTTACAAAGCTAAGATTTGAATGAATTTTCCCAAAGGTCTATAGGCAAAGGTTTCACTCGCAGTATGAAAGAAGTAGGGAGGTTGTCGATTTGAATAAAAGAAGCTCAACTAATTTGGCTCAGCAATGCCACACCCTGGGGTACAGACACCCACCCTATAACAGCTTGTCACTTGGATGGTAGAAGAGGGAAGTAAAATCTGCTTCTTTTTCTCCTGAAGAGCTCCAGTCTTCACTCTCATATTGGACATCATCTTCTTGCTCCCAAAACAGACTCTTTAACTTGTAGAACACATCCTTCAGCCTTCCTGTGTACTCCTGTCTTCTATTGCAGACCCACCAGCATCCAGAAACAGCGCACACAGCGTTCCTTGGCTTGGATTCCTCAGTTTCCAGTGTGAAGACTGACCCTCTTCACTCTTCCTCATCAGACTCAGGGGACCACTCTAGGCCAATCGTGTAAACTCATATACTTGCATATCTTGTGTTACATCTGTTTCTCTAGTAAATGCTGACTGACATAGGGTACTATGGACTTTACGAGGCCAGGCCTTTAGAGAGACATAGCCTCGAAGGGGATTATGGGAGCCCCCAACTCTTGCCCTTTCTGCTTCCTTCCTGATGACTGACCACTCACTCAGACCAAGGCTTGTGCCACCGGCATTCACCTACCACATGAGCATTGGATTTAAATCTCCACACCGTAAGCTGCATAAACCTTTTCTCTTTATAAGTTAGTTGCCAGAGGTATTTGTTTTATTAATATAAAATAAAACTGACTTACATCCATATTTTTTCCAAAGTCATTGGTCCACAGTTTCTTTTCTTAGTCTACATTCTCCTAAATATGAACTCCTAACCTTCAAGTTTTTGAATTTTTCTGATCCATTAGATAACCCCAAATATTTCCTGTTACTTTTTGTATATATTAAAAGTCATGGAAATATTTGCACCAAAATTATCATAGTGTTTCTTTTTTGGATGAGGTTTCCCTTAATTGAAAATGTTTTCTCAGGTGTTTCAACAGTCAACATGTATACATTATACAATGCACTTATTAAAGATTTTTCAGTTTAGGGGCTGGGGATTTATCTCAGCAGCATAAGTGCCTGCCTTACAAACATGTGGTCATGAGTTCAATCCCCGGTACCGGTTTAAAAAAAAAAAGATTGTTTCAGTTTTAATAAATGAATTAATAATAACCATTCATTAAAAATATCTAATGCTTTTTAAAATCTCAATTAAGGAATTTTGCTGTTATTATTTATTTTTAATTATGAAATAATCACCATTTAGATTTAGGTAAACTAGTGCTAAAGTTAGCGGTATGGCCCCAGCTTGTGTAATGCTGGGTACGGAGTTGAGATGCATTGTAATGGAAACATGGCAAAGGAAGTTTAGAAAAAAGTTCATTATTTTATGGGAAAGGATAAGTGATGTAACCTGATAGAATACTGCAAATTTTCAGATTCCAGGATTGAACCTTTTCAGAGACTTTTTCCTTTACCTTAGTATTTTCTAAGCTACTTCCAGTTATTAAGGTAGAATTTCAGGTGTTAAGTTTACATAACACCAAAACTCAAAGCAGTTAATTAAGAAGAAAGAAGAAAATAATTATTTTATTGATAGAGAATATATGTTTGCAAATATCATTTCTGCACTGTCTATACTAATGTTCTGATGTTGCATTGGACACAAGTTAGTGAAGCAGTCTTTTTGTTATAATTAAAATACTTCAGTGACCAAAAGAAAATTAACCTACTTTATCCTTCTAACTGATTTATATTCTATACCTCCACTAGACCCTATAAGTACCAAAAGGAGAGAAAAATAATCAAAAGGGAAAATATTCTTAGAGGTACATCTCATTTTTAATCAGAATAAAATTTGGGGGGCTTGTTTCACATAAACCTTTTTTGCTAACAGATTTTTGGGGCAGGCAAATGCTTCATCAACATTTTCATGACACTTAAATACTATCTGGCCCTTTATCCTGAGGCACCATTTATTGAGAACCTATTGTTTGCTGAAGATTTCTGGAAGATCCCACAGAACAGTGGAGAAGCAGACATGCAAATACGTCAGTCATATTAAACAGAGTAAATGCCATGACAGAGGAACAAATAGGGCACTTTGAGAGTCCAGAAAATGGAAGTCACAGTCCTTTCCTTAATACCACTTAAGTACTTGTGGGGAAGATGGGGATTAAACACATGAGAGCACAATCAGGCTCAGCATCTTTTGGGCAGAGATTACACTGCAGGGCGATTACTTCTTTGTATCTTCATCCAAAGGCTCATGGCTAATTTATATGCTTGATTGAAAGACAGCAAGAGCTTACGCATTCATGCAGTGGATAAAAGACTGGTCTTGCAGAAAACAAAACAAACAAATCAAATAATATAAAATGAAACAGGAAAGAAAGGAACAAATGAAAAAAGAAACCAGAGCCTTGCATTGGGCACAAAGCTTAACTCTGCAAGAATGTTAAACCCTATTTTACTTTTCTGCGCTGAATCTAAAATGAGCTCCGAGGGCTGTGTTGAGAGGAGTGAAGCAATTTCAAGTGACAGAGTTCAAAGGAGGTGGTTATGCATTTCTAAATGGTACTGAATGTTCTTTAGAGATATTTTGCACTTAGAAATAAAGAGTTCAGTCGAGACTGTCACCTAACTTTCTGGAGAAAATGGCCTATGCAAATGAGCCATATCTTTTGCTGGAAGCCACAGTCATAGTAACTCTTGACTTCATTCATTTGACTTTCTGCAAATATTTATTGAATGCCTACAGTGTGTTCCAGGAGTTAGGGAAAGAAAACATGATATTTCACAGAGATCTGTGTATAACTTATATTGCAAATTGATATATGTTACTAAATAATCTTAACTACAGGCAAAAAATAGCAGTGTTGGCTTTGATTAGTCACTCTTTATATATAAATTTTGGATAAGAGACTATGCAACTTGATATACATTTATTTCTTAAAGAAAATAATGAATCATGTCCTTATAGAATAGTGCCTGAAATAAAACATACCTTTCTTTACTGTATCTTCGGAGATAAAAATTGTTTTCTACTAGGGCTTGTTGAAGTGTTTAATAAAAATATGTGAGAGCTTTAGGCAAAATACTATAACTGTAGAAATTAATATATAGGATGAATGTAAACTAAGCTTTAAATTGATATTCCTACTGCAATAGTCTACTAAGATAGCATTCACTTTACTTTCAAAGCAGTATAGAAGAACAGGCAAAGTAAGCATAGTTAGCCATGTTTTACACAAATCCTAGGTTTGGGAGAGTACAACATATATAACATTATTTTTAGCTTTCTTTTCTCTTTAATTTGATAAGAAAATACTTAATTTTGCTTTGGGAAACTATCCCTCCCTCCTTAATTTCCCTTTTCCTCAACCTTTATCTCTCTGCAAGTGGCCTTTGTTGTATTATCTTGCTTCAATTTGTATCTCATTTTTCTCCCTTCTGAGATCATTTCCATGTGGACCAATTAGAATATCTTATCCTCTGACAAAGATGTGTCAGATGGATGTGTCTGATAGAATACTTTTAGTATTCTATCAGATTTCTTATAGAAACATTAAGAAAGAAGTCATCTTTTCAGGAATTTTAGTCTCAGAGAATGAGATATGTCAAAAGCTGCCGAAGGATCCTGACATATACAGAATGGATTTATGCCATGCACTGGGGCCAGGACTGGTACTATTTCAAGCAGAGAGAGAGAGAGAGAGAGAGAGAGAGAGAGAGAGAGAGAGAGAGAGAGAGAGGATCAGAGCATGATGCAATTTTGTACTCTTAATCTATTATTCTGGTTTCCATTTTTAAGCAACTTTCCTTCCTACTTTAGTGGCAAAGCAATTCATCATTTTCATGCTGTTTTCTGGGAATTTTTCAAGGGAACGCCTATCTTTCTCATAATCTCAAGTGGAGTCTCAAAAATGAATCCTGTAGTCCTGTTTTTCAAAACAGTTTTTTTTTTTTTAAATGGAACTAAGTACAGTGGCTGGGGGCTAGGATGAAACATGAGTTAGCCAGGCTGAAATGATGCAGTCATTCTTGATTCTGGACTTTGAATTCATCCTTACCTAAACCACACAGATAAACACTAAATAAGTGATAATTCCTTAAAGGTTAAAAAAGTTACTTTTGAAACCAAAGTAAAAAGTGTTCATGAGGTCATCAAATAACAAATTCCATGTAAGACCATGACTTCCATTGACTTTTCCTTAACAAAGAGAGAAAGTTTTCAGAAAAAGAAGGTGAATTCAGAAACCTGGAATTCTCTAACCCAGTATATTTGAAGTTGTTTATATATATTAACTCCATTTTATTTGAGCTAGTTTAAGTTTTTTTTTTCTTTGAAATCAAGAGTCCTCTCAAGGGCTGGTGTGGTGATACACACCAAGTAATCCCAGGACTCAGGAGGCTGAGGCAGGAAATCACTGTGAGTTTGAGATAACCTGGGCTACACAGTGAATAATGAGTTCAAGTCCAGGCTGAACTACCTAGTAAGATCCTGCTTCAAAAACAAACAAACAAACAAACAACAAACAAACAAACAACAAACAAACAAAAAAAGGAGTCTTCTTCAATATAGGGCTGAAGAGGGACTATATCCCAATAGACATCTGAGGTTCAAAGACATAACTTGTTTGCCTTTGCTAATATAGGTAACCTGTTCCACTCTGGTTAGTCTTCGTTTGCTGTTTACTTGTTTAGTCAAAGTGAATTGAATCTTATAACCTCATTAACATTTTATACAGCATACTATTATGTTTATTCAGTTTTGATTGCATGGATTTCTATATTTTCTTTCTATTTTGGAATATCTGCTCTAAGTTAAATAATATTTCCATCTCTTCTACTCATTTAAAGTGAATAGTTGAAACTAAATATTAAAAAATGAAGATACTAAAGGAAAAGACAAGAAATAATTGAAACACTTTAGTATATCAACATGGTACAGTGGTTCTTCAGTTCACAAGCTTAATTCCTTCCAGGATTCTGAGGAAGATCGCTGCAGTTGTGTTTGTCATCTGATGGGAAGTTCACCAGTGGAAACAAAATTTTGCTGAAAGCTTCTGCTTGCAAACTGAATAGTTTGTGAACAGACATATTCTTGAACCAAGGACATACTGTACTTGGGAACAATCAAATTATCATCTTTATTGCTTAACCTTTTTGTGGATGTTAGATAGTTACCTGGAAAAGACACTGAAATGAGAAATAGTTTGCAAAAGATTTGTTAAAAAGTTATCTTCAGAAAACCAAGTAAGAAAATGGATGGAGAAGAAGAAAAGAAAGGAAAATGTCTAGTCTCAAACAGATATTTGAGGAAAGCTGTTAAAGTTAAGTTGGATCTCAGAACCACCCTAGTTTGGAGACAGGTAACTGGGAATCAGCAGTCCTGTGCCAGTCCTGCACCAGTCTGCCCTCTTTTTGGGTCATTATGCAATACGTAAATTTCTAGATACTTTTGCTTCTGTGGATAGGGAAGATGAACAGATTTTGTTTTGCTTTTGTAAAGCCAGATATGAAATAGATTCATGTTCGAAATAATGGCATTGTCTAAGATTCATTGACCATAAAGACATTAATACTTCACCTTTATTAATAATCTGCCAAAAGATGGAGGTTTATGATGTCCTTTTAGTGAAATTTAAAAAAAAATGCTAAAAGTATAAATTATTATACTCAGTCTGTTGATTTTGGCAATTATGGGAATTAATCCACTGAATACATATTTGTTGATATCTTCTAGGCACTATTATCAATGGGGCTAAAGCTACATTAACTATGATTTTATTTTATATATTTTATAATGTTTTGAGATCTGGAGGCCTTGTGGATCAAGGGCACTATTGGCCTTTCCTGATGAGCTAATTCCTAAATATAGCAAACAACTTTCCTTTGAGCTTTGATATGCAAACCAATGAATCCTCACTCCCTTTCTAGACCTGTCTCCCTTGGTCAGGTCCCTACAGTCCACTGTCTACCCTAGATATAAAATAGCCAAATGACAGCCTCATGGTTCAGAGGTTTCTTGATTATTCAAACTATCTAATCCCAAGACTCCTCAGACGCTTAGGTGGCCCTGGTGGTCCCACTCTTTCCCTCATGCTTCCCAGTGCAGCATCCTGTGACTGCACGTGGCCACCTCCTCTGTGGAGCTTCTAGTGATGTCTTCTAAATGGTCACCTTTTCTTTCCTTGCTCTATTCGCCTCACCATATAGAACAAAATAAAAATCCTCAATATGTTTTAGCACAGTGGCTCTGAACAATGCGTTTGTTCTCATAGAGGATAGTTAATAGTAAATGAACAAATAAAGAAAGGTTAGGTAAAAGGGTAGAAGGGTTCTGAAGAAAAATAAAACAGAATGGTGAGAAAGAAGCTGGTCAAAAGCTAATTTAGGAGTAAAGAATAATTTCAATGAGGTGATAGCATTTGAAAGGACAATTGCAATGTAAAAGACACTCAGCCACAATGATGATATGGAACGAAGAGGATTTTCAGTGTGATCTTTGGACATTTTTCCAACTAGCAGCATCCATATGCCAGGGATTTAGATTGAGTTGATTCACCTGTACTCTGTAGTAATAATTTGATTCATGCCAACAGGCCTGGTCCATTCCTCATTTATTCACATCTCAGATTGATAGGACACATATGCATTTTTATTTATTATGAATATGAGTTAAAAGTGATGATGTACAGTTAAAATAAGAAGTTTTCATACACTTATTGGCTTTAGAAAAATTAAAAGTTAGCATCAAATTCAAACTTAAAATTATCTGAGAGGTGACATAACTGCCTTGAAAAGCAATTCTGCCTGATTACCATTTCTGCTGCCTTCAAATAAAATGAACTAAGATAGCAGAGAAATGTAAGTGGTAGATTTTTCTCCTTTGATTTTAACAAAACCATTTGATGAATTTTATCCTGATCATCTTACAAAAGAAAATTAGAGGTTGGCATCACTATCTGCATAGAAAAGTAGCATCTTTACCTAATGAAATACCTTTCATATACATGTGAATAACACTGTATTTACTAATCTGAATTCTTTCTTTCAAAGAGCACCGGACTTGAATTCCTGGTAGAGAATTGAAAACAGATCATAGTTGTACCAGCCAGAATCATTTTAACTCATTATGGGAACAATACAATTTACAGGAGACTCAGAATACTTTTATTCATTAGGAAAATTTTTGGTCCGTGATTGAAAATACAACCTAAATTACAAAGTTTATGCAAGAAAAACATAATTTCTCCTGAAAACAAGTCTATGAAGCGATTTGTTTAAGGTACTACATTTGATACAGTTTCAGGATTTTTAAAGCAATCATGTTAATAATTCCATTTTTTATTTGGGAACAATCATATTATTCTCTTTATTGTATAGCTTTTTTGTGGATGTTAGGTAGAGTTCCCTGGAAAAGACACTGAAATGAGAAATAGCTTGCAAGTGATTTGTTAAGAAAGTTATCCTCAGAAAACCGAGTAAGAAAATGGATGGAGAAGAAGAAAAGGAAGGAAAATGTCTAGTCTCAAACAGATATTTGAGGAAAGCTGTGAAAGTTAAGTTGCATCTAAGAACCACCGTAGTTTGGAGGCAGTTTATACAGAATATTATGCATCATGTAAGATCATCTTCAGGAATTATTCCTCATAACACTTAAAACTCCAAATGGTAGTTTAAAATATTGTATATAGATCATCAGATATTCTGGCTTTCAGTGTTAACTCAGGGGAATTGTAAAGTTATTTACACAGAGATTTGTATGTACATTTCATTAGAAACTTCTTTCACAATACAGAACCTGAGGTAGTCGAGGAAAACTTAAACATCCATCAACATATAAATGAATAATCTATATAAAGTTTATAGTTGCAGTGGACTAATACTCAGCAATAAAAAGGAAAAATATGAAAAGCACAACTACTGGCATGTACACAGAATGGGTGAGTTTTAAAATCTTTATATTGAATGAAAATGTCATGTGTGACGATTACTATGAATACAAAATGCAAATCAATCTATATAGTCAGAATGTAAGTGAACAGCTATCTGTCCTAGAGATAACAGGAGAGACTGATCTCAAAAGGAAATCATTAACCTTTGTTAGTGATGGAAATGTTCTCCAACTTGATTTCATTTGAGACTCTATTAGTATATGGGAGTATGGGATTGCATCAAATGAACACAGTTTATCATATGCACACCATTTCTGGCTAAAATAAGAAAAGAGTCAAAAGAGATAAAGTAACAAAAGCACAGAGAAACTGAGTGAAAACCACAGAATCACAGAACAGAAACACAGACTGGATTTCTATTTGTTTTTAATCTGGCCCTAAATCTTGGACTTTTATTCAATACATCTCATGTAGGAAAAAAAATATTTCTTGAAGAAATTTTTCTTTATGCCTTTGGATCTATAACCATATCATGTTAACATTTAGTATGCTATTAATTTTAATATTGAGAAGTCTTCCAAGTTACTTACAGTGCTATAACTTTCAGGTATGAATATAAAAATAAGACATATTTGGAAAATTTCCCTGTGACAGACTTGAAATTTCATGTGAGAATATTTAGAAGTTATTTGGAGAGGGTCACATTGTACAAATGAAATACATCTTTTACTTTACAGTTTCCTGCTAGAATTCTGATAAGCGTGGTTTGTATTGCTAGAAGATCTAAATGAACATTTCAGAGTTAAAAATGTGGTCTTCATGTTTAGGCAGTGCAGTAGTAACTACAAA
The DNA here is from genome assembly GCA_004027455.1 of Hydrochoerus hydrochaeris. Taxonomy (NCBI): domain Eukaryota; kingdom Metazoa; phylum Chordata; class Mammalia; order Rodentia; family Hydrochaeridae; genus Hydrochoerus; species Hydrochoerus hydrochaeris. The sequence continues at coordinate 394,053 of PVLA01000279.1, forward strand.
TGTGCTTTGTTCCTTTCCCAATGCATGGATTCATAAACAGATCCAAAGTGTCCATCTAACTTTTCCTGTCTACTACGTAGCTACAGAAACTGAGGCCACATGATTTTTGACAACATATGTAAGGACATGAAATAGGAAATAATCAATGTTGTGTAAGGAGCAAATGAATGAATATAAAAAGGATTTTAGAATTATTCTTAATAGAAATTTATTAACTCATCCTCACCATAAAAGTGACAGGTGGTTTTGAGATCACTATTATGTTTTTAGCATTTGTTTCAAATTTTCATTTCTATATATGAGTTCATAAATTTAACAACTTATGTAATGAATCAATGCACTGGTAACTTTCATTTTCTCATCAGGTATTCCTGCACTTCCCAGTAACAGAACAGATGAATACCATAGAATTGATAAAAGCAGATAAAGTGGTTGAAAGAGAATTGTGAATAGGATCAAATTGAAAGGCAGTACTAACAGTCAAAATAAAGATTCACCTCAAGATGACCTGTTTGTTACACATTAACATTCTATCATACTTTTATACTCCACTCAAATGCAAATGAAGTTAGCAGACAAAATCCAAAAATTAGATAACTGTGTATTATATTTTAGTATTAACGAAACTACCTTCTGAATTTAACCTTGATCATACAAATGCAAATTAATAAATGGAAACCAAGACATTGTGGAAGATTACACATTTACCCAAATAAATATGCATGTTTCTACACAGGTGTGACTAACTCAGTGAAATGGTGTCTGGTTTCTTCCATATACAAAGTTATGTATCTCCGCAACCTTGGTTGAATACAGATAAAAATTGCTTCCTATTTCCATCAAAGAAATACAAAGTTAAAACAGCAGGGAAAATGTAGCTGGGGATATAGCTTAGCACACAGTGTCTGCCTGGCAAGTGCAAGACAATGAGTTAGATTCCCAGTGTCAAAAAAAAAAAAGTAGAAACATGTTAACACTATGGCATTATTGTAGCTAATTCTCTTTATCGATCCATAATAAAAATACTAAATTAGCATATTAATATCACTGCATCAAATACTGACTCTAGAGTAAAATCCTGGTTCTGCAAAGAGTTGCACTGATGTAAGCTGACATTGCTAGTTATAAGATAAAAATTAACAGGGCTTATTTCAAATTATATGTTCTGTACATGCATCAGTCACACATTACAAGTCACAGATTACTCCTGTAGAATGAGCATGTTTAAGTAGAGAGAAATTAGTGGCAGTATTTAGCTGACATACCCACTGCCTTTGCCCAGACTTAGAAAGAATTGCTTCCAAACTGAGTAATCTAAAGATGCATTTAAAAGTACTATCATGTTTTAAGGGTAAGGAAACTTCGCTTTGGAGAGAGGTATGCACTTTGAAGTTAGCTGGATTTCCACTTATATTTCAGATCATATTCTCATGAGAAGAACATCACTGTGGGTTAGCAAAGAACAGGAAAACAACTGAGGCTTTCCTTTCTCATACATTAACCATTGATACTAAAAGGATCTAGCTACTTAACTATTGTGAGTGCATGTGGCCAGTTATATTAAGGATATTTGTATGAGAAGTAGCTTTCACATCCTTTATTCACTACTGATAAATTTATTATTTTCATTGAAATTCTTTAAATTCTGCAAATAGCATCATTAATGAAAATAACATTTAATATTTCTCTAATGCTTTCTCATTTAATATATGCTCCCAAATGTTTTTTAAACTTTGATATTCCATTAAATTTAGACTTGAAAACCTTCTCTGAATTATTCAAGGTTGAACAAATTATTAAATGGTGGATTTGGGTCTTATCCAATAATTTTTCTCTCCAAATTAAAAATTGTCCTACTACTAATCCAATCTAAAATGGATTTTAGTATGCTGCTGTGCTTTTCAAATTTGTTTCTAGAGTTCAAGTCAAACTGAGCCTGACTTTGTGACACTGGGTTGCAATTAAGCCCTCCTAAAATGATTTTTAATGTTTATTAAATTAGGTTCATAATATATAAATGTCACATGCGTGTTGTAACAAGCATATGACACAGACATGTGTATGATCTAAAATGCTTGTAACAAGGCAAGAGCTTTTTCAGGACAGCATACTTATACTTTTTTGAATAAAATTCACTCTTGCAACATCTGCCTTGAATATATTGTCCTAAAACCATGGAGAAACAAAATCTCATTTTCAGAACAACCTCTGTCTGCAAATGCCTGAAGAACCCAACATCCACCATTGTTCTCTGCCTCATTTCTCTAGTTCTTGGATCTTTTTTTGAGGTCAAAGGAAAAAAGAGTTACAGGCCAGACACAGCATGAAGACTTGTTTTATTGAAAGCAAGTCCTAGGCTTGTGCTATAATTAAAAATAATAAGGTGATTTTAATCATTAAAAGGAAGAAATTTTCACAGTCTTTTGATTTTTTGTGAAAAGGTGTGAGGTCTGACATGAAGAGGCTGGTATTTTGGCAAGAGAACAACTGACAGACTTAACAATGGCTTCTACCTTCCATTTGCCAAAGTTCTACCATTGTCTTCTGGACACTGAGGCTGCATTAAGTCATTATTTATCATCTTCCCTTTCTCATTGTACTCCTGAGTGTTCTTTCTGGCTGTTTTCACTCTTGTAAATTATCTTTCTACGCCATGGTATCTGTTTGTGACTGCTGATATTCATAAAAATGAACCATTATAACAGTTTTTTTTCTTTCATGTATAAGGATATAGTCATCATTTTTAGTTTTTTCTAGTTTCCAATCATGGAGACTATCTTATTTCTCCACAATTTTCCCATAGAATAATGAATGAATCATGGAAGGTCCTGAATAACTATTTGAAAGAATAAATGAATGGTGACTTGTAACTCTTTCTTGGAATTAAGAACACATACTGTTGGCATCACTATGGGTGAAGAAACTAGTAAAAAAGAAACCACTAAAATCAATTTATTCTGTGCCAGAAATTAACTCAAAAAGAATGTTTCATATGCAATATTGATAATATTATAATTTGTTGTCAGTAAACTTATAGAATTTCCTATTTACATGGTTAATACATGAAGCCATGTATACATGCTTAGACAATAATGAACAAAAATAAAGAAAAAAAAAACAAGCTCTAAAATGACCGGATAAATTCTTCAATCCATAATTTCATGATAAAATCCAGACCCTGTATACCTCTAATAGTATGAATAGCTTACTTTGCTGATGAGAATCTAATGGTGACTTATGACTCAATAATAATGAAGCTTCAGTTTTGCAAGGCAATTAAGTTTTAGTGATCTTTTGTATAATAGTGGTAACAACTAATATTAACAATTAATCTCAAATATAATTCCTAATACAGAACCATGTTATATACTTGTGTATTATTGAGATTGCTTTTCACTTTGTGCTGTTTGTTACCAAAAAATATAGAATATTTTCTTGAAATACATTATTTCATAATTTACTCAAGTTGGAGTCAACTATTTAACCTAGTAATGTCATGGTGGTGGTGGCAAGAATAGCAGAAGTTGTTGAAGTAGTAGAGGTGTCATTAACAATGTGATTAACCCAGTGCTGCAGAAAAGACCTACAAAAAACAAATGCTTTCAATTATTGAATGATGGATTTGTAGTTTTGAACATTACACTAATTTTAGAAACTAAACAAATTTCACAATTCTAACAAAATAAGTCATGGTGTTTATTTTTAAAAAGATCATGACGTGAGATAAAAGATAACTGCAGAAAACCTAACATAGCAAAACCTGGCACAAGGTGTTCTGCCAATTCAAAAACAAAAACAAAGCAACACAAAACCCCATCTGTCTATCCATCTATCCATCCATCTATCTATATCTATGCCTATATCTATATGTTGGGAACATGAAGGAAATCCTTGTTCAATATATTACAGGGAAAGTTTTAGATAAAATAAACATTAAAATTATATAGACATAAATAGATTTAGAATTCAAATTCACTTGTAGGTATGGTTACATAAAGCACACATACACATGTACATTTAGATATATAGATCTTTAGCATTATCATATGCCCTTGTGAAAACTTGAAAATGCTGCTCTTATTTTCACTACCTATGGCTGCACACTGTGTTACTATGACAACATAGGTTAATTACAAGTCTTTCTGTTATGAATTTTATTTTCTCAGGACTTGCAGGATTCAGATCTCCTCTACCTGTACATTTTATCTTGAGGAATAAAATAACATCATGTGAAGAAGTATTTGTACAGCCCTGTTTATTCTTATTTCCAACTAAAATATACTTTGGTTTGAAGGAACTCTTCTTTATTCAGTAACAACTTCTTTTGTATTGTGTAAAAGTGAGCAACACTTTGGAATATAACTTTTTTCTCAATAAACTAAGTAAAATATCATTAGATAATTCCACTGAGATGAATAGAAATCATAATGCTTTACCCTTTATTTGTAAATCCAGGTCCCACAGTTACTATATCACTAGAGGAAAATATAAAGATTTTTCTTTGCCGATAAGTTTATGTTAGTTTCAATTAAAGTGGACACAGATGGAACATTTTTTGAATGATGAAACAGTATTTCCAATGTTAATGTGATCACCATTCTCTTTATAAATTTTAAATATATGTAAAGATTACAGCAGATTTTGACATTGTTATGTAATTTCCATTAATGCATCATTTTCAACATATACCAGTCTATCATAGTTAAGGACATTTATAGTATGCTAAACAGTTATTGGAAAAAATTGATTTACCATCAAGTTTTGGAAATGCCTTCCCATTCACACAACTAAAACGGATCATTTATGTAATTAATTTAATTCTCATGATTAGTAACTTCAAAGAAACTTTTAAAGCCACATTTTACCCATAAGAAATTTGGATTTGAAGATGTCATGCAAACTTAATTAACCTCTTTGCCCAAAATTTAAAGGAGTCTGTGTGTCTTCACAATAGCAGTTTTATATCAATTTATGCCCCATACATTCCTCTCAGGATGTAAAAACATTTTCCTTTTTATTTGTAAATTAATATGATTTATTATTGATTATGATGCTTCCATCTATCATCATGCATACTTAATAAACAAATATGCATTCAATCTCTATTTATCCATTTCACAGATCTATTCATCTTACTTTGCAGCATAATGATGTTCTTTTCCTCAAAAAGTTTGTATTTTTCTTCCAGAGGCAATCTGAGACAAAGACTTGAACTACAACAATTTATATACATATAATTTGGAAAGTCCAAATGAAGAGGATGGAGCACAGATATAGGGAGAGAATGAAAGTCAATAAAAGGAGAATTGTTAAATTGGTTCATCTCCACTGTCCTTTTGGAGTTCGAACCCGCAAAAACTCTCTAGAGTAGAATATACATCGATATTACCTTCCCCAGTAATAGGAAGTGCAGTACACACCCAAGGGTGCTATCCCTATTGGATGAGCTGTATTTTCAGCAGCCGTATTTTAGGGAAAATACAGAAGCAGAAATAGCTCAGAGTGGCAGAGATCTCTAAAGGTTAGGAACTTCCTCCTCAGGATGTACGGAGCTGTCCGCTGCGCGAGTGCTGAAATTGTGAGAGGTGGGAATGTTACATTTGCAGCATAAATGTTATATATACTTTTAAAGATAGAGTATAATTTGTGCCAAAATGATTTGTTCACAAAGTGCTATTTTCACTGGCGAGAAAGAGATAAAATTTACCTGGGATGTGGTGGAGTTTTCTAGGAATGGATACAATTCAATTGTGAACCTGAACTCCACAGCTAAAATACAGTCTAGCAGAATAATATCTAAGCTCCCAAAAGAGCATTACAGGTCTCTATCAATTGCTTTCGACTAATCTCTTCTAGATTCAATCCGTGTTGCCTCTTCCTTTCACATACTTTACTGTAGGATTATCAAAATATTTACTTTTATTCAAACATTAAAATCTGAACCTGGCACACTGTTGGTTAATGTTTCTTTTCCTGAGGAAGAATTTTCCTGAAGTAGCTAATGAAAAAATATTACATATTATCAACATTTAACAGTTTACCACAAATGTCAAGTGGGCAGGATGTTTTCTTATGTATCAGCCCTAGCTTCACTAAGGCAGGTGTCATTTCAACTGGTCAATTCTTATATTGAATAATTTTGATAAAATTGTCATCTTTGTATTTCTTCTTATACTATAAAAATTAACAAACACATGTAATTAGGTCATTCTTTCATTCTTTATTTAAAAATTGGACTGTTAGGCCTAAGCTAAGTGTCATGTCTACTCATTAAGCTTGTACTGATACAGCAAATGTATATAAATCCCCCATATATCCCCACTAACCACATTTGAGTGATTAGGGAAACAGGTGTGTGCCCCTGCAGCTTTTGCAACTTATTGCAGTATGTATTAATGTGCATATATCCTTTGATCTCATCAGTTCCCCAATATCGCCATGTCTTTACAACACCTTGTATTTGGCAAATAATTCATACTGCATCTAAGATTGACAAATGCAGATATTTAAAATTATGACACTCCTTGTGCAATGTGTTAGACTTTAGTTTATGTTTTTATAGCAGAATATATGAGATTAAACCCCAGTTTGAATTATTTCAGGTTTATTCAATACTTCTTAAATGAAACTTTAAGATATAAGAATGCAGAAAATCATGAGTATATTTGTTTACTTTCCTTGGGAATGCACCTTGTAAATTGTTTTGCTATAAGATTTTTCTTCAGAGAGACATAGCTAGTTTCATGAAAATTTGTATAAGTAATGCTTGTTGAAACTGTGGTTGCTGAAGTCTTTCTTTTAAAAATGATTAGAGCGAACAAACAGACTTCTGTTCATATCTGAGGAATTGTTTTAAATATGTATTCATTTATTTTTTGATATGACCAAGTTGCATTAATATAGAAAATTAATACATTTGTATATCAGGTAATCTGGTTTGCTCCATCTAGGACACCATTAAGTTTAAGTCTGGTTCAATCAGTGTAAAAATGACCATTAAATAGTTTCATCTGAACATTAAGACTCTGTCAACAATATGATGAAAACACTCATATTTTGTCATGATTTTGCTGAATTTCATGTATGTCACTGGCAAAGAAAGGATATATTGATTATCTGCAATGGAGCATTAAAAAAAACTGTGTTATTAGTGGAACTGGGCCAGGAATTTTTGCCAAATATGGATGTGGGTCACAGAATTTGCAATCATTTGTGCTCATAGACAAATCATTTGCTTTCAGCAGCTATGTTCAATAAATACATACAAAGGCTAACTAAATTAATTATATACTTGCTATATGACCCATTTGAAAATTCCCCCAAAAGTAATCTCTAACTTGAATTGAAATAGGTATTTACTGCTTGCTGACATTTTGTAGTTTAGAGAAATAAAAATATTAATTATAAATTTGAGTGCATTTCAAGATAAATGCAGATTTTTTGCACTTATTTTGAAATGATACAATATGGCAATGCACCAAATACAATATGACTATACAATTCTCCAGATTCTGCTATCGTTCCCCCTTTATACTCATTTTATATATTTTCTTTATACTCCCTTCATTCTTAGTGTATTATATTTTCAGAACAAGAAATTTGATTTCCCATTTCTGTCATTCTTCTTTTTATCCTATAATTTATTCAGTATTACTAAAGTCTTGAAATCAAAATAAAAATTTAGAAAACCTATCTTCTGGAAATTTTATGAATTGGAGAGTCAAGATTCTTTTTTTAAATTTTATTTTTAATTACATGCATTCATGGGCATGTATACATATGCATACATGTATGTACAATAATGTCGATCAAAGTTAAGTGATTAATATACTGTGTGAAACTCACACATGATGTACCTACTTTTAAAAACCATGAAATGCTTTTACCAAATAGCTTCTATTGGATAATTTTTAACTCAAATATTTTAAGGCTGTATCTTAATATTGGGAGGAAAATTTTCTGTTTATTATCTTCAACATTACATACACCATATTTTTAAATAATATACAAAAATTAGCAAACAAGATATTACTATCTTAGGATTTACAAAGTTATTTTTAAGGTTCAGAGTAAATTTTCAACAAGTATGGTCTAAAACATTCTCTTAGTAAAGTTGAAAGTAAATATGGCATTTTAAAATATTTTTTAACACAATTCCACATTACTAAGTCAAAAGAATTGTCCCAAAATTTAAAAAAATTTCCAGATATAAATGATAATCATCCATCGGACAATGTATTTTAGTGAAGAGAAAATGCAATTTAAAAATAAATAGAAGCCAGTCCTGTTAGTACATGTCTACAATACCAGCACTTTGGAGACAGAGGCAGAAGGATTACCATGAGTTCAAGGCAAGCCTAGGCTAAAAAGTGAGCTCAGAGCTAGTCTGAACTACATAGTGAAACCCTGTCTCAAATCTTTAAAAAACTGACTAAAGAAATAAATAAGAGACAGTTCTATGAGTCTTAATTGTTTTATCTATATTTAATGTGATGATAATATTTATTTTAAATAACATATGAAAACTTGGCAATGTGTGAAAGATGTGGAATAGTTCATAGCATACAACACACTCAAAATATTTTTACTCTATTTTGAGAAGGTTTACTTTTCAATATTCATGATTTAAAAACAGTGCTAATAAAAATATAAAATATTTTCTCCACATCAGATTTTATTTTAACATTCAATTGCTTTACATGTGAAGGACAAAATGAAGACCAGTTCACTTCAGAGAGTGCAGTATGTGATTTAGAGTGTTTTGGGAGAAACCACTTTAGTTCCCTGAAGAAGATATGACTTTTTGAAATAAGGGCTAGCCATGGGGTGCCATACATGTAACAGTGATGAATGATCAACCTGGGCCCTACAAATTTGAAGGAAACTAATGAACTTGTCTCAGAGGGAAGTTTCAGAAGTATCTCCAATAAAGAAAGATTCATTTGAAAATAAGTAATAGCCTTCCAAGGTAATCATAGCAGCCATATTCACTTGTCTTTCTCCAAAACTCTTTAAAAATAATTAGCACACCTCATATACTGCACTGCTACATACCTGCTACAGTTCCAGGGGTGCTGTCTTTTCTTCAATATCTACTGTTTCCTTGGATTCTACAATTTGTGAAGAAACAATCCAGTGTGGTCCACTTTATTTCGCTAGTCCAGAACTTTGAATAACTGGTTAACTCTACATAAGAGAAGCAAGCTTTTTCCCACTTTAAAATTCATATCTTTTGTTTTGAATGTCAACAAATAGTGGTTTCAGTTCTGTACAATATCAATCAAAACTCACTGTATAAGGACAGCAAAAGCACTGACCCAGCATTGTTCTAAATCTTTTCATCCCTTGGATCCAGAACAACCATCCATTTCCCCTTTGAATAAATGGCACATATTTCTTTTTAATTATCTCAAAATTTTAAAAGTGGGATCCCACTCTCTGTACTCTTACACTGTGATCCCTGGTCTACCTTTCAGCTGAGTGCATTTGTGTGCTTCTCAGTGCCTTTATAGTCCTCTAAAGAGGAAGGCAACCTCACTCCACATTGGGGCTTGTGCTCTTGCTTACAAAGGGAAGAAACTACTCTTTACATGACTTTCCCTAATCTTTGATTGTGGTCAATTACACACATGAAACTTTTTATCTCCTTCGCTGTTTGTTATTGTGCGAGTCGATAGGCTAATATCCATCCTTAGTGTTGGCAAGCATCACCATTATCTATAACTACAACTCTTGTCATTACACAAAACTGACACACTAACAACTGAAGAGTAACTCTCCATCTCCCCTACTCCTAGCTCTTGGCAACAGTCACTTTCTGGCTCTACTGTCACTCATTTGCATGTAGATTTTCAGTTTCCTGCCACCAAGTTTAAAAGATGATCCTTTCCTCTTTGAAACCCGTGTCAAAGCTCACTTGCCCATATATGCAGGGGTTTTTACTGAAATTCTCATTCTATTCCATATTTGAATCTGTATGCTGAAGTCACATTTTTTAAACAAGAGTAGATTTGTAGTAGGTTTTAGAATCATACATTATGAGCCATCAACTTTGCTTTTTTTTTTTTCACATTCGTTGTGATTATTTAGCATCTTGGAAATTTATATGGTATTTACATTCTGTAAAATCTCTTGTTTGAATTTTGATGGGGATAGCATTGAATATGCAGTTTGCTTTGGATAACATTGATACCTTAATCATTTAAATTTTCTATTGATAAGCATGAGTCTTCTATTGACTTGATTAATTAAGTGTATATTTTTTTCTGATGCTATTGTAATAAAATGAATTTGTAATTTTTTTGTTTTTGTAAGTTTTAAGACTCTTCTGTGCATGTAGCAATGCAACTGAATTTTGCTTTCCCTTTGTATCTTGATACTTTGCTGAATTTATTGGCTTTAACTGATGTTTTGTGCAATCTATAGTGTTTTCTACATGACACCGTCTATGAACAGTTATCTCATTTCTTTCTTCATTTCTTTCTTTTCTTCACATATACCTTTTAACTATTTTTTCTTGCCCAATTGCTCTGACTGGAACATCCATTCTATGTTGAATAGATTTGACAAACAGTTGCTATCCTTGTCCTGTTCTTAATTTTAGTGGAAAGCCTATCTCTTTCACAACTGAATATTATTTTTTCTATAGGTCTTTCATACATGACTTTTAGTTTGCAATGTTTTATTAGTACATGTTTGCAGTGCATAATAATGACATTCCTCATGGAGATTGGGTACTTAATCCATCTCAATTCTTTTGTCATCTTGTCCTCCCTCCATCTCTTGATCCTTCCCCTTTGAAAAAGATCTATTTCCCTACTTCTTATTCTCTATATTTTATTCTGGTCTTTATATTTTGAGTTTCTCATATTGAATAAGTCATATTATATTTAACCTTTTGTGTCTGAATTATTTCATTTAATATTAGAGTTTCAAGGTGCATCCATATTCCTATAAATGACTCAAGCTTATCCTTCTTTATGGCTCAGTAGTACTCCATTATGAGTAAATACCGTATTTTCTTTATCTGATAATCTGTTGGTGTATATATAGACTGCTTCCAACATTCAGCTATGGTGAAATTCTCCCCTGTGAATATGCATCAATGTAATATGATGTGTAACTCTCTTAAGAAGATACTAAGAAGGACAATAGCTGGGTCAAATGCAATTTTCAGTTTCTGTTTTTGATGAGTACACTGATTTTTATAGTGATTGTACCAGTTTATACTATCACCGACAACATACAAGGATCCATCCTTCCAGGCAGCTTTCCCAGAATTTAATATTTGACTTCTTGATTATAATCTTTATTTCTATTATAAGATAAAATTTCAATGTTTTTTAAAATTGTATTTATGTAATGGTCAGAAATTTTGAGCATTTGTTCATGAATTTATTGTAGTTTGTTTAGTGATTTTTGTCACAAAGTGGTATTTAATATTGTCAAATGTATTCTTGCATAATTTTAAGCAAGTTATGTATTTTTCTTTACCCTATCAATGCTCTGCATTATGTTGATTGATTTTTCATGTGTTGAAAATTATTGCATTTCAGGAATAAATACCTCTTTTCCATGAATTATAATCCTCTCCATATGTTGTCAGATTTGGTTTGCTAGTATTTGCCAAGCAAATTTGTGCCAATATTCATGAGAAATATTGTCTTGTGTTAACATGTCTTGTATTATATTTGCATATGTTTGATATCAGAGTAACATTAGGATCATAGAACAAACTGTTGCGTGACCTCCAAAGTTTCTGACAAACTCTACGGAGTCTTAATCTTTAAATATTTGATATATGCCACCAGTAAAGCCATTGGATTTAGGGCTTTTTTATTAGGAGACCATTACTGCTTTAGTCTCCTTATTGATGACAGTCTGATCATATTTTATGTTTACCCATGATATATTATTTATACATTGCAAATTTTAAGGATTTTTAATCATTTCACTAGATTATCCAATTTATTTCTATACATTATTTCAAACTACATTATCATAATTTATTTTATTTCTGTAAACCCAGGAGTAATGTCTTTACTTCCCTTTCTGATTTTAATTATTTTTTCTGTTTTTCTCTTAACCCATAGAACTAAAGATTTGTAAATTTTACTGATAAATTTTAAAAGCCAATTTTGTTTCATTTTTCTCTATTTTTCACTAATATTAAATTGCTCTTATTTTTCTTTGATCTTTATTTGCTTTTTTTCTCCCTAGCTTAGAATTGAGTGCCCTAATTTTCAGGTAACCTAAGTTGTAAAGTTCAGCTGCTTTGTTTTGTTGTTTTTGTTTGTTTCTGCCTTTTGTTTTTGTGTTGTTTTCATTTTGTTGTTTCTTATGCCACTGGGGTCTGAGTTACATCCCTAGTTCCTTTATTTAAAAAATATTTTGAGACATGGGCTCACTGATTCACTAAGTGGATCCTTCTGGGCTCAAGTTTGCAGGATCTTCAGTCTCCCAGATGCTGGCATTCCAGTGCGTGCTACTATGCCAGGCTAAATGAGGCTATTTAGATCATTCTTGCTTTTTAACAAAACATTTTTAAGTATATACTTCTCTCTTAGTTCTGATTTTCCTATGTCTCATAATTTTTTTATTTGCTTCTTCATTTCCATTCATCTTAAAATTTGCTCTTCATTCTTGCAGTTTACTTTTATCCTTTACTACCTAAAATTATTTTGAAATTCTCAAAATTTTGTGACTTTCCAGGTTTACTTTCATAGTTTTCTGACTTCATTATGTTTGTTTCAATGATGCTCCATATAACATCTATCTTTTCAGTGCTATTCAGAGGGAATTCATGGCCTAATATATCATCTTTTGTAGCAGAATTTTTAGGAATATTTGTGAAGAATGGTTAGATTATTTTTATTGGATAGAGTATTCTGTATGTTCCTGTTATACCTACTTGGTTTACCACGCTGTTCCCATCCTCTGTTTCCTCTTTTATCTTCAGTCTGGCTGTTCTAAGTATCAAGAATAAAGTGTTAAAAATCTCTCAGTTATTAGGTAGCATCATTTCTCTCTTAAATTCTGTTTTGCTTCAGTTCTAATGGCCTGTTTCTAAGTAATAAATTTTTATAATCATTAATTTCTTTTTTTTTTTTGAGACAGAGTTTTGCTATGCTAAGCTATGCCTCAAAATTACTAAGTATTCCAGACTGGCCTCAAGTTCTCTGAGATCCTCCTGTCTCAGTTTCCCAAGTATGAGATTACAGGCACATGTCACTACACCTGGCTCATAATCATTACCTTCTTGTAGCACTGAATATTGGATTAATATACATTGGTACCTCAGTTAATGAAACCTTCTGTTTGTAAACAACTTGGTTTGAATATAAAAGCATATGGAAAAATCTTATTCTCATTTGTACACTCCGTATCCAATGACGGATGGACACAGCTGTGGGCATCATTCCCACATGAACATGAGCATGGCCGTCTTTTCCAGAATCATGGAATCAATTAAGTTCATGAACTGAGGTGCCACTGTATAAAGACCTTCCTTGCCTTCTGTACAATTCCTGATTAAAAATCAACTTTGTCTGATATCAGTAGAACCACTCTTCCTCTCTTTTGATTACTATGTTATCAAACTTGGTCCATTTTTGCCCTTATCACCGTATGGCAGTCACTGAAAATGTACATTTTGCCAAACTAAAAGAAAAAAAGAATTTATTCATGAGATGACCAATCTCATGGATTAGAAGAACTAGCCTCCTATTCAGCCTTCCTGAATAGGGGCATTTTTTTGGATAAAGAAATAAAATATGCTGAAGAGTACTCTTTTTTTCATTATTCTACTCTCAATGTATTTGTTTTAGATGGAGATGGAGGATTTAGATAGCAAATGAGGATTATTTTATAGGAACATGCAATAGGTTCCTATGTTTTCATGCATTCTGTTTATCTCTTTTAACTGGATGGTGCATTTATATTTAAAGTAATTACTAATGAGGGGTGCTAACTTCTGTCATTTTATGTTTTCCATGTAATTTACAGGTATTTGGTCCCTTATTTGTATCTTCCTTCATTGTTCAGTTAGTTTTTCTAGGGAAGTGGTTAAGTTTGTTTCTTTTATTTTAGGGCATGTTTTATTTTCTTCACTGATGTTGTACACTGGATCTGCGAAAAGGATCAGCGAGGTGTAAATGGAAGATCTACTTGAGTGCCTTTGGAGTCTGAAAGTTTTCCTGCCCTTACATATTCATTTTCTAATTTGCTCATATATGTTTTCATTTTTGACTGCTCTAGTGTTCAATATTTTGGCTCCCAAAAGTGTGTGTGTGTGTGTGTGTGTGTGTGTGTGTGTGTGTGTGTGAGAGAGAGAGAGAGAGAGACAGAGAGAGGGAGAGAGAGAGAGAGAGAGAGGGAGATGAGTGTTTAGAAAGGGGAAGGGTGTGGGTACTTTCAATCCCTTCAAGTCTTTTCAATTGGAGAAACAAAGATTTGCAACAATGGACAAGTGGGAAGCAACAGCCCCTTTTTCCTTATCTCTGTGATCCGAAGAAACAATAGCCCCCTGAAGAACAGAATGGCCCCAACCCTGTAATCACAGCAATCTGGTATGGTGAGCCTGGAGGATGATAATGTGGAGCACAGCCTGGGCTGCTTAGTGACTTGGTGGCACCCTTGCCTCACAATGAAAAATTAAACTTTGCTGCAGAGATAGCTCAGTATGAGGGCCTTAGGTTAGAACTGCAGTTTTGGAAATAAAAATAATAAATGAAACTCTACTTGGAAAAGACTGTCTTTTTTGTCCATCTGGCTCCTTCTAGCTTCCATGACACAGGCGTTGGACATGCGGGCTGGACAACTACTCCTAGGCTAGCAGCACAAAGCTATTAAAACTAACTGAAATATACCTCCAAACCTTCCCCAGTCAGAAACAGATTTCACAATTCCAAGGTGTACTTGAGAGACTCTGCCAGTAAAAGTTTTGTCTAAGTCAGGACAATGATTTCTCGAGTTTTTTTCAATGTATCTTCTCAGTATCCTCCATATTTCATTTGGCGTTTCCTTTCTAAATTTATTTCAACAAACTTGCAAATGACATTTATTGGATTACCCTCTCTGAGCCCACATAAATACACATACCAAATGCACATACTTTGGTGAGGAGAATTTTGTCTAGAATTTGTATTTTGTAATCATGGGACATTTTTTTTTTTCTGTCATTTGTCTTGCATTTGAAAAGGCATCTCTCAGCTTCATGGGACCTGAATGAAGATGCAGAAAGCTGGGCTCAGACAGTACTGTATTCTACCATCCTCAGTAAATAAAGTTTAAATGCAAAAGAGATGAAAGTTAACAAGCCCCCAGCCTCAGGATACATTCTCACAACACACAAGATATCTATATTAAAACAGAGTACAGCTGGGCCTGACAGTGCAGGCCTGTAATCCCAGCACTCAGGAGGCAGAGGCAAGAGAATTACCAGGAGTTTGAGACCAGCCTAGGCTACGTAGTGAGTTCCAGGCCAGCCTAAACTACACAGCGAGACCATGTCTCAAAAAACAAATGAACAAAGAAAGGAAGAAAGAAAGAAAGAAAGAAAGAAAGAAAGAAAGAAAGAAAGAAAGAAAGAAAGAAAGAAAGAAAGAAAATTTAAAATTGAAATGGAATGCAGACTTTGGGTGAAGAACAGAACTCTGCAAGGTGAATATATATTTGCAATATGAGTGTAATGAAAGAGGCTTTTAACTGGGGTAGCTTTGTTCAGGATCCTCATGCATCATTTGAGTTTCTCTCTGTGACTATCTGGTCCATATACTTTAGCTAAATTCATGAAGGTAAAAGCCTAATTTGGCTTTGTGAACTAACTGAAAAATCCACCATTACATGGGCTATTTTTTGTCCAGCCGGTGATATGAATCTTAATTCTGCACTGGGTAGCACTGTGACTGAGATTTTAAGTACCAGAGATTTTTTTTTTTAATATATGAAAGAGTTTACTATATTTACCACTCAGGTTTGTTATCATTATTTTATATAAATTACATAACAATACAAATAAATTCAAGTGACCAAGAAATTCCTGTTAACTTTGTTCTATAGTAAGCTGTTAGGAAAAGATTTGACTTTATACAGCAAAACTACAATAAAAATGACATTTTAGGTCTTAGAAATAGCATCCCACTTTTAAATAAAGATAAATGATAATAGATTTTTGTTGTTTTATTGGCTATCCTACTAAACATAGTGAATACTTCTGAGCTACAGTTTAGCAAAGATATGCTATTGTATGGTGAAGGGTAAAAATAAAAGCTCTATGTGCCTCCCTACTGAGAAAGACAAACGATTTTCCTAGACAGTATTAGTCCGATTTCTCATATACAGTTAAATCGATTTGCTTGGGTAATGTTGATGGGATATAGTGCTACTGTTACTTGTCTTTAGAAAGAATTTATATAGCATGCCAACAAAAACTATGTCTAGGTGTTAAAGGATAAGCACTTATAAGAGTTTTTTATTTTTCCTTGTTCAACAAGGATATTTTTATACTGATTGATCTTGTAGCTACAAAAGTAATTAACAATAAAAAAAAAGCATTGAATAAAATTTTATTCAAATGTTGTAGTTATTTATAATGAGGAAATGTTAGAGAAGATCTAAATATAATGCAAAGGAAAAATAGTTGTCAGTCATGGTACATACACATCTGTGATGTGTATAATAATAGTGATCATTGAAGCCTGGGAATGTCACTCAGTGGTGGAATATTTGCCTAGTATGTGCTTTACCATGGGTTCCATCCCCAACAACAATAAAAACTAAAATCTGGAATACTTATAGTAAAGTACTTCTTTGTAGCAACATCATAATGACATGCAAAAAATATTAAGTGAAGAAAATCAGCTTAAAATAGTTTAAGTTACATGAAAAAGTACTTATAAAGGATAGAAGAGAACACCCATAATTAATAAAGTGTGGTAAGAATGAAGGCTGTTTTCCTAATATCATTATCATGTTATATTGCTTTTATGATTCAAAATTAAAAATAACTGCCAGTCACCCATGAAAAGAAAGAAAAAAATTTTTGAAAAACCAACCATAGCTGTGTAAGGATATGTATTTTATAAAGTTATTCACAACTTTTTGTTTTATGGAAAAATTGAAAACATCTTAAATGTCCAGCAAGAGATCATTAATTTTACAAGTTAATGCATAGTCTATAGAATGAATACTGTGTATATGGTAGTAGTATATTTTCAAAGATTATTTAATTAGGTTAGGAAGGAATGTTAAATGGCATAAAAAAGCGGAAGTAGAATTTTATAATCTATAATTATATGTATACATCTTGAAAAATTACTGGAATTAAATAATATATAACAATATATTAGCAGAATATAACTCTGGACAATTTGTATTGTAATACTGCCCTTTATTCACTTACTTATCTAGAGAGTTTACAAAATACAGTTTAATTATTTTTAAAGTGTTATTGGGACAAAACACTTTCCAAAGAGCGTGCACAGTTTGCTAATGGGTTTCTTAGTTTAAGCCCTTATCAGTTACCTTGGGGAGCAGCTGACCTAGAGACCAGTTGCACTTTAGGGGCTAGAGAAAGGCCAGCCCCGAGAACATGGAGCTCCAGAGGCAAGCCAGGTGAACAAGTTGTTCGGACTAGAGCAAAGCCAAGCCAGCAGGTGTCAGGCCTTGACGTTCTTCCCTGTTAACTATAGCACAGATAGCCCTGGGAACATTTTGCTTTCTGTGTTCTCAGCGAAACACGGAGGTGTTGCTCTTTCAGCCCCATCTTGCACACCCCTCCCCCCTACAATGAATAAATAGAGGCAGACCTTGCTGGGTTGTCACAGCTTCTCCATCAAAGAGGTCAGGTCCCACCCAGTTCCAGATTTCCTTTGAGTATGCATCTATAGTTTTTCCTTAATCTCCCATCACATCGCTCAGGATGTGGCTGACTGAACGGGTCATGGCAGATTCCTGACCTCTGATCTACTTTTGGAGTCCACTCACCTTCTCATATTGCAGTAAGCATATAAGAGATGTCAATAGCCACTTTTTCTTGGTTGTTTCTTATGTAAATGGAAGGGTTATCATTTCCTTAGAAACAGCATCACTAAGTCTCAGTAAAATTATGGATATTATTTTATAAATGAGTCCAACACATATATCCTTCTGAGTCTTCACCACCACACATTTCTCCACCAAGAGCTCACTGTTCTGGGAATCCTGTTGAAATTAAGGTTTATTCCTGTTCAAATTCTTGCTTCTATGGGCTGCTTCTTAGAGAACCAAACCCTAAACAACCACTTTCCCAGAAATAGTCTTCATTCAGAGTACAAATGTAATAGGAAAAGCCAGCAATGCAGGATATTTGACTAAGCAGTTTTCATGTGTAAAAGTATCTCATAGAAAAGATCTTGACCAATTCATCCATCTCAGGTGGAGAAAACCTCTGAGACCCTGATTCTCATTGTTATCTATAGAATTTCAAAAAGGATACATGATTTGTCTACTCCAGAAAAGAAGATGAAGAACTGTTTTTCTCTGCCATATGATGTATGAAAAATTAGTTTAGGCTTCTTTTTCATATAATCAGAATTTTTCTCCAAAAGTATATTAGTGGATGAATTATGGATTAATGGATGAAATATGTTGTTTCTTCAAATTATGGAAATGTTTTTAACAGAAAGAACATAGGGAGATTTTAAGGGGAAAGAGATGCTAGAAGACATTTTTTGGAAAATTGAAGACATAAGAAACACTTCCTTTAATATCATCAAGTGTTTTATGTTTGGATTAGTAACAATATTAGTAGAACTCATTTCTTTAAAAATTACATGCAAAATTTTCAATCCATGTTCTGACCAAAATCAGCATTACAGTTCTGGGTCTTTATAGGCACCCAAGGTCAGAGATGAGGTCAGAGCAGGAATCTCCCTAGGAATCCATTTTACATTTCTAACTTTTTTTTTTTTTTGGTACCGGGATCGAACTCATGACCTCACACTTGCCAGGCAAGTGCTTATGCCACTGAGCTAAATCTCCAGCCCTCATTTTACATTTCTATACATTAATCTATTCTAAGCTTATTTCTTGAGTGCCAGTTACGTTGAGACCACTGCTGGAGGGATCAGAGCCCAATAATGAACAAAACAGACATGAATGAGGCAAATTTCTTTCCTCATAAGATTTCAATCTATCCATCATGATATTGCTTGCAAAGATAGTAAATTGTAGGAAATGTCTATGTTTGAATAGCAACACATGTTCTCTTTTCATTGGCAATGTGTGTTTTCTGTGTAGCACCAGCCTAAACATGTTACAAGAATTTTATGTGGGGACTTAGAGTTAATATCCAACTCCTCACAGTGCAAACAACAAATGTAAGGGAGAAAACACAGCACTGTAATGTGCATAGCAGACTGAAAGATGAGCGAAGTAGTTTTTTAAAAATCTTTCAGTTTTAAATATATATGATTACAACAGAGGCCTTGATGTTCTGCAAGTTTTACCTTCAAACCTAGTAGGAGATATCTGAGAATGCGGAAAAGTTGAATATAAAGCTATTTGTCCTTAGAGACTCTCTTTGTAAAGCTATATGTACATATGTGTGTTATTAGAGATTTTCTACACCTACTTAAATCTTGAGATGAATAGTTTCTCACCAGTGTCTTCAGTTGTACTCTAGTGGTGGTATCCCTGCTTTGAATTAATTCTATACAATTACCTTTCATGGTCTCTTTAACTTTGGGGAAAAGTCAACATTTGTATGACTATAAATCTAATGAATGAGGTTGTGAGAACACGTCATAATGTTTCTAGTAACATTTCTGTTGGATGGCACTTGGCAGCATTATTCAGCATATTTTTTCTTACAATTTATAAAGATGCTCAGAAAGAGGTATTCCAACAGTGCTTTGGAAAGTGGAAAATGCAATTGGATGAATGTGCTAGAAAAGAGGAATATTTTTTATCGAAGTGACAACAGTATGTCTTTTATTGCAGCAATTTTTAAAATTTAAATATTCATTGTATATTTCAATCATACTTCCTATAACAGGCTCCAGGCTCCCTTACGTGAAAGCGGGGACTAACTCTGAATCCTGTGAAGGTTGACCGACAAAATAACAAAGTGAATGGAAATCAATTCACCCTAAACCAATATCATTTGAACTTTACACAATATAATACAATATAATATACATATTGTTATAAATGTGATACCGTAAAACTTCCTTCAAGAGGCTAGATATCCCTTGAAAAGCAACTTACTTTCGGTTTTGTTTTAAAATTGATGTTTCAAAATTGTCTAATGTCATAATGACCGTCAAGTTATTTCTATTATAAAAACCAACTAAAGATTCACATTTCTTTGTAAGCTATGACATGTGAGGCAGAATCAATCTCAGAGGCCGAGGACAAGAGAGCTAAAATGTCTCATGAGATGAGTTCAATTGAGTAATGAAATTTAAAGTAAGTATGAGAAGTGCTTAGAATGTCAAGCATCAGGTTAGAAAAAATGTATGATCTAGGTGAGAGCTGTAAATTCTTGTCCACTAAGGATGCCACAAGTATCTTCTGCAATGAATTAGGCTTTGCTGAAAAAGAAATGTTTCATGAATAACTCTGTGAGTGAACTGATTTGGAGATATGGCAACTTTTCAAAACATTCAGAAACTCATGAATGGTAAATAGATAGTATACCTTTAGTGCTTTGAGCTACATTTCTCTCCAAAATTACTTGTTTTTCTCTCTCTCTCTCTCTCTCTCTCTCTCTCTCTCTCTCTCCTTCCTGTTACAACCTATTCTATATTTCATCTCTCACAATTTTCCATGTTTCCTTTTAGTCTCATTGCTTGGCATTATAAATGTAAACAAGCATCAAGACAGTGACATGAAAGTATGCAGTATGGAGTTTGCAAGTTCTGCCAAATTGAACAAACACCACATATAAAAGGGGCAGCAGTTAGTATGTGAGTTAAAAACTTCTTCCAGGTGTGGTCTGACAAGCCACAGCTGTCCCAGAGTGAGAACCATCGGCATTTCCTGAGCTCCTCGCCATGTTGGAACTTGGGATGCTGGCAAAACAAGCAGCCAGCTCGCCGCTATGGTAAGTGGCTGTGGGCTGGCCGGCGTGCAGACTAACAATCAAACGTCCCCTCCTCCCCCTGTTAGCAAGTGGGAGCCGGAGGTCTGAGTATCTCTTGGGAGGACTGAAGCATGCAGTGTGGCAAGTAAGGGGGATTTCCATCTACCATCTCTTTGAAGGCAAAAATTTTTATCCCTGTTTTTCTCAGTTCTGATTAATGGTATTGCTCTAGTCAATATTCTGTTTTTATAAGTTCGATATTTCCTTCCATTTTGCTCTACCTGATTGAAAGAACAGCTGTTGTGAAGAGAACAGGATGTACTATTGTGCCTAATGCTGTTGTCCTGGTGACATGCTGTGAGGTTCTGTGCCAATTTCACTGCACTGTCTCAGCTGGTTTTGTTCTGTCTTGTTCTGCTGTATTTTGCTACCTTCAAAAAACAAAAAAGGTAACAAAGTGACAAAGTACCTCCAAAAAACTCCCAACTCCACCAAACCTGATCCATGGGGCATGGATGAGAAGAAACTCAAAACAAAGCAACAAAATTATATAAAGTGATTAAAAAACAAATAACAACAGCAAAACAGATCAGTAAGGTACTGAGCAAGCTGAAACATGATATAACTAAACAGATAATGGACTTAAAAAGCAAAAGGAGGAAAAGAAAGTGCTCTAAAGGATATAACTGCATGTATGTTTAGGTGTGTAGGATTGATAACCATGTTGCTAAGTTTTTATTGGATCACTGAACAGAACTTTTTGCAGCCTCACTGTTTGAATGTCCACT
Organism: Hydrochoerus hydrochaeris; assembly: GCA_004027455.1. Classification (NCBI taxonomy): domain Eukaryota; kingdom Metazoa; phylum Chordata; class Mammalia; order Rodentia; family Hydrochaeridae; genus Hydrochoerus; species Hydrochoerus hydrochaeris. Next base: position 415,905 of record PVLA01000279.1, read on the forward strand.
TGGTATGCTTTAACTTTGTAACTTGAACAACTATGTCTAAGAAGACAATATGTAATTTATCAACTAGTAATTTCTTACTTTTTTTTCTGAAATTCTGTATTGTTTTTACCTTTTTTTCTGTTTTGCTTTTTTTCTCTTTAAATAAAATTTAAATAAAAAAGAAACAAAAAACTTCTGCCAGGCACAATAATGCATGCCTACAATTCTACCACATTAGGAAGCTCAGACAGAAGGATTGCAAGTTCAGATCTTACTTGTGCAACATAGCGAGTTCCTGTCTCAAAATAAATTTGTAAAAAAAAAAAAAAAGCACTGTGAATGAAGTTTAGTGCAAAGTCCATCTATTCAATCTCCAGTACCACAAAAAGAATATGGATACTATGATTGCTAATATACCTTTCTACTTATTAGGAATATGATCTTGGTCAAGCAAGGAAGATACAAAATGACTTTGTGTATCAGTAACTACAGATGTAACTGTAGGGATAGGAGTAACTGTTTCATAAGAATGGGATTTATTCTTTCAATATTTATTTATAATATGCTTAATTTGCAAATGGCAATTGTTTTAAGGTTATCAGATCTCACTATGCTACAAAATGCAAAGTTTTGGACTTCTGCAACTTACATTCAAATGACAGATATGTAACTTAAAATGTTTTTAAAATGATAAATTATGGGGCTGGGGATTTAGCTCAGTGGCATAAGGGCCTGCCTGGAAAGTGTGAGGTCATAAGTTTGATCCCCAGTACAAAAAAAAAAAAAAGATAAATTATAACATGTAAGAGTATATTATTGAAAAAGACTGCATGAATATAGAGATGGATAAAGACTATTTTAGTTGTTTGTTAATGTGGAAATAGGTGGCTATTTGCATCTTACGTGTGCCTTATTTATATAGATTTTTCTTTCTATAGAAAAGATTTGAAAAGAGAAGTGAATAGGTTTGGGGATCAGGATTTGAAATAAAATAAATTTACTGGACATCCACTGGAAAGTCTCTGAGACTAAAAAAAGGCAATGTTTGGAAAAAGCATAGAATCTAAGCTTCTACAGCACAGGAAGAAGGAGTTGTAGGTGAAAATGAATCATCATTCAAGGTGTGCTAAATGATGACCCTTGCTAAAATGACAAATTAGGGAATGTCACTGAGACGAGGACCAATGAAATTACAATGAGTCTTTCTGGCATGGGCTGGGAAGGGGACATGGGCAAACTGAGAACGTCAGGTTATAGCTACAGTTTGCTTGAGCCAAAGTGGTAATGGAAAAGGATATGTAAAGTGGAAATTCTCTTAATATATTAAACAATAGAACCAAGAAAATTTAGTGACTTAGAATATAGGAAAAATTGAGGATGAAGCCAATATTTTGTCCAGAGAAATAAAGATTGGATTAAACACTTACTGAAATAGAGAAGACAGTAGATAAACATAATTTGAGATTTAAAATACCCAGGAATTATGGCATAAAGAATAGATTAAGAATGTTAAGGTGTGGTGTTACATGCCTGTATTTCAACAGTCTTGGACACAGAGGCAGGATAATTACAAGTTTGAGCCTAGTCTGGGCAATTTAGCAATGCTGTTTCAAACTATTTTTAAAAATTAAAATAAAAGGGTCTGGTGAAGTAGATCAAGGTACAAAATTTAGGTGCAATAAGAGTACCAAAAACAAAACATATCAAAATAAAGCAAAAAATAAAGAAAATGTAAGTCAAGTACAGAAAATTAAACCTTGCATATAATAGGTAAATAATAAGTTTTTTGTAATTATTATTATTATTTTCTTTTCTACTGTATCAATAAATATATAGTACTGTGGTACTTTTGACCTTTTTCAATAAAAAGGATGCATTGAACTTCATAAAATATCCTTATTTTAACTGTCAAGGACCAGGGCCATAAGCCTCTGATTTTCTGCAGCAGAAAATGGTCCTGGGTAGACATGGATGACATATCACCCACCTACCTGTCAGGGGATGCTTTGCTGACTTAGATCTTTCTGTGATGCATGGATGCTTACTCCATTCACAAGGAAAGAAAGCATGGTAGTGCAGTGCATTTGTCTCTCCAGAACTGTCCTTCAAATAATGATGTCCAGGTTTTGTTTAAACTGAATTATATGAAAATTTTGAAGGGAACATTATACTCTGTGTGACTGATTTTAGTGCCCAGAGTAAACAGCAGCTAATCAACTTTGTTAGCTTTACCTCTGTCCTGTTTTCATTTGTCTTGTTCCCTCATTTGGACTTCCTGATACTCTTTCTAAAATAATAATAAAAAACTACCTGAACTGAAGTTCTCATCTTTGTTTTGTTTGCCAGATTTTGCATAACAGTGAAAAGAAAGTACAAAAGCCAAAAAAAATGTACAGTTTGCTACAAACACCAATATGGCTGTACATGTCACTGTTTCTTTCTCAAAGCACTACATGCCACTGGAACTTTGATCCTATCCACAACTTACTGTAGCACAAAACTCCACTGTTTTCAGGAGGATTTAAATGTTTATAATGAATGCTTATTGCCCTTATTATTTTTATTGGAAAAATATATAAGTGGGTCTATGGAAGAAAGGTACATAGGAACATATGGTTCTGGTCAAATTCTAGATGAGAAAGCAAAGAGTAATGTATGAGACATATCTGTTGATGAGAAAACATCACACAGTTCTTATACAACAATTCACTGAATGTGCACCTTTCACTGGAGAAACATAGACCTTATATTACAGATGTAAATGGGGCATCAAAAAATTAAGTGGTCCATAGGAACACAGTTAGTTTATAGCAAGTTCAAGATACAAATGATCTTACTGAGAACCATACTCAGGTTTGAGCAGTGAGCTCTGTGAAGCCCTGGAATGGGGCTGAGGACTATGGACTTTAGCCGGGATCATGCAGGGCCTGCTCTACAGATCACAGCGAGCCAACAGACTGGCACAAGCTAGGGTAGCTCCCACTCCCTCTGCCTCTGGAGAAGAGGAAACCAAAGTCCATCACAGCCCCAGGAGCGTGGCACCTCTATCTTCTTCCCTGGACGCTGACTTCTGGTCACACATGACTGCAAATACATAGTATCTCCTCAAAATAAAAATAAAAATAAAAAAGATCTTACTGACATTCCTTTAAGTCCATACAGAGATAAACTTCATGAAAAAATGTGTAGCTTTTCTTTGATCAAATATTTGCTCATTTAATTAAGTCTCTAAGGAGAGAATCAGATTTTACTAGATAAAGAAAATTCTAAAAATCTAAAAGTTGAATTTTATATCTAATGGCAAAAAATGATGGAATAAGGAAAAATAAAAATAAATAGGTGAAAATATTATATTGCTTTTAGAGTGATGAATAATTTCAAATGTTCACAACTGTGAATCACTGAGAATATTTTCTTTTCCTAATTCCTTAAGAAATTTGAGTGTTATAAAATTTTAAATCTATTCAGTCTGACACAAAATTGTTACCATTTTCATGCTACCTATTTCCTCATTTAGAAAAATTTACAAGAAATTTGTTTCTATGGCTCTACAAAGACATGGGAATTAGCTCTGTGAGATAATGGTTTATTTTCTAAATTGAAGATTTTTGTACCACTATATATTCCGACACCATTCTATTTATCTTATTGAATTTTATCTTAATTTGATAACCTCAAATTAAATTCTAATTAAATACAATTTATTTATATTAATTTAATTAACCCTCAGCTACAAATAATCTGCATTAATTTTAGTTATTGTCAGTTAAATCACCACATTGTTAATTTTTATCTGTAAATTTTAATCAGTTTCAAGTTTATTAAATTTATAGACTTAATGTTATATAGCCAATATCAGGTACATGTTTTACATTCAGTTAAACTGAGATAGGGGCTAGTATAGCTCATGTAAACCGATGTGACACAGTATAGTACACAGTACCTGTAAAAATTAATTATTTCAGTGCTAAGCATCATTACCAGTTTGCAGTTGCTAAAATTGTTTTAAAAATTGTAATTTAGTAAATATCAATTTCATATCATTCTGCCAAGTTTCCCAACCTGTCATGAACAACAGCCTTTGGACAAATCCATTGTCCATGTTTCCTAACTTTTCAAACAAAAGCAGAAGAACTGAGTTACATTAACAAGAAGAGGGCTCTGGAACAAAACTGATGGGCTTCAAGACCTGTCTGTCAATTCTTTGAAATGTTACATTGGTTGGACAAATTGCTCAACCTATAAATGACTCAGATTTCTTCCACAAGAACTACAATTTCTACCACTAATGAGTTATTAGCTTTTTAGAACCCTTAGTGTCTGAACCATATAATGATCTGATTTTAGTTGTAATTATTACTATGTTTTATGGTTATAACAATTAACACATATTAAGTGCAAACCATGCAATAAAATCCAATTTTCTGCTCTATACATACTGATATATCATCTATCACTCAAAAAACCCCCTCATAAATCAGGTAAAATTTTCTTTGGTTTGTTGATGAATCCAAGTAGAATGAATTGATAAGGGTCCAAATGTTATTCAGTGATAAAGATGGAATTGAGCCAGTACCTTGCTAACTTGATTCTATAATCCTATGATGTCTTCCAATATCAGGATTTTTCCATGTGTCAGATATTTTGTATAAAAATTTACTGTTATAATTAATTGCTTCAGATCATATATATGTATTTATACATTTATTTGCACTTAGTGAGGAGTAATATTTTGGGAAGGTTGAAATGATAATCTCACAGTATGCTCCCCATCATTAAGACCAAAAAGGACTAGAGAGAAGTGCCATCCAGGTGCAGTCCCAGTGGCTTGCAAGCAAAAGACAGGAAGATCGCAAGTTTGAGACCAGTCTAAGTAACTCAGAGACTTTGCTTCAAAATGAAAAAAAAATTAAAAATTAAAAAAAAAAAGAAAATTAAAAATAAAAATAAAAAGAGGTCTGTGGATTCAGTCTGTTGTTAAGAGAGTGGGTTCAGTTTCCATTACCCCACCTTGACACAGAGCCAGAGAGAGAAAGGACAGAAAAACTAGATTATTTGCTAACAACTTCATCTGTAACAGTTACATTAACAAAATCCATATTTTTTGAATAAATTATGAAAATTTACTAAGCATGAAATACATAATAACCTTTACTTAAAATAATCCAATAGGGAACCAACAGGCATCTTTTGTGAGTTGCATGAATATTTAGAATATAATAAATTCATATCTAGAAATATGTCTTCCTTTGCTATTGACTACACTGCACTTTTAAACAACAGACAATGGCTGAGGCTACAGGGAAATAGAAGATGGAACATTTTACTATATTTACCTGAACAAGGATACCAGAGATTTGATTAGAGTTCAAAGGTTTTTTCTTTTTAAGTTGGATTACTATAAAAAATGTAAAGTGCAAATAATGCATCTAAGACAAGGCAGAGAAGAGCAAATATGTTACAGAGGCAAATATTGGATACTAGACAGAAATGAATAGAATACTGAAACAATATAGGAATCAATTGAGAGAATTTGGGGGTGATGCCTTTAAGAATTCTTTTGGTTTCTGTAATTCTCTTTGATCTATCATTACAAAACAATACAACATGATGACACGATGACATGTCCTGGAATCTTAAAATCAGGATCCGTGATTCTGCAAATCCATGGGAACACTGGTAAATCAATTCAGCTCATTTATCTCTGCAAAAATTAATCAATATGCAGATGAATCATGTCTCACAGTGAGGATTTGATGAGGGTTTACTGACTTCTCTACTGGAGGCCATGAGGATCAATGGTGGTTTTCTGTCGTTTTCAAATACACTCAGTGAAAGAGGGAAGACTTAATTTCCTCTTTCAAGAACATACAGGTCAGCTTCCTCCTGTAATGTACAATATGTTTTTAAAGGCACCTGTGAATTCTTTCCTCCAATATGTCACGATAGTGACATTTGTGAACCAGCAGTAGTATTAGAATAGAAGGGCTTTAAACCTCGATCAATTTAAGAGAGTTACTCATGGTAATAGTGATGCTTTGTTGTCTTCTAAGCAGAGTTAAATCTGTGTACCCCAAATCCTAATCCTTCTTCCTCAATTTCTTTTTTTAAATTTTATTTTACAGAGAATAAAACAAAAGAGGACAGAACAATGCAGATCAGAATAGAACAATACAAGCCACACAGCACTTCACAACAAGACAATTGAATATCAACGGTAGCTACCATAATATCTCTTTCTTGAAATAGTTGAGATAGCTTTACAAACAATTATATCAAACATAAAATAGAATAAAAGCATTCAAGAGAATGAAACTATTACAAGGCATTCTCAACCAAATAACGGAAAATGAACAATGGCTACTATCTCATTTTCCATAAAAAATTTGTTTATATTATTACCCATGTTAAAATCCAGTAAGACACAACATGTAGAACCAATGGTAATAGAAGAACAAAAGCATGGTAGGACTTCAAAGCCAGATGATATTAAATCACCAATGGCTGCCATAATGTCTTGTTTTCTTCAAAGTAGCTATTTATGACATCACACATAATAAGGTCAAATAAAACAGAATAAAACCATTCCAACCCATGAATGAAAACATTACAAGACTTCAAAGAAATATAATGGGGATCCATTATTACCATAGAATCTTATGTACTCTTACCTTTTCTTATACTACGGAGACCATGTGGTATTTATACATGTGAGTTTGATTTATTTTGCTTATGAATATGTTCTCAAGTTGCATCCATTTATTTATAAATATCTCAGTGTGATCAACCTAAGGGCCAATCAACTGAGGAATGAATAAAAAAAATTGTGGTACTTTTATACAATGGAGTACTACTCAGCTATAAAGAATGATCATATTCTTCCTCAATTTCAAGACAATGGATGGGTCCAAGGCCGAATTTGGGTCCAGGGCTAAACACTGAGTGAAGTGTTTGGCCGAACTGTTCAGGAAATTCTGTGGAGCCAGACCATGGATGTGGGAGCAACGAGGCTTTTATCTGTAATGGAGGCAACTTGAGACCATCTTCATAAGTGACATAAATCAGATTCACATCAGTAAATATAGTATTGTCTCTCTAATATAAAAATAATAATAAACTGAAAAAGTAATAAGATCTAAAATGTATAATAGATATTGTGATAATGAAAGGGAAAGAAAGTGCTCTATAAGATGTAACTGTATGTATAAGTGTGTGCAAGATATTTAACCATACTACTGAGTTTTTGTTAGTTCATCAAGCAATAGTTTATACTGTCATTATTTATCTGCCCATTTTTTATGCTTTGATTTTGTAACTTGAACAACTACTTGTAAAATAACAATATGTAGTTTATCAACTAGTGATTTCTTACTGCTATTTTTTTCACTAGTGGTTAACGTTATGTTTTTTGAAATTCTGTATTATTTCTACCCTTTTTTCTATTTTGCTTTTTTCAAAGCAAATTCAAAGCATTAAAAAGAAGACAGAAGCAAGAATGGTAGATAAATATGGGAAGAAGAAATTTTAAAATAGTCATGGAAGAATTAACCATCATGAATTCATTTCTTATCCTTCTACCACATATGCTAGTAATAATACCTTGAGTGAGATTAATTTTTACACCTCTGCTGAGATTCACTAATCCTTCACTGCTCTGGTATTTTAAATCCAGATTTCTTAGTGAAAAGATTTTGGCTCAGTTGCTAAATGCATACCATTTTACATTAGGAAGGGTGTAAATAATTCAAGTGCCTTTAGTGCACCTGTCAGAAGAATGAAGGAGATTTGAAATTTACATGTGCATAAAAGAGCAAGGGTGCTAGGTAGGAAAACAAAAGTCTGTGACCACTTGAGTCTATCCTGGCATGCGGCATTGGACAGTATTTCCCATTATGAGACAAGAAATGAAACCATATTGATCTATAATCTCTCTTGAGCATCCTTTGGAAAAATGATATTTATCCACAGAGGAGGTACCATCATGGCGAAGCTCTAATGATTTGTTTCAGGTGAAAAATGAGTGTGGAGTCAAATTATATTGAGTTCTAGGGCAGTGTGTTTGTTTTATTTTCCCTTCTCTCAGTCACAGTGAACATTGTTATTTAAAACTCTATTACCTATTATATTTCTATAAATGCCATGGCATCTTATTACATAAAGTAGTTACATGCAGTACCAACATAATCTGTATATAAACTCTCTTTTTCTCAAGGAATTATAGGCTTTAAAAAGACAGGAGTTTTTTACTTATATAATCTTCCTTCCCCCACCAATCTTATGAGTGAATACTGTTTGATGCTGGGAATATAGAAAGATAACAGTGACTTTTGTCTAATAAATGCCTGAAAAATTCCTGTTCAACTAGCAGGAAACTAGGCATGCTCACACTAGTTTCATTGGCTTAATTGGGTTCTGTTGCATACATCCTTATCATGAGCCAATGCAGAACTCTTCTGGGAGGTATATATAAATTATACATTAATGAAAATTATCATGATTTATGGACTCATGTTCCCATAAAAGACCAAATGTCCTACATTTTCAATCATTTCCACAAGCTCCAGAATTAATAACTCAGCTCTTCTGTTTGCATATATTGTTCACTTACTAAAGGAGTAAAGATTAAAAAATGACATTTAAGTCACTGATGCTAAATCCAACAGTCTCATCTGACTGTCCATTTCCTTTGGCTTCCCTTAAACTTTTGAACTTTTGGTAAAATATCTAGAAACTTGTTGACTATAAGCACATATTCTTAATGATGTTTTGAGAAATTGGAACTGGCTGAAATTTATATTACATTGTGCTTAAACTTTTACTCATTAATTCATCAAGAAGCAGATATGTTTCCAAAACACTAATTTTTAAATTTAAATTATGTTTGTAGAGACATTTAATCCATATGTTTCTTACTGTAACTCATCATTTTGTAGGCGAGAACAGGTCTAAGTTCAGGACTATTTTTTGACTGAGATTCCTTTGAATGTTTTTAATTAACATTTAAAACTTTTTTTAAGGCAGGAAATTATGTTTGACAAAGTTAAGGCCAAACACCAAAAGGTTACTGTTTTGTCTAGAACTCAGCATAAATGAATCTTAAATGAGCTTTAAACTTGACTAAAATAAGCTATCTCACCCTTTGAGAAAATTGACAGAGAATAAGAAAGTTTACCATTATGGAGCTTATGAGTGAGTATTTAACAATAGTTAGAAATAAAGGAAAGGTAAATAGAAAGCATTTTTTAAAGGAAAACATTTTGTAACATGTTAATAATTAGACCATTTAATTTTCCCAGGGCATTCTGTAATCTTGGATTGTCATTTTTCTTACTTTCTTAGGGTCAAATTCAAAATATACCCATTAAGCTAATTATTGGAAAAATGTGAAGTAGTTTCTAGTGAGCTGTGTGTGTGTGTGTAGGGGGAGAAGGGAGGACAAGTTTGGTCATGCCCAATGTTAGGGATTACTTACAGTTTTTGGTCTGGTAAGGATTACTCATGGGTTTTAGTCTCATAATAAAGAATGAAGAATACTGAACAAGGTATGAAAATGAATTCAGATTTTCTACCACAAGAGTTAAACAGGAGGTAAATAACATACAATGAGGAAATCTGGGAGGAGAGTGATGGTACCATGTTGAGGGTACAAGAGGAAGAAACTGCAGATTGAGAGCATTGACAAGAAGAAGTAGACAGCACTCTTTGGTATCCAGTACCCAAGAGATCCTTACTGGTTCCTCTTTTCTGTTGCTCATGTTCCGGTATGGTTTACTGACACGTTGAATCAATACTTACCTGGCAGCAAATAACATATTATGGGAACATCAGATTTGTGACCTCCAGGGCTAGATCATGAAAAGCGAGGCCTCTTATGCTCTGGCCTCTTGGGTTTCCCTTTCTAGAAGAAATCATTTCTAGATTTTCAACATAAACAAGCAGCTCCATGTGGAAAGGAGCTGAAGCTTTGGCCATAGGATAATACAACCTTATCACTGCTTGGAGTGAGCCCTCTTGGATTTCTACTCTCCAGGCTCAGTAAAGCCTTCAGCTTACTGAAACCTCTGTTGAATTCTGACTGCAACCTCAAAAGACATCCAAACAAAATCACCTAACTCCCAAATTTTGTATTTACTAGGAACATAAATAACCCATCATTATTGTTGCTTTAAGATGTCAATTACTGTATGGCAGTGGTTATATAGCTATAGATAGTGAGACAGCCAAAAATGTTGATTAAAGAATAAAACAAGACACATTACTTCAAGCACAAAATATATATTGTGATGAATTAACTAATGGTTGACCTGAAACACCCAGCTGAGCTGAGTCAGCATGGTTCTGGGTAAGGAAGGACCACATGAGGATTGTTGCCAGAAGCATAAAAGGAGAACTGGAGGGGAGGATAGCTTGCTACTCCTGGAGAACCTTGTGTTGGTTTCCTGATATGAACTCAGCTGTTCTCATCACTGGAGGCGGTCAGGTCCTCCCTGTCTCTGAAGATGGCTGCAATTCTCTTCAAGGAGCTTTCTTTGGTCCTTACCTTGAGTGTCACATCCTGGCTCCATTGCAGATCCCTTGGCCTGCTGGCACAGATCCTTCACCCTGCATAGGCAGAATTTCCAGCTTCTAAAAGTGACTTTTGGGCCTTCCCCATGCAGATCCTTGACACAGACTTGCATGAAACAATGTCATGGGCTCTAGGTCTTCAGCTGGACTCGTGCAGTACATTGCCATGGGATCCATGCCCACAGCTGGATTCTTTGAGTCTCTAGTGTATGGACAGATCTCTTGCACTCCTCTGTATCTGACTTTTTGAGTGAATATTATACAATAATTCTACAAATTAAGTGTCCCGTATGAAATATATTCCCTTGAAAACCCAGACTTACAACATATATTGAGTGTCAGGTTCCTTGAAGTCTTTAATGCAGGGAAAATTGATACAGTCTTGACATAGAAAATTTATATTTCAGTGACAGAGGATGCTTCTGTAAATATCTTGAACATTATTTTAAATGTTAATAGATTTTAGAGTAATTATAAATAAAGACATTCTCATGAAGGGGATTTAAAGGGGTTTAAATGAAGAAGATTAGAAGTAAATTGTGAAAAAAACTAGGTGATAACTGAGAGAAGAGTGGTAGTCCTGAGATGCCACTCACACTGAGATAAAAAGGCTGAGAAGGATCTAGCGCATTCATGCATGGAGGAAACCATAGACTAACATGTGAAATAAGAAGAGCATAAGCAACCTGTAGGGAAAAAGAAAAGATAGGGAAATAAGAGGATTGAAGTTTATGTACAGTGAATGTGGAACCAAAGGCAGTGGCTAGATTTTACATGATGATATTGCCTGTATTTAATTACAATTTTACAGATGAATTTTGAGCAGAAATAATATTTTGAAAAAATTCAATTAATGACTTGCATACAGCCTGTGCTTTTTTTTTTTGTCAAGAGGCAGAACATTTGTGTTGATTGGTCAGAGGTTCACAGATGAATAGGCTTTGATACGTAGAAATATTTCTACTTACTTTGAATATTTTTGTTCAGTAGAGAATCCTGAGGCTATATAAATTGTTCAAATATTTGAAGAAGGGTTCCTGGTATAAGAATTTGTTATTGTTTAGTTTTGAGAATTTAACATCCTGAAAAATAAATATTTTTGGCTTGGTTTATATATGAAATTTTATAATATACAAGTATAACAACAAATTATGGAATTACTTTTATGAATATAAACTAGAATATGTGAATATAGAACTAGAATATATTCTGATAATTAAATCCTGAATTAAAGATTTCAAAATTTCCCACTACAATGAGGGGAAATAAACCTTCCCTAGGTTCTCACATCAACATTCCAAAGGCATAATTTTAAGTAGCAAGTGGAATCGTCTTTTTCTAGTTTAAGGGACCCTAATTGTGCTGGATCACGTGCAGACCCAATTTGACAAAATGTAATAATGCAGGTACCATTTAAAAAATGAGCACATTAATTCTGAACCTTTATTTGCTACAATTCAAGCAGACCTATTACTTTAATAGTGAATATTTAATTTAGAATTTGTATTTTTTTCTCAGAAGAGATGATGTTAATTAAAACTCAGGAATTTACATTTTTAAAAAATATTTCTTATCTGTATAAAGTACTATTTGTCACCTGGCAGGTGATAATTTTCTACCCAATTCTTAGTTCTGGTGAATATTTCTGCCTTCATAGAATATATTAAATTGAAAGAACACAATATATTATGCCAATACAATCTTTGCAAATGCTGAGATAAAGTTTCAAGTACTGATAATTAAAAAAAATAAAAAGTACTCTAGAAATATTGTTTTCCCTTTATCCTGGGATGCTGTGCCCTCAAGAACAGAGATAATTTTATGTACTCATTTTCAGAAGAATAGTTGTAAGGATATATTTTTCCAGAAAATACCTTTCTCACATTGGGCATTTCGTTCAATCACTCAAAAAAGTACGATTCATATTATGCAATTTTCAAGTCACTGAAATATCACATCTATTATTTGTCTTTTGAATGATTATTTTGACCTTAAAGTATGCAACAACTCAAATTATATATATTTTGAATAGTCTATTAGTAGTAAATAATTTTAGAAGCATTATTTAGCACATTTGTAAAGATTTTGCAGAGGTGAGAATTCCAAGAAAAAAAATCTTTTTTTTTTTTCTGCTTGACATTGGTACAGTTGTAAAGGTGAAGCTTTTCAAGTTATACTGCTCTTGCTTTTTAATGCAAGTTAAATAAGACAGCAACTTGGGAAGTGTGAAAAGGGAACAAAGTAAAGAGGCTTCCTGGAGGAGGCAGTGTTTGAGATCGATTTGCAGGCTGAGTTACAGAAACTGAGAAAAGTATCCTAGCAAGGAGGGCTAATATGTCTGAAGAACAAAGCGAGAATGGCATGCTGAGTTATGGAAAGGAAGCTGCATGATAGCACATATTTTTTTTTTCTGTAGTGTGGGAAAATTATCAAAGAAGAGAAAGATTAAAAGGGGCTTCTATGCTATGCTAGAATGTTGACAATTTATTCATAAGGTACTAAATGACTATGGGAATATTTTTATTCAGTTCTTAAATCTATTTCAGAAAAAAACTTAAACAAAAGTAGCTTATAGATTTTTAAAAACCATCTTCAGCTGCTTTTGCCAAGCTAATGTTGTCTCAACTCTACATTTTTGAAAGAGAGACTCGATACTCTAGTATTCACCAAGGTGGCTGCCATGTTAACCTCAGAGAGCAAAATCCTTAGTTAAAGGCTCAGATCAGCCACAGCAAAGCAGCGATCTTTCTCATACTGATCTGGATAAACTGCTTAGGAGAGGGAAAATGCCATTGTCTTTGTTTATTTCCCTTACACAGCCAGAAGCTGAATTTCCACCATTTGGGCTTCAGCAAAATAAACTGATGACATTCCACTTGGCACTGACCATCCATTCACCTTCACTCCTCATTTCAAAAGTTGAGTAAAGTACAAGCCACCCATCTAAAAGGCTGTCACATATTTTCCTGTGAGTACCTCTGGAGACCTTGGTCTCAGCACCCCTGAAAGGGTGGCATTCTTAAGGACAAACCAGGAGGCAATCAAGGTCCTGATCTGTGAACTTGAACAAATCAAGAGATCATGTTGCTGCATTTTTTTTTTTTGCTATAAAAGCCATCAATACAAGGGAAAAAAGAATCTTCTTTACACACACATAAGTACACTCATACAAACACACACTGTGCCTCTGTCTTTGTATTTATTTATTTATTTTGGCTTTTTCATACAGGGTCTCACTATGCAGTTCAGGACTGGCCTTGAGCTCACTTTGTAACCCAGACTGGTCTCGAACTCACAATGACCCTCCTGCATCAGCCTCCCAAATGCTGGGATTACAGAGGTGTGCTACCATGCCTGGCTGCTGTCTGTGTATCAAACACTTTTGCAGAAATCAGTAAAATTTCATACTATATGGTTATATGGTGAAATAATCATTGTACTGCTTTTAATCAAATTCCTGGGAGTTCATAATTGGATTTAAGATTTTATCTTATATAACTATGAAGTTAAATTGCCCAGGAATATAAAACGTTGAAATGTTCACAAAAATTAAGATATGATTATTAGTTTAAAGTATGATGTAAATTGTCCATTTTTCATGTCTTAGGATAGGTTTTCAGCTGCATTCATTCACTGGGATGATCTCCACATAGCATGTAGTCAGTAAGGAATACTGGAAGGAAACTGCCTGAGATCATGTGCTGTCTTAAATCTCAACCACTTTTTCTTCTGCTTTCCCCATCTTCCTGCCAATTTAACAAAGGCTAGTTTCATTCTGGTCTGAGGGAGGTTTGTAGTATATGTTATGCATCAGTATCTCTTGAGTTGATTGAAACATATATACTACAATACTCATCACCCATTTGTTCAAAATCCCAAGGGGATTTATATTTTAAAATATGTTAACTCTACATGCTAGTTTTTGGATAATGGCTACATAAATACTTTTAAGAGAAGTTATCAAGACCAAGGAAGATATATTTTCAAGCAGAATTTTCCTAAGAAACCATGGTGTTCAGCTTTGCAAAAGTAATATACAAATCGCTATTTCAAAGATACTATTTGATGAAATGTCCAAAAAAGATTTCTGTGGTTATATTCATTACAAACCAATTCTAGGGAGTGAACTCTCATGAAAAGATCACTGAAATAATTGTCGGAATGGGATTCCAATCTCAAAGCTATTTTAAACCAATGATTCAGGAAATAGGGATAGTCAAAAGATTTCTGCCTTATATGCTACAATGAATAATGTGGTGCACTAGTAAAACTCTTCTCTCTGGGCAGAAATGCACATTTCCAGTATCTGCTAATAGTGCCAGCTATTGGTTTTTCTCAGTTGTGTCTTTCCCCAGGAAATTGTTTTTAGCCATGTGTAGCTTCACCCAAAACTAAACTCCTTTGACAGCATGCACCTGGTAGAATTTAGAATACAAAGATTTGAACTCTTGTATTAATTTTAAAATGCTGAATGATTTTTCATCTCCAAAATGATTTGATATATTGGCTGAACCTTCCTTTGCAATTGCATCACAGCCTATAATCTTCTTCCAAGTTCCTCCTCTTCCCTATTCTGTTTATCTTGCTTACAGTTGCTGTGTCTAATTGTTCTCTCCAATAGACCTCCTGCACCACAAACCCTGTTTTCAGTGGAATATGATAAAAGATGTTGGTGACATAGGGAACCAAAGAAGCAAAATCTTGAATGAAATTTTATTTTTACCATGGACAAATACATTTATAATAAAATCTGCCATTTTTAAACATGTTAAAGTATGCACAATGGTGATACTAAATACTTCCACAATGTTTTCCATTCATCACCATTTTGGAGATCTTTTCATTTTACTAAATGGGATCTTTGTATCTATTGCTTAGTAATTTCCCATTGCCTTTCGAACTTGGAACAAAAATGAATCTCCTATTTCTATTTAGCTAGTTTACTTAGTTCTTCTATTTGACGTAATTTGAAACATACAATACATAAAATTTATGTCAATCTTCTTTAATTCTAAAATAAAATTTTTAAGATTTCTCTACCTTGTAGCAGGCATCAGTTTGTTATGGACTTTATAGCTGAATAATATTACATTATATGAACGTAATACATTTTGTTTAGCCATTCATCCATTCCTACTTTTTGGCTATTTTGAATTGTGCTATAAACACACACACACACACACACACACACACAAGTTTTTGTTTAAATGCAGTTTTAGTTCTTTGGAGTATACACCCAGGTATGGTATTTAAGGCTCATATACTAGTTGATCTGTTACTTTGTGATTACTTCTTTATTTCTAAATTTAAAACTGTATCCACATGTCAGAATTTCTTCTTAACATTGTATTCCATTTTCTAGGAGTTATCTATGCTTTTATCTTAATAGTGAGTTCTTTTTGCCTCCCCAAATATCCCTGTCTGTGGAGCAACTCATCATTATATATTAAAAGAAATTCAAGTACAAAATAGATACACTACCAAGATCTTTCTGCCCTCTCTCTCGTCCGCTTAGTTGTTGAGGCACAGAATTCAAGCAGAAGCTATCTGAAATTCTAGCAAGACATTACCAGTATTTCTTATAGATGGTAGAGCTGCTGCTTTTCAGTTGATATTTCAACTACTATATGCTATAAAACATTTAAAAAGAGAAAATTTTTCCTAAGGCAGAAAAACTCTGCAAACCTATTACTATTGTCTCTATTAATTAGCTGCTCTTTTTTCAAACTCAGATCACTATATTTGTTGAATAAATGTAACTATGTTTCTAGAGATTTCAGGGACTCTAATATAATGAGTGCCCAAGAACAAAACAAATACTATTTATCCTTGGTTGACTTTCTGGACCAGTCTTTCTCAGACAGATAAATTGTGGATCCAAGAGAACCAAATAATATATTCAATGGAGGGGAATAAATAAATCAATGGGGAGGAGAAAGGCGAGGGAAACCTGTGGTATTGTTTAATACATTGATGTCGAAAAGCATTTTGTTCATCATCATTAACAGAAGCTGAAATTACTCAGAAGGGGTCTTATTTGCTTGAGAAGAAGCAGCAGGTTTGCTAACAGCTGCTGAAAACCTGATCCAATTTCTCTTTGAAGGCTTTAAATTCAGCATCATGTTCTCTGCCAAGACTTCAGTGAAACAAGTCTGAAAACAGAAGGATGTTTTACGGAGAAAAATGATCGACCAAGCCATACGCTACGCCTTTGCCTACATCTCTCTCCTACTAGTATAATAATAATAATAATAATAACGATAATAATAATAATAATAAGGCAGATTTGGAGTAAAGGTTTGAACCATAGGACACTAAGTCCTGTGCCCAGATCCTGTTGTTATTAAATTTCTTTATAGAAGAGATACGGGAAACGTCTCCTCAATCCGAGCAGTTCAGGTTGTTCAGAACTGTACCTTCTTCCAGTTCCCTCAGGCTCGTAAGGACTAAAGAAAGACTAAAAGGACTTTCTAAGCTCCAGACCCAAGCTTTGGGCTCAGGTTAGTTTCCTTTTTTTCTTTTAATGAATAAAGATGGAAGAAAGTACAATTTTTCTACTCCTAGGCATACTACCAAATTTTCCCTAGTTAGAACTGGTTAAATTATCTTGAAAAAGAAAAAAAAAAGAAAAGAAAATGAACATAGATAAAAGAACAAGAAAGTATTAATATTATTTTCTTGTTTCTATTTACTCATTTTTCTAAATGTATTTTTAATATTTATTGTCCTTTCATGTATATTTTTTCTGGTTTTTAAACCAGAGTATAAGTTAGATAATCAAAATATAAAACCTTTTTTCAAAACAATAATGAAACACTGAGTGCTGGGCAAGGTGGTGCATAAACCCAGAACAAGAGAGGCTGAGGCAGGAGGATTGCTACAAGTTTGAGGCCAGCCTGAGTTCTGAAGTGAGCTTAAGGGCAGCCTGAACTGCTTAGTCAAACATTACCTTAAAAAGACAGAAAAATAAAAAATAAAACCATGGACTAGCGTAAAATAGTAACAATCTATTCTAACAAATTTTGTTGCTTATCAAAAATAAGTTATGTGACATTTAATTTCCTTTTTTAAGATTAACAAAGATTTTGGATTAAATGAATCTTTTGAAATGCATTGTTCCAAGTTGTTGGCTAAAATCTACATTATCTAATCACAGTTACAATAACATGACCAGCATATTTAAGTTTTACCTAAAAGAAAATGATATGTTTTCAAAATAAGATAAAATGAAATATTACTGAAATTCTCAATTTTTTTCAAGACTTTAAGCAATTCATTAGGATTATGTCAAACAATTTTAATTCCTGAAGACATGAAATATTATTTTCACATTTCAATGGAAGTTATATTTACAGAACTCCTGCATTTTGATGCAATGGACTTTACATAGATTTAAAATAGTTTATTTTTTATTCTCTTCTATTAATTGCATTAAGAGTGCAATTACTATAGTACATCACATGCAACTTTGAATGTTTCCACCAAGTATTAAATTCAGATACAAAACAAATTAAGTCTAATTTTTTCTCCTTGAGCTACCCATAAAAATACCATCAAGATGTTTGGGACCTCAAAAGACTTTAAAAGCAATATGCTTATTTTGGTAAAAATAGAAATATACTTTTTAAACATGTGAATACAATAAAATATTTTATATTTATTTGTAATGAAGAACACAAGGTCAGCCTGAGACCTGTTTATTTCCTTCAGGATATTGTGGGAGATTTTTTTTTCCTCTGTTTTAGATGCAAGTGAAAATGAAAGGAAAATACTTTGGAGATTCTTCATATTGGGCAGACAGAGACTTCTTCATTGTTAATAACATATTCACCAAGACATTTGCCTCAAGGTGTAATAAATACCAATTGTCTTTAAGATGCCAAAGTTAAACCCTGCCTACAAGGAGAAAACACTGTGCCCCACAGACCCTGAATGTAGTACACACACACACACACACACACACACGTGTGTGCACACACATGCACGCATACACATGTGAATTTAATCTTGTAGCTAGAGATGTAATTTTTTCATCTGGAAACATTTCCATGATGTATGAATCAAGAACGAAGATATTATTTCCTGAATCCCTGAAATGTGTTCTGTTTGAAGCATGTTTTTATTTGTTTGTTTTTGTTTTACAGTAGTAGGAAACTAACTCAGCGTCTTGTGCTTTCCTGGCAGGCATCTCCCTGCTGAGCTACATTCCTGGCCCTGGAATATGCTCCTGAACAGACACAGGCAGTAGTGTAAAAGTGTATTGATGGTAAAATTGATGAAAAGGAAAATAAATGCCAATATGTTGGCTGAAATGTTATGTTTGTGGTTTTATTTGATACTTATAATAGTCCTATTAGGTAAATTGGACTATTCTAGTGGGTTGAACCATGGTGCCAATCCCAAATACGCCAATGTTGTAATCTCTAAATTCCAGTTACATTAACTAAATGGTTCTAGATTGATTATTTTCTTTGGGAGAAAAAAAAACTGTTAATAAGGTAAGGATTTTTAGGTGACATTCTATAAGAAAGGACTCTTGTGACTATGCAAATGGATTTAAATCCAATAAGGAGTGTTCTTTTAAAAGAAAAGGAAATTCAACACAGATAAAAGGTAAAACAGAACCCCAGCTGATGTTGCAAGCAAAGATTGTGTATTTACCAGTCAAAGAAGAACTACAGTCACCAGAGACAAAAGCAGGCAAGGGAAGATTGTCTTGTGTACACTTTGAAGGGAATATAGCTCTTATTGATATCTTGGCATTGATATTCAGCTCTTCATAATAGTGAGAAAATAAATTGCTTCATGTTTAAGCCACTAAGTTTATCTCAATTTTATAAGGAAGCCATGGGAAACTAATGTAAGAATTAACCTTATTCCACAGATAAGAAAAATGATAGAGCTGCAAATTTAATTATCCATGTTTATCAAGTTAGGGGGAGGCAAACTGCGGTTGAAATCTGGGCCTGTGAAATCTAAAGATCTGTTCTTTGTTACATTGCACCTAAAAACATGCCATTAATTTATCCATTTTTGTTTTATTTCCTGTGTTAGTCAGCTTTCCCATTTCTGGTACAAAATATTTGACACTCACAATTTAAAAGAGGAAGGGTTTAATCTGACTTACAGTCTTAGTGGTACAGTCCATGGTTGGCTGGCTCTGAAGAAGAAACATGGCAGAGGAGATGGTGGAACAAAGCAGCTCATTTCCAGAAAGCAGAGCCCAGAAAAAGCATGCTATTGGGGGATACACCTTCCAAGACACAGAGCCAGTTATTCACCTCTTCAAACTAGGCTTTGTCTCCTAAGTACGTTCAGCTATGAATACCAATGTATTAACTCATTGCTGACTATAGTGCCTAGATCTAAGCATTTATCCAAAAAACTTTACATCCACTAAATTTGACTATTAAGTGGCTGGCATGAATATTTAAGTGTGTAGGATTGATAACCATACTTCTAAGTGCTTGTTGGATTGTTGAACAGATCTGTTTGCAGTCGCACTGCTTGAATGTCTACTTTGTACACTCTAATTTTGTAACTTGAACAACTATTTCTAAAAGAACAATATGTAATTTATCAACCAGTGATCTCTTACTGTTTACCCTTTCTTTTGAAATTCTGTAATATTTCTACCTTCTTTCTGTTTTTTTCTCTTTAAATAAAAAAAAAATTAAAAAAAAACATTAACTGGCACACTACCTGATGTGCATAACGACTGAGTAATGATATAATTCATTATTTTACCTTACAGCTATTGAAGACTTGTCTTATGGCTTCAGATTTCTAACAACACAATTTCTAGAAGAGTATTTCTATTGCCTACCATAGTATAAAATACTATTTCAAATTGTGGTGGTTTGGAGCAAAGATTTTATTTTAGTTTCCTGTTTTGTAGATCAGGAATTTATGACCTGATTGGCTAAAAATGTGTTTTCCCTCATATGGGCAGCTTCTCTGAGATGAACCTTGATTTCTGCTTTCCTGGTTATTCTCCTGATACCTTCTCTCTCTCATCATGTATGAAAACTCTCTAGAACCTTTTCTGATGGGTTAGAGTTCTCAAACACGGAGGTCTTAGAGTAGTCACACTTCTTACACAAAGCTGTCTTCCAGAAGAGATTTTTTTTTCCTTTCCCTATTGAAAGCTAAACCTAGAACTGGTGTAGTATTAGTTCAGTAGCATTTTACTTATTAATGAAACAATAAGCCTGGTTAGAATCAATGGATGGGATAAATCTTTTGATTAGAGTCAGATCAAGATTTTACCTCTTGATTTGTGATCCACACACATGTAAAAAGAAAAACTAATGAAAGTGTAAAAGAAGGTTTCCTGTCTTTGAAAATGCAAATACTATTGGGAGAGTTAAGTCAGAAACTCATAATAACTGATATTTTCTACTTATCATAGTCATTAAGAAGAATGTGATTTATTAATGTTTAGCTGAATTCCAGATGAAAGAAAAAAGAGTGAAATCATCATGTGATGGAATAAATCAATAGGTGTTGTCCTGCTTTGGAACACCCAACTGGCCATCACTAGTTATTAGTCTGGCAATGAACATTTATGTCATTGTTTGTCTGAAGAAGTGTATTGAATTATTACAACCTATCATGGAGATTCCAACCTGGGTTCCAACCTGTATACTTTTGCAGTCTTTGTTCCTCGTTATAATTCACTGAGCAAGTGTTTATCTCAGGTCACTATGTCACCACTGACTTTCAATTACTGTATTAGAAACATTTCAAGTGTAGCTAACTTCCTTCTTTCATAAAATCTTTAAAAATCAAACAGAAAATTTTATAAAGAAATAGTCTCAATTGAAGAGACTCATATCCTGCATGTTCTCTTCTTAGTGCTTCCAATCAACATGGCTGTGAATGAACAAGTTCATATTCTGAGTGACATTAAATATGGATAAACAAATTGGTCTCATCTCCAAGTTAGCTGTAACCTAGTTCTTGGAATTTATGCTTTTATGTACCACAAATGTTAGCCTTCTTTTGTCTAGACCAGACACAAACCTGTTCTATTTCTAACCTTTACCTTTATTCCCCAAATGGAAGTGTCATGGAGTTATCTAGACAATTTTAGCTTTGAAACTCATCTTGTCATACTAGTGCAGAGTTTTTGGACATTGTGAAAATTTGAGGAAGTCCTTTTACACCTGCTTTCATATAACCTACATTATTTTTCCATGAATTTTCTTGTGGTCATTATAAGGAGACCTACTAATTCAATGTGTGCAACTGTTCTTCCCTTTCTAGAAGAAACAGAATTTCCTTCTAGAAATTTCAGTGTTCATTAACAAGATGCTTCAAATAATATTTCTGCCAACATCTGAGCCTTTTGTTTTCCCAAATACAGGCCTGGAAATGTTTTTCCAATTAAATTCATGACTAGGTTTTGTTGCTTTGGTGAATTTCTTTAACTATGTAATTTATCTTGAAGGTCTTCCTAAATTTTAGTTATTTTACCTCCAATTTTCTTCTTTGAAGACCATAATCATTTCTGTGCAATTAGATACTCAAACACATTTAAATCTAACCCTAAAACATCATTTTTACACCAAAACTTATTATTTTATCTCAAGAAGAAATTCCTGCTGCATTATATTTATTTGTAGCAAAAAGAATGATGAGAATAGAATTTTCCTCATTTCGCCCACCTAAATCCCTTTAGAGATGTAGTCTGCTAGAACACATCTTCCTTTATTTCCACCTTGATATATAGCAGAGCCTGACCTGAGAGTAGAGCAGGAAAAATCACAATGTGGTCTCTCCGTATAATATTTTTCTAATGCACTACAACTTTCATATATTTACTGATTCTAGATATGTACGTATATGCATTATATACATATGTGTGTCTGTGTATAATTTTAGTCAACCATAATGTATATTAAACATAGCACCATTCATGTGTGCAATATTTACAAGAACTTTTGGAAAGAGTTCAGTGTAAGGTTTTCATTTAGTAGTCTTAAGACTAATTGTGAGAAGGTGAGAAAATGAGAAAAGTAAGAGGAAATTCAATTTAAAAAGCATTATATTAATGAGCAAGATAATGTGATGGATCACAGTGATTAAGCCTGCCAGTTATCATGTGATACACTGCATAAAATGCACCTCGGAATAATTTCAAGAATGTTGAGTTATTCATGTACCAACTCTGAAGTCTCATTGGCCTGGGTTTGTCTTGGAAGCATTAACTCAGTAACACTTATGGGACTATTCAATTTACAAGCAAAATATGCACCTGCAGTCTGAAAATTCTCTCAGGTAGAGGGAGGCTAGCAGCTGAGGTAAGAAGTAATTAGGGCATGTGGGAATGGTTCATCAAGCTGTGTCTGGTCCACAGAGTAAGGGAAGTTTCATGAGTGGAGCACTGAGAATGTCTGTAAGAACATTTTGAATAATTTTATTGTTTTCTCCACCCAAAGAGATTGCTGTACATAACCCATGGATTGAAAGCATCCACTTTTTAGGACCAAACCAAAAAATTCTGAGATGCATGTGAATTTTAGTGATTTTTATATACAACTTTCCTGTACCCATCAGTATTCATATCTCATTGTAGATGCTCAACCAGTTCAAGTTTCTGTCCAGATGGAATAGCTCATGTTTAAATAGTAGTAGTCCTTTTAGTCATTACTTAATTCACTCAAATCCCTTGGCTTGAGATCTGGCATCATTATAAAATTAGCTTTTATTCATTTTCAATTTAAATTAATTTTCAATAGCAAACCAATGACATTTGGAGACTAGAAAATCAAAGAATATGCTTCCAAAGTTTCTATTTGAGTCTTCTGAAAAAAGAAGGTAAAATTGAATGCATTAACGTTTTAACCATCCGCATTGCATACCAAAGCACTCTATAATCAAGTGGCTAGTGAATAAATTCTTGGCACTGACATTTAGCTTACTGTAACAAATAGCACAAACTGATTTCAGGAATAAACCTTGACCACTCACGCTAATGGGAATCCAGTTAGGTTTGTGCCAACCTCAAGAAGTATCCATTATCAATGTGTGCTGAGAAAATTATATTAGAAGTAAGTGTTTAGAGAGAAAATAGAAAGTGCCTCAAAATTAAGAGAAAACAGAATCCATAATGGTATTATGATTGATTTTAGAGAGAAATAGCTGTGGATTCTTAAATGTATGAATTGCTTTAAAAGAACTTAGCCTTGGAAAAGGGAAAATTATTGACCTCAAAGACACTAAATTATCTCGGTGACTTGTGATTCATATATAAATACATATTAGAGATTACTTAAAATTCATATTATTGATCTAATTGACTGCAGCAGCTCCAAGGGAGTCATTGAACATTTTCTAAATAATACATCTGACAAAGATTGGATCAGTGTTCACAAATTCACAAGAGCATGTTTGGCTTTCACTCTGAGGGCAATTGCAATGTTACATAAGGGAAAGGGATGTGGAAAGCTAGTGGTAAGTCCCAACTATGAGCATTCAAGTTTTGTTTAGATACTAATGATAGTAAATTTTCTGTGCAATATTAAAATCATCTATTAAGTTCTCCAAGATAGAGAGAGGAATATTATACCTCTGAAACAATATTTTGGCTGTTGTGTTTTCATTGTGATAGTTGGCTTGAAGGTCAAATCCCTGAAATTGTTCATTTTTTCCTTCTATTTCTTTCATGTGTGAAGAAAAGCAAATAGATAGATAGATAGATAGATAGATAGATAGATAGATAGATCAATACTCACCTTTGAATATTTAGGAATTATTAAACCAAAAGAAATTCTAGAATACATTTTTAATTTATTAAAAGTCTGCAATTTTGGCTCAAGAAAAGACATGCTAGAAGAAGTAACAGAAACACATAGTTCACATGCTAAGCTAGAGACAGCAACTTGACTTTCAGAAACTAACTTCAGCTATGTGACAGGATTTACAAACTTTAAAAATAAATTTATGGATCCCAAGCCCACTCATTCTATACACCAAAAATATAAAAATTAAGTCATTTATCATATTATTTTACTTAAAAAATTACACTTGAAATTATAAGTGGAAATCAAATCAATACAGGTATTTTTAATGGACATAACTATAAATTTGTGTCTTTGACTCAAGTATGTCATAATAAATTCCATACCACATGGCAGTTTCAAAATAAACCTTGAAATGATGGTTTCTAGCATATCCTACATGAGTAGAATTTTCATTGAGGATGACAGTAGTCAATACTGCAGGGAAAAATTCATTCTATTCCCAGTTAAAAACATTTGCCTTTTTAAAGAAAAAATAAACAGCCTCAGACTAAGAGCTAAATGATTAAAATGTTAAATGAGAATTTTTCCTTACAGTTTGGGCATGAGTAAATCATGTTCCCTCTTTCGGTGACCAGTGACCCCAATGATTGGATGAGAGATTTGAACTAGATCAGTAATGGAAAGAGGGGGCTATTGCATTCTTGAGGGCATCTTCTTTTTGCGAGAGTATAAAACCAAGATGTTTTATTTCCCAAACAGCCTTAATGTTAGCAAACCATTCTTATTCATTAATAAGAAATATACTTCAAAGTATATTTCTTCAAGTATTTGCCAATATCAAAAGCAAGAGATTTAAGAATTTTGAGTGCCTTTGCTTTTTACAGGAAAGTTAGTACATGATTCTCATATAATTAAAGCACATTTGGTATTTTTGTTGATACTACTTTTCTTCTGTCTATAATCTTCATAACATCTCAGTTCCATCATGAAGGTAGAGACAGAAAATCTTGAACAGTTTAGTATAACATTAATAAACATATTACAAGGACAATTAGCAACAACCCAGTACTGCTTTACAGTAGCAGATGACAATGAATCATATATGAAAACCTGGATTAAGTCTTCTATATGCACTACCAAACTATGGATAAGAACATGGTAACTCAGGTCAGATTATCTGTGTTCAAAACAGGTCTCACTCTTACTAGGTATGGGATTTTGGGTTTGCGCTGAAACCCAAATGAACAATCAATGAAAATAATGATTATGTTTACAATATCAGATTGTTGTGGTGAGAAAAATTAATTAATCTTCATGAAACATTTGGGAAAATTCCTACAGAATTGTATATACTGGATGAAGTTGTAATTCACATTATTATGAGTATGAATATATGAAGCAATAATTTGGATTTGTCTTATTAGGCAACTGAAGAGAGGGCTAAAGAGCTTGCAAATGTGTTCAAAGTTGAAGGAAAGTAAATACGGGTGAAAGAAGTGCTATTTTCACTTTGGGTCATTCTCTTGTAACAAATTTGGCAATTTGACCTGTGTGTAAAGAAAAAGTGTAAAAAAAGGGCACATAAAAATAATTGGTAGTAGGAATTTTTGGCCTTAAGATCTAAATACTATTTCTACCATCATCTAACATTTAGTGAGAATTTTCAACATGCCAGGCACTGCACTAAGCAGGCTACATTCATATTCATGCCTCGTGTAATGCTCCCAGCGGCTTAAGCAGCACTAGCAACCTCCTTTTTACAGATAAAACTATTCTGAATATGAATTTTACAACCCTTGAACTTCTACATACAGTGCAATATTACACAAACTTTCAATTTTAGACATGTTTGGATTTTATTTAAGATGAAGACAAAGTTAGAAAACAGACAAATTTCAAATATACTGAGTGTCCTGCCAAATTCAAGCTCTGTCACTCACTAGTTTTGTGACACTGCCCAAATCCCCTGAGTCTGCTTCTTCTGTGAACACAATAAATATTTAATTGCAACTTCCAAAAGTTAAATGAATTTAAGCACTAGTCATTTTCTTTCAAAATTAGTAACACAAAATAGGAGTTACCAGATGACATCTACCATCATACTGTTATGAATCATACTACTAGAGTAAAGCATTTGTATATTCTAATTAATTGTATATATTTAGAAATAGGAAACCATAAAAATGTAGAATGATCAATATCTATACTTGTAGATGTATCAAGATGAGGCAAACTATCAACCCTCCAGAATACAAACTGTGGAACAAATATTCTAAGATAATAAACCTTGTCTCTTTCATTTGTTTTTAAAGTGCACTTTAGAGTGAGCATTAATATAAATGTTTGGGAGAAACTTGGTACAATCTCTGAGAGCTAGTATAAATGGCAGGACGTATGAGATGACTTGATATGCATTGTTTCTTGGAAAGCCTATAGTGTTGCTTCTAGAATATAAATAATTTTGAAAGCCATTTTCCATGAATTCTAAGTTTCCTCCTAGATAACCTCTTTTAGGCTTCTTTTATGGTAATATTTCTATAGGAATTTGGTAGGTTATTCAAGTATTTCAACTCAAACCTCTTAATTCCATTTATGTAACTCTAATCTGAAGAGTAAACATTTCCTGAATTTTCCTTTAAATCCATTAAGGTAAGAACCTTTAAAATAAGAATCTGAATTGGAAAGTGTCCAGTGGAGGGAGAACAATCTCCTGCATAGATTTGATTGCACCCAAGAAATTCACTAGTATCTCTGGTTTCCAGAACCTCTCTGGCACAGTTATCACGAAGCTAACAGACATGTTAAGTATAAAACTCTTCCTAATCAGGCATAATTCCTAGGTGATCATTGTCAGAGTATTTGATGCCTGCATCGATATTAATTGCACAAATTTCAGGCAGGATTAGGCAGAATATAAGAGAAATCAGACAGACCAGGAGGAAAAGTTTTCTTAAGCTATTTTAGCAGCTTAGAAGTAAATCATAAAATGTCAAGCTACAGAAATTGGCTCCGATAAATATGATTTTTTCCCTGAATTAGTTCACTAAGCTTTTATCCTTTCTGAACACTTTCAGTCAATCCTAAATACTTTAAATGCCAAGCTTAATATTGAACAGTTATGCTACAGCACATATAGAAGATTGAAAGCAGCAGTTATTCTACATGAGAATAAATTATTTTATTTAGATGGTGAAATGGAAGAAATTATTATGCAAAATATTATAAACAAATGAATATTTCCAAAGACCCAGGTCATGCCCACCAAATGGGAAAACATAAATTACGAACAAAAAAAATACATAATTAGCTTAAGCAAGTTATGTTTACAGGTTATAGCTTCCCCTCGCCCAACCCCATCCTCCTCAGAAGATAACAGGACTGAGTTCCTATGAGGGGAATATATGATTTGAATTGTAACTTAATTTTATATTCTTATTTAGGGGAGGATTTAGACCTCACAATGACTCTAAAAATTGCATACCAGCTGTCATTTGGCATCCATTCCTGTGTGGTCTACACTAGATGCACATGAGTAAGTCGCAATAATGCTCAAAGGAGTGCAGGGAGGGATATTTTGTACTACCAGATCTTCTGTTGCAAATATTATTTTCTTTGTTAAGATACACATATACTAGCATTATCACTAATTCTCCAAGTTTCCCAAGGAAGGACCATTTTATATCATTTAACCCTCAAATTGTGATTTTACAAGCATATGAGAATATCACTTGTGACTCTATAGAAAGTGCTAATGTGGAAGTTAGGGAACTACAGTTCAAGGAACAGAATTCATCAATTATTAGGTGGTTTGATTTGTACAAATCAGTTAAATGGGCAGAGAGACGTCTAATTCAATGTATAATACTTGATTTGGCTTTAAACTCCCTGAGATCAGGAGTCATGCAATCTTTATTGCTATACGTAAGGTGCTTTATGTAAAGTCAGTGAGCAAAATATTTCTTGAATAAATGATAGTATGTTGGCAATGAATTTAGAACAATTTATTATTTTTTGACAATGTGAAGAGGAGGATTTAGGGTAACATAAAATTTCACTGCCCTTTTATTAAAAGATACCCTCACTTTATTTTATTGGCCTAAAATACAGCTGCAGGCTGAACTTCAAAACTTGCTTAGAAATGTGAAGAAATCAAATGGGTTATTTTTTGTTTAATGTTCATAGACGTCTACCAAATGGTACTGTTTGTATTCAAGCAGCTGCTGTTTTATTCTCAGTGCCAATAGAATGCTTCAATAGTTTGTTAGCAAAGAGTCCTTTCATTACTTAGTTTTGCATTTTTCCAGAACCTATGTCAATACGGATGTGTAAAGTGAAAATCCAGAAACCCTGTTGTGTGCACGCTGTGGTTATAGCTCCTGGAGAGAGCTGTTCTGGTGACTCTCACTTGCGTTGTGATACTTGGGACTCAGTAGAGGCTAAATAAAATTTGCTGCCTGAATCTATGTCACAGAGGTAAAAAGATATTACCCAAAGGGAGTAAAATACCACAATTTAACAACCTGTGGGACTGTTAACAATGATTTACTATTCACAGTTCAGAGAAAGTTCAAGTTAATATGGAAATTAAAAAATTATGACAATTATCCACTTATGAATCACTCACAAAGTAAAACAAAGCAGTTAAATATCTAAAAACTTAACTTCTTTCTCATTTGCTGAATATAATCTGTTCATATAACACCATAAAATATATGATTAGCCAGGGGAAAAGTTGAAAAGTATCCAAGTTCCATTATCTTTTTAAATCATGGAAGTAAAGAAAATTGCTTAAGACAACCAGGTAAATCAGTATTAAATGATTTTACTCAACAATTAAACACTGTCTAGCAAATATTTTTATAAAATGAGTAATTTTCAAAGACATTACCCTCTCTGATCTTCTTATTCATAAGTTCCCTACTTGAACTTAAATATTGAATGTCTATTTTTGATATTCTAGAAAAAAAACTCAGGGTTTTTATGATTATACCTCATTTTACCAGTGAGAAACTTATTCAAACTTAAGAATAAAGATTTTTTTCCATATATGCTTCATTATCTTCTCTTGGATATGATGAAAATGTTAATTATAGCCTTAATAAAATGATTTAGAAGACTGTTCTTTGTTTATTTTTTTTAAAAAGAATGTTACTCTAAATACTGTTTGCTAGAATTTGTGGGGTTTGCACTAATGGAGTCTGTTTTTCTTGGTTATGCAAGGCATTGTTCACTGATGGTTAGCAATGTTCTTTAAAACACTCAGTTATTGATGCTTTCGTCAATAGTAGAATTATTTAATAAACTCCACAATTCTCAACTTCAGTGTTAGAATTGTTTTCCCTGAAGCATTTCTCAAGGTAAAAGCAGTTTGCAGTCTCATTGTTCTCCAGCTCATCTTATTACACTAAAAACTGAAAATATTATTGAATTGGATAAGAGGACTGAAAATAAATAGTGAAAAAATATTTGTTTCTCCAGATGTTCTAGAAATACAACCTTCTCCCATGTTTCTCTATGAAGTACTTATAATTTGGCATTCTCTAAACTAACAAATGCCTGCTAACAATTGGGAAACAAACGAAATACAAAATTGTAGGCTCAAACTTGCTAAGGTGATATTACTTCTGTTTTTTTTTTTTTTTTTAGAACAATCATTAGGCAGCTTTAATGATAGGAGCTGATCTTTCCAAATAGCTGGGATCCTGATTGAAGCACTGGTATCAGAAATACCTTCTTGTGTAAATTAGACATTGGTTAGACAAAGGAGTTACCCAAGCCAAACTCCATCAGAAAGATAATTTTGCAAATTGGGTCACCTAGGCTGGTGAACACTCTTGCTTTGTCTGAGAGCCATGGTCACAGAAATACACATTTTAAATCCAGGATAGTCATATGCAAATTATCTTGGTGTTTTTGCAACTGAAATTTTTCTCAGAAAACAGAACAATATTACAGCTAAGAAAATCCCAGGAAAATCGTGGTAGGCGGTTTCCAAAAGGAGGAACAACAATCACAATACAAAATTTAGGGTTGCAAAAGCAAAGTGTGCATATTGAAATCTCTACCACAAACTAGTAATCTAAAAGCTTTCGGGTGAGATGGTGGCCTTGAATTAATTACTCCTTAGCTTGGTT
The DNA here is from genome assembly GCA_004027455.1 of Hydrochoerus hydrochaeris. NCBI lineage: Eukaryota > Metazoa > Chordata > Mammalia > Rodentia > Hydrochaeridae > Hydrochoerus > Hydrochoerus hydrochaeris. The sequence continues at coordinate 446,332 of PVLA01000279.1, forward strand.
ACTTTTTAGCTATCTGCCCTGGAAAAAATGAAGAATCATATGCACCAAAACACCTGAAATGATAACTGGTAAGATTAGCATTTTCACACTGTTTTCCCAAAAATGTAGCTAATAATTCTATATTGCAAATTTTATGAACATGGAATCAATTTTAAAATGGATAAACAGTTGGCCCAGTTCCTTTTGCTATACTTACTTATTTCACTTAAAATATTGAGCTACAACTGAAAATGGAAAGTTTACCAATATTTTATTATATGTAGCCTTTTTGTAAAACTATACTTATTTTGCTTATCTAGCATACATTTTTGATTATTTATATTATTCTCAAGCCAATATGCAAATGAATGTGCCCAGAAGTCTCTTAATATATTTGTAACAGTATGCAGACATGCTGATTTCCTCATTCAAATAAAAAGGTAAGTGCTGAATAGCACATGGAGCTTTATGAAAAAACATAAAGGTGCCAAGGCAATTAAATATATGCATTTCATAGTGGGAATTCAATCTTCCAAAATACCTCGCTTTTCCTCTTAGAACCTTTCAGATTTTAGAGACAGAAGGCAAACATTGATGTTTAAAGCTTACTCTAACATATACCACCAATTAAAGCCAGAAACAGTAGATAAATGATTGCTTTTTGACCTTTGAAGACTAATTTGGGAGATAAATATGGCTGCTGATTAAAGTATCAAATCCAAAATCATCATTATATGACAGTTTTAAAGATTCTCTGTTTTCCAAAAATTAAACAGAACATCATACTGGTAATTATAGAGGAAAGGAACATTTTAGAGAGGTAATAAAGGATTTGCAGATTGTCTTGTCTATTTTCTTTACTTTGTAGATAGGACAAAGGAAGCGGAGATTCAAGAAATGTCATTGCCAAATCACTTAGGTATTTTTTTTTCTGAGTTTTAGGAACTATTTTAAGAAGGGAAGCAAAAAGTCACGTTAGTATTGGAAAGATAGTCACTTTAAGAAAATGTGATCCTGCACTGGAATCTTTTAATAACACTGGTACTAATATGTATAATAGACTTAGGATGGGAAAACAGTTTTTTTAAATATTCACTATCTTTTTAAAAATAATTTCCTATTATTTCTTGTTTCCCTTCAAATTTCATCCATAGTTAGCAAACAAAACAAGACAAAAAAATCTATCACTGTATTTGTAGAAATTATGTTCTGTTCAAAACTGAAGCTTCCCAGTCGAAAATAATATCACAATAGTAGATAAGAAATTATTGTTTTCATCAAGGGCTTGAGGAAGTGCATACTGTGCATGTGTGTGTGTGTGGGGTGTGTGTGTGTGTGTGTGTGTGTTGTTATAGGAGACCTATTAGTTTGTGGTGATGAAAGGAAAATATAAGTTATTGAATGGTAAGTGAAAAAAAATTAAAAAGTTACTGAGAACTTGGAGATTACTGCATAATTTAAATAGACAATTGATAGTAAAATTAGAATAAAAATCAAAATCAGTACAAACTGACTCAACGATTAATATGTCAAATAAATATTTTCTTCATTCTCACACAGAATATCAGAGTATATAGAGCAAAATTCAGTCAAAGCTGATAATTTTATTGCTCCTCATATCTTCTTATACACACAGGACAATTTCTCTTCTCTTTGCAGTTACCATTTCTTCCTCTCATCTTCTGATACAGATTTTTTTTTTCTATTTTGTAAGTTGTGATAAGTGATTCAGAAAAGACTTTAGTGCAATAATTTGGTCAGACTTCCAATTTATAAAGCATAGTTGGACGTGTAAAAGCCACTCTATGATCCTAATGTTTGACTCTTAGCTACGTCCCGCCCTCTCTTTCCAGGTCAAATTGTTACACATGCACGCACACACACACACACACCCACACACACACACCTATTGGTGCTCTATTCCAGTTACTGTGTATATTCAGCTCTACAAAGTTTGTCTCTCTGCCTGTGCCTATCCCCAAAGTTGCAGTTTTCCTAATACTTTAAGCCCATTGAACTCTTCAGACTATAAGTTCCTAGGCTGTTTTGACCATAGTCATAAGACTATCTGCAGGATCTTTCATAGTATTTGGCCAAAATGTAAGTTTAATACATATTTAATAACTTCTAATATATGCTAAACCGGTTTCATGCAGACCTTGCCTGGTAGGTAAACGTTTATAAGGTATTTTAAAACACATATTCTGAGAAGGTTTTGCACCAAGCATGTTGTCCTAATTCTGAACACCAATCAGCCAAAGTCATACTTTACTTTATAATTTCTGTGACTGGAAACGAAATCTATTATATAAAGTTACAATGTTAAAGCCATTTTCAGAGGGATTGAACATTAACATGCTTCTTCAGAAAATGGGACTGCTTCATAATTTTTCAAAATAAAATGTAAGGTCACTCTCATGCTGTTATTGAAGCATTTGAAGCTAAATATGATTTAAAATAATATGTTCTATATAATTGATGGACTATTTGAGAAACACCACTTGATTTTCACTTAAATAAAGATATGTTTTCCTTTTTTTCTTATTAAATGATATTTTGTCCTTGTAACATTTTTTTCCACAAGGCATTAGCTTTCAGCAGTTGTTTCTTATCAAAGTAGACAAAGCTTTCAACTTAATTGAATTTGAAAAGTACAAAGATGGAACTGACTTACCAAAATGTATGTTGTTTTAAAAACATAAGCAAAATGGCAGAAATTGGCATGTTGGCTAGTGTACCAGTTGAAGAAAAGGTAAGATGAAAACAATTTAATTAAAGATTAAAGAGTGAATTAAAATGACTCATTTATGATGAGTTTATATACACAATGAAATTTACAGTAATGAATTTGTCTATTTTAGGTTTTAAAATATGTGGGTAAGTATACGATTTTAAAGCATTCCAAAAGAAGATCTGCATTAAGGAATACATCAATGTAGACATTTTAAGGTGAAAGCATTGTTTAATATCATAACCTTTCCCCCAAAAGAAAACATTAAAATCCACATAAGCAGAGAAAAAGTTAACCATTGATTCAGAAATCAAAGCACAATTACTGAGCATGAAAGGTGAAAGAACTAAACATAACACACCTGTTTTGTACTGTGCCCAATCTAGCTTAAAGTGTGACTCTGGATAAGTTACTTCAAATATATACTCCAAATCATTTAGCAACTAAATCAAAGGGTTTTGCATTCTCCAGTGCTTATGATCTTCAGACCATCAAATCTATTCCCCATGGAAATTAGTGAAAGGCTGAGGAGAGAAGGATAGGTCCTTTTCCAGTTTATATTTCTTATTCTGAGGAAAACTTTTCTAGTTCTTTTTCTTCAGGAGGTCTAGAGCAAAAGGAATAAGAAAAAACAAAACATACACTGTCAGGAAATCAATAATAATAATGAGTTAAGATATGCAGGATTATAGCTGCTGTAGTGCTGCTGTTACTTTCATGTGAAATCCTTTGTTGATGTATTCCACTGTTTTCCTTTAGTAATCACTTACAAATGGAATGGATGGATAATACCATGGGTGAGTATGTATTACTTTTTAAAGACCACCCAACTATTTTTCAAGGGTTATGTTATTTCCCACGGCTGCCCTAGTTTATGAAAACTACAACTATTGCACATTATTGCTGGCACTCGGTATAGTTAAGTTTTTAAAACATTTGCTGGATATATGGTACTTTGCTGTTTTTTTAACTATGCAAAATTGACAATACTAAGGATGATTTTCATGTGCTTGTCAGTAATATATTTTCCTTAGCTGCAGTTATTCAATTTTAACTGGACAATTGTGCCATCTATACCAAGATTCTTTAAGTTGTTTTTCTATATTGGATTAAAGTGTTTTACTGAATAGATATTTTTCAAATACGTTGTCCTATAGGTGGCATCCATCTTCCTATGCTTACCAATGCCTTTCAAGAAACTAAACTCTTCAGTTTGGACAATGATTTGCAATTACATTTTTCTTCTTTGCCTCCTTATGAAATTTTTGCCTAATTAAGTGCCACTAAGAATATTTTCTAGAAATTTTAAAAGATGATATGACTGGTCAAGATGCCTAATTTCTGGTATGGTTAGCCAATTGCTCTAACAGTACTTGTTGAAAAGTGTATCATTCCCTATTAAATTTCCCCGACATATCTGTCAAAATTGATTTACTATGTATGTCTGTGCTTGCTTGAGGCCTCCTTATTCGGTTCTGATGTTGTATTTGCTTATCATTTCAACAATGCAAACCTGTCTAGATTGCTGTGGCTTTGTAAATCTTGAAATGATAATGTATATATTCTCCAACTTCACTGCTCTTTTGTAAAAGTTTATGAGATGATTTTATTTTTGACTGTTAATTGAAAATGATCAGGGAATTAGTGGCTTAGAACACTCAGTGTTATTTAACAAATTTCTTTAGAACAAAAGTCTAAGCATAATAGCACCAGATTTTTTGTTTAGAGTCTCAAAGCTGAAATCCAGGAGTCCATGAGGACTGAGTTCTCATCTAGATCTCGGGGTTCCCTCCCACATTCATTCAGGTTGGCAGCAGTATTGGATTCTTTGCAGAAATGGTATGAAATGCCTGTTTTCTAGTTGAATAGCTATAGCCCACTCTCGGCTCCTAGATGCCTTGTCAAGGTGCTGCCACATGACCTTCTCAGCAGCCATTACACACCTTTGTGCTTCAGATGACTTCCTTGAAAATGCTCATCTGGTGAGAGCAAGAAAATCCAGGATAATCTGTTTTATGATTAACTTGAAGTCAAGTGACGTTACATCTGCAAAATCCTTTGCTTTTTGACATATAATGTAATTTACCCAAAGCGTAACATCTATCACGTCCACCTTCCCACTTAATCCAGAGATGAGGATTAATAAAGCAAACACATCCAAGGGAGAAAGCTTAAATTCTGCCCATCACAGTCATTTGGTTTCCTCTCCATTTTTCTCTAAATTTTACAATCTTTGTAATTATTTTAAAAATGTATCCGATTTTAGAATTCTGTTGAAAACAGAGGTATGTAGTATATCACCTATATACAATATGTACATTTAGTGCACATATATGTATAGACATATATACTTTCTAGGTACTACAATACGCACAGAGAGACATAAATAAGTGTCCCTTGCTAAGTCAAGCTTGCTTTTGTGCCACACGTGGACATTAATGCATTTTGTGGACACACTATGAAACATCAAAGCAATTACATTATGCAAAATGTGGTATATGTTTAAACTTAAAAGTCAGCCTTTCAAATTTTTTTCACAGACTTACCACCAAGAGTATTTAAAAAAATATGATAGGCCATTAGGAAGGAAAAGGGAGAGAGAGAGAGAGAGAGAGAGAGAGAGAGAGAGAGAGAGAGAGAGAGAGAGTCTGGTGAAGAAGCAGTATGACATATTCCAAGCAAGTACTGAGCCTGATTTAAAGGAGTTTGTTTTTTGAAAGAGCTATCCTAAGACAGAGAGGATTACTGGTCTGGAAACTAAGTGCAAATTATCAACCAGGGTCTGTGTCTATCCAAGTCAGCAAGGTTTTCAGAAAAGCAATGATAGTGAGATAATTAAAAAATTCAGAGAAAAGAACAGAGTTCTCTCCTGTATAGACAGATCGAAGACAATTAATTCAGAGGCAATTCATGAAGTACTATGGGAGCTGATCCAGTATACACATTTTCCTCTTGATGACTCCAGTTCTTTACTGACTTAAGTTTTGGACTCTACAATACTTCAACCTGTATGAGAATTGTCATCATAGCAGAGACGCATCTCAACAGCTAAACTAACAATAAAATATACTACTAACTAATAAATCATATTTTTCTTTTCTTCTTCCTAAGAAGAATGTTATAAATCTTTGCATTTGATGCTTTAATACACGAGAGAGTGCAGAAGGGGAATGCAGAGTTGCCTATGTTAAGGTAAGGATAGCCTGAGCAATAGTGGAATGTCAAAGCAGAAATAAAAAAGGAAATAATTTCAGAACACTCTAAGTGGTTATGGAAGTAGAAACCAAAGCAAGATTGGGGTAAATCTCAAGAGAGACGTCAGGTAGAGATTCTCAAAGACAAACAACAACAACAACAACAAATGAGGAAAGGTAACATTTACAATGTAAAGCCAGGATGAAGCCACATTCTCAGATTTCACACAAAGCAAAAAAAAAAAAAAAATTCTTATCTGAAGTCATAGAAACAGCTGTCTGTTGTGGTTGAAACTTTATGTAAAGATTCACACTATTTCCTAGAAACACTTGGCTTTTCCCAACTTACACAAAATAACTGTGGCTGTCTGATTAGGTATCCAATAAACTGCTTTCTCACGTATTTTATAGTCACATACCATTGGCCATTGTTAGAAATGATTAGCAATAGATATGTCTACCCCCTCTTGTGAAGGTTTGGTAATCTCCTGGACTGTCTGGGTATTATGTGCTTGCCATGGCATAAGTAGCTTAGGGTCACTGTTTCTAATTTTCCTCATCTACAAAAATTAAACTCATAGATTTATTGTGACAATTATATAAGAGAATACATGCCATATTTTGCTCTATTTTGAGAACTCAGTATATGTGACCTATACTCATCACCATGTTGTTGCAATTATTGTTTTTTTTTTTTTGCTAAGAATATTGAAACTTGACCATGTATCAAAAACACATTGGATCTGATAATGTATCATCTGAAATTATATCTGTGAACTAACCAGAGGAATCTGAAAGCAAACAAAAAAGTCCCTTGCTTTATGGGGATTACATTCTAATGAAGAAAATTGATATTAGAAATGTAACTAAAGTAGTATGAAGAATGGTCATAAAAGAAGTAGATTGTAGAACATGGAAACTCTTCTAATCTGCTGAATATCATCCTAATAAAACTTTTGTGCACACCATGAGATCATGAAAAGTCACAATATTAAGAAATTTTGTTACCATATTTTGAAAACATCTTTTGCCAAAGATCATGAAACTTGAGAAAGAATTAGTAAGGTATATTAGCAAATTTTATAGCTTTTGAGCAACATGTAGCTGAATTCAGCTCTGTGACCTGTTTTTGAACTCTGTATATTATTAAACTATAAAGTTTTAACCCAAAGTCTGGATTATAAAAGTACCAGACTTACTATATAATTAGTTGTAAGAAATTCTAGGTAAGTAACTATATAGCTACTGCGTCTTGTTGTTGAGATGGGTGATGGTACTATGCGTATAATAGTACTATAAGGCTTAGAAACTTGATTCAATATTTAGCAAATTGACCAAGTGGAGCATTGTTATGTCATAAAAATTTGCAAATTATTCCAATATTAGTCAAATTGATGCAGAAGAGTTGACTTTAATACCTATAATTAAAATAGCAAACCACAGAAGGGCTCAAATAAAGGATTGTAATTTAGAATACCTATCTATTTGAGGAGATTTCATCTTAAAGAGAAACAAGCACTAAATGTCTTGATTCTGAGGTATAGATAATAAAAATCCCCAAATTAATTCAACTCATTCTGTGAACTACATTTTCTCCATTTTGTTCATAAATCACATCATCAATCACCTGGAGAGCACTTCAAGAATAATCATTACTGGATTTCACTCCATACGTTAAGAAATGTATTACTGCAGAAACAAAATCAGGATTCCATAAACATAATTAATTTTGGAAATACTTTGAAAGACAACTTTACATTTTGAAAATTATAACCTTAAAGATTTCATACAGATTATCAAGCAGTTAAGGCTCTTAATTTGTTACTTTCAAAAGAAAAAAAATACACGTAAGAAGATTACCTTCATGCTGAACAATAAATGTTCACATGGATAGTAATTGTGTTGGAAATTTCAATTATGTTAATTTATATAGCAATCGGTTTTAAAATGCCAGAAACTATTAAAAATTTAGACAGTTTGTTTTTTCTCAAAACAGCCAAATACATTCATTTGCCTGGGATACGAAGGCTGGTGCTTTGTTTTTCTTACACATACATACAAAAAAATCCAGTGCACACATTAATGAGAGGAAAAATGGAGATTTCTATTTGGAAAGAGCTAATTTTAGGAGGACATGCACAAATTAAGCTTGTTCTCATTATTTTAGCACTTTTTAAATCTGTTGTTATAGTCAAGGTTTGCAAGGGGATAGATTCTTAAGACTGTCTTACAATACTTACCCCAAATGTCAAATGCAGTAGAGAGTAAGAGATCTTCCCCCATGAGAGACCAGAAGAACCCAGCCCAGGGCCTTGACCCCATGGCAATGTTCCACACCAATTCAGTAGAAGGCCTCTAGTCTTCCGCAATGTTACATGCAAGTCCACATTGAGGACCTGCACCTGAAAGGCCCAAGAGCCAACGGTGGAAGCTAGAAAATCTGTACTACAGGTAAAAGATTTGTGCCAGAGCCTGAGGGAACTGCACTGGATCCAGGAAGCCAAACTTAAAGTGAAGACCAGAGCTCCAAGAAGAGAACAAAAACCAGCCCTAGTCACAATTCCCAACCAGAGCTCCTCCTCCTCCTCCTACAGCCCAGTCCTTATCAGGAAAGTCAGCAGCAACAAAGGTTCTCCTGGGAAATCTGCAGCGTGTAGTACTCCCCTCCTGTTTATGCCATTCAAGAAACAGTCTTCAGGTGTGAACTCCACACCAGAATTATGTTGACTCAGTTCTATGCATTGTTTTTCTAGGAAAGATCAAAAGAAGGCTGTGACATCTACATATATACTGTTACTTCATATAACTGGTAATGTAGTTATTTCACTAATTGTAGAAGCCAATACCATTAGAGTTTCCTATATATTTAATGATTTAAAATGCTTAATAGTGTATTATTTTTTCATGTGTGAACAACATTCCCTTGAAATTTGTCATACTATGTTACGTTATATTACTTAGAAATTGAGTAGAATATTAGGGTTTTGCCAAATGGAAAGGAAAAGGTATTTACTAACACCATTTTGTGAGTAGAAATCGGAAGGCAAATAAATAGTTCTTAAGTTTTGAGGCAAAGTTGTAAATAGGCAAATCCTGCTTCTATATTCTTATAGGGACTTTCTAGAATAACTTTGAGACTTTTGGCTATCAGTATGTGCAATTAACGTGCACTCACACACATGAACATTTGACATAATGGCACATGTGAGGTTTTATTGTGTGTGAGAGAGACAGAGGGAAGGAGAGAGAAGAAGAAAAAAGAAGAAGAAGAAGAAGAAGAAGAAGAAGAAGAAGAAGAAGAAGAAGAAGAAGAAGAAGAAGAAGAAAGAGAGACAGAGACAGAGAGAATGTGAGAGAGAGTTTTGTGTCATTTACATATCCCTTTTGTTTGGAAAGTGATTCTTTCCCTGACACTGGAACATATAAGAATCACAGTAAAGATTTCAACACATATAAAGTATATAATAGGAGCATCAAACATACTTACTGCTTTTTTTCCCTAAGATACTTGTGAATATAATATATACTTTATGTTTTATTCTATCATTATAAAACATACCCCATTCTGTAAAAAATATTTTTTAAATGAGATGTATCTTAAAAATATATAGAAATTAGAGTATGTCACTTGTCCTCTGTTTTAATCATGAACACCAAGTTGAATAGTCTTAGATCTTTTTGGTTCCTATTTTAAATATGACTATTTTTTTAAGTTGTAATAGACATCTCAATGCATAGTCGTTTTCTAAGTATATAAAAAGAGACATTTCAAAGAAATCTTTTTAATACATTTCTACAATGCAGGCTTTGTAGATAATAACAGGTCTGGTGGCAACATGGTGTCTTTTATCTTGTGAAATTCTCCAATGTCATAGAAATGCTCTTATTCATTATAAATATTCCACACAATTCTACTTTTTTAAAAATTTTGCACAGCAGAAAATATTTTCATCTATTCAGAAAGAGAAAGTAGGACATAGTATAGTGAAAGGGAAGAAACAAAACTATATGCATAATTAAATAATTTTTCAAAGAAAAATAGTATTTGTTGAGGTAAAATAATGTCATCTAATCCCATTTTATAATATTTTGCTTTATACCCTTAATATAGTAATCACTATAGTAATCATTTAGAATGTCAAAATAAATATTTAAAAATTATAATTCAAAATGAAAATATATTTAGTGTTACATAAGTATAATATATAGATGTGAATAAGTGCAAGACAGTTTTCCATTGTTATGCAGATATCTCTTTAAAAGTATTAATCCATCATGATCTGTATGTTTTGTAATTAAATAAAATACATCAAATTTAACATACATATTAATAGTTTTATATATTCCTTCCGAAGTTTGCTTTGTCATTATCAATATCATTTATCTTGTAAATATTTCATCCATTCAGATAATACTCATAAAAGTATTACTAAAGTTAGTTACTGAACAATAAGATAGAAAAACTTAATTTTATAACGTCCATGTACAAAGACAACTTAGCTAGCTATGTATTTTTTATAGTATATTGTGCATTTCTTATTTTAAAAAATGTGAAACTTGCAAAATGTTTTTAACAGCTGTTGTTTTCTGTCAGCGTAGAGATATCTTCAGGTCTGTTTAAATTAGTTACAGATACTTTTATTGGCTCTGTAGTCTATCAAATATCATTCAGGTATTCAATAACCAATTAACAACTATTTACCATTGTTTCTTTTGATTATACTAGTTAATACTAGAGAGATCACTTTTGTTTATTCATCATCTATATCTTCCATAGTTAGGGTAGTAGTTCAAGTTATTTTACAGAAAAATGGCAGAAATGAAATATATACAGAATTATTCATCAGAATTGTAATCTTTTGCCTAGTGTTTTCACTACAGTGAGTGATAGAAAAGATCATTTCATTAAACCTTGTAAATAGTGATGATTTTTATATATGTTTTTGTTACTATTAGAATCAGAACAAATAAAAAAATCACACCTAGCAGTTCTTTTTCTATATTTATTAGTTTCTTATTTAATTCATTTGACCTAATGTAAAAGAAGAATTTTATTCTGTTATTTTTATTCCTGATAATATAGTTCTAGTTTTTGTCTTATGAGCAAACTATTTTAGTTTTATTATAAAATTTACCTTGATCTAAATTCTGATCTACATTTACTTTTCCAAATGATAAATATGCCTGTATCACAAGAAAGAGTTGATTGTGAAATAATAAGGAGCTTATCATACTGCATTTGAATATTCAAGTCCATTAATTTTTGTTTTTCTCTTATTTACTTATAGAAGAATATAAAGTTGGAAAGAAAAATTACATGTTATATCTGTAAATATAGATTAAATTAGAAATATAAATGTACTTATCAAAAGAATTATTGGGAATGATCAAAAGTGAGATATATGGAAAAGGAAGATTTGACATCATTTTTTACTTGTCTTTGAATAAAGCTTGAAAATAGGTTATTAGAGTCTAATCCAATCTACCCATCAGATATTCAACTTTTACTTTATTTTATCATTATCTGACCATTTTGTAGGCACTTATGAGACACTTAACATCTAAAACAAATTACAAGAATTACCAGAACTATTATTCAAGCATACTAGAGTCTTAACCATTCACACCCAGAGCTTTCCATATTCTGGAAATGTTTACCTAGATTTTTATTCTCACATCTATTTTCTCTAATCAATAATATTATACAAAGTCATGTTTTTCAATGCTAACACACTTTGCCATGTATTTGTCTTGTTCCTTTCTTTTGTGCCTTCCGATATGCTGTCCTTCTACATTCATAACCCAAATATACATGCGTTGGAGGGTCTAACACAAAACATTTCCCATGGTTTTTCTGATCCTTTTGTCTTTAGTTTGTACACTGCTTCTTCATGGTTTATTTTCAATTCTGATGTATTCATCCCTAGTTATGAACCAAGAAATAAATAATAAATTTTGTAGATGATTTTCAGGTCTTGGGAGCTTGTGGGGCCCAGTTAGCAGCTTACCAGAATGAACCTTTTGGAAGAAGAGATAACTGAAATCTCTTCTACTTCTCACTACATCAGGGATAGAGAAAAAACCTCTTAGGAACAAAACAGTGAGGCCCTGCATGAGAGCTTAAAACAGTTTCTTAATAATGAAAGCTGTTTACACACATCAGGACAGAAAGAAAGAAGCATAAAATGTGATATACATTTTTCTTTTTTTTTATTCAACAAGCATCAGTGAATCTTCCATTATATGGAAAACAAGTTATTGGATTCTGATCAAAAAGGAATTTGTTACAGGAATACCACAGTGGGGAAGAGGAAGTGAAGACTGAAAAAGAATTGAAGGAAAACAAGGAAGTAGGTAGAGGATAAAGAAATAAGACTGTGTTCCAAAGAAGAGGTGTGTTAAGGATTCTGAACTTCATTCTAGCACTAATAGGATAGGTTTGAAGTCTTTTGTTAATAGTGCAGAGAGAATGATTATTAACAGATTTGAGAATTCTCATTCTAGTCTAATGAACTCATTTAGAAAATAACTTTTAACTACAAACTGACATGGCGAAAGCTATGTTAGTATGCTGACAGTGTTAGAGAAAACAGGACAGAGTGTAAGACTGAATATACATATGCACAAAGTTTGGTTGCAGAGAGAAGCTGCTCAGCTCTATCCTTACCCAGTTTGCTTGGTACCCAGTACCCGGTACCCATCATCCCAAATTCTGTTCCATAGTAGGCTGATCTGAATAGGACTATCAATGATTTCCTTTCCTCTACCTTCTAATTTGGTACAAATCATAGGGAGTATCAATCACTATGTTGAAAGTCAGTGAAGTGGGCATGTTTATTTCCCAGCTACCTCTTTGAAGGATCCCCTTGGATGACTATAGGCTTAACCCAAATTTTTGCTTCTTTTAAAGCAGCAGGTCTTTAAGACTATCCTGGATTCTAACTAGATTTTTGTGGTAGAAGTAGAGAAGAACCCTAAGATACTGTAGCATTTTTTATGGTAGCCTTACAACTTGTCCACCCTTCATAAAGACTCCCATAATTAGTACAGTTTATAATTATTTTAAATATGAATCTACCATCTGTTTCCTGTTGGCATTCTGACTGATAGAGTGGGTAAGAAAGATTAAGTATCAAGAATGACTCATAGCATTCTGGCTATATAGGAGGATTAATAATGGTGTATTTCACTGAAATTAGAAATCCAGGAAGAGAACCTTTGTTGAAGAGAAAAATCATGACTAACAATGAATTTTGGACATATTGAGTTATGGCTTCTTTCTACACATCAAAGTGGATATGCTAAGTAGACCATTGGTTAAAGACCAGAGCTAGGCAAGGATTTCCTTTTAAGCATCAATCACACAGAAAGATATTTAGGTAGACAATGGAAGCCTAGCATTAAAAGGAGCTGGATTTATGAAGCTCAGTAAGACAATCTTTACCTACAAGGAGGTAGGTAGTTACTCTATTTATATAAAATGTAAACTTTTTTGGGGGTCAGAAAAAAATGTTATATCTTGGTGCTTATCTTTAAATAATACCTATTTTCTCTATTTACATTATTTATAGTGTAGAGCAATCCCATAACAACATATCTAACATAAAGTAGTTGCTTTGTTGTCTGAGTAAATGAAATTTGTATTATGTGTGGATTTTAATTATCCACAATACAAGTGAACACACAAAACACAGAGAAAGCTTTCCAAATAACACCCAGGAGAATTAGCAACAACTTTAAAAGTGCCTGCAGTGTTCTATTGAAGTACATTTTCTTTCTGCCTACACTGCCATTTCAGTCGGAACAATTTCATAAAGTCATGATTCTACTCCAAGTTTTCAGGCTCTTGCCGAAAGCTGTATGTCTCTAAGGTTTAAATTCTTTAATTTCATGTAAATAAATAAAATAATATTGCTTTGAGATAAGTTGTCCACAGAAATACAGTGAATTACCAGAGTCGGCAACTTTACAATAAGTAATTTCTGGAAACTCTGTCTAGGCATTTTTTTTTTTTTTTGCAAATAAATTTCTTTTTTTTACTTTTTCTCTGTTTAAAATTATATGATGTGACTAAAAAGTTATGTATATTCTTTAGAGGAAATAAAAAGACAAAAAGACACAAAATATACAATTACTATTATGCTTATATTCTACTAGCAAACTACATTTTGTGGTCGGTTGAATAACGCTTCTCCAGACAAGTCCATGTTCTGATCCTAGGAAACTTGGAATTCACTATTTAACATGAAAAAGGGAACTTTACAGATAGCATCATGGTGAAGAATCTTAAGATGGAGAGGTTACACTAAATTATCAGGATTAGCTCAATATAATAACAAGGTCATTTTAAGTGAAAGAAAGATAGGAAAAAAGTCAGGGTTGGAGAGAGCTTTGCTAATGGTGTGCTGTTGGCTGAATATTTCTTTATTTTCCAATAAATGAAGAACTCAGAAGGCCTTCCAAAGCTGTGAAAAAGAAAATAATAATAATGAAAAAAACTATTTTCTAGGCCTTGCAGGAGATAAAAGCCTTGGACAGCTTGAATTTAACCCATTCTAGCTCATTTCAGACTTTTGATCACCAACATGTAAGTTAATAAATCTATGCTGAATTTGTGATCACTTGCTTGGGAGTATTAGAAAATTCAAAATATAGTCTATTTATATAAAGCCTTAAAAGGGGGTCAAGAAATGGAGGGAGGAGGAAAAACATGGGAAAGAAAAAAAATTAATATGTTACATATAACTCTCCATGATGAATATACTCATCATGTACTGCAAACACACACTAATAAAATTTAAAGCCATAGAAAAAAGAGTATTTCCTGACTGCAGAGAATTAAAAATGTGAGAAAGACAAAAAGTTACTACTTAGAATTTTGGGGAATAATTTTCCATTTTTCTCAAATATAAGCACATCTTTAGAATTAAAAGTATTTGTTAATTATCCTTTTATAAAAATGGTTGATATTGGATCACTTTTGAAATTTTTTAAATTTGTCATTGAGTTTTATTTGATACCTAGAAATTTATTTTATTTTGAGGTAAATACATTTTAAAATAATTTCTAAACGAACCCTGGAAATGGAAACAAATATCAGATAGATGTTCACTTACAGCAAACAATATTTATTAATATTTTTTCAGTTGAAATATTTGAAACCATCAGAAATGTATTAGAATATATAACAATAGTCAGGAAATTTTGTTTTCAAAACTTTCAAAAACTTTTCTAATTTATTGAATAATCCATCCTTTCTTCACTGATGCACAGAACATTAAATGTATCAACTGGACATTTTTGAAATGAATATATATATATTTTTTTTTAGCCAATATTATTTATAATAAATTTTGCAATTTTGTGTCTAACAATGAAACATTTACCTATTATGTTATTTTTTGTTGAGATGTTTGCTACTCTCACATGTTTATAAATTCATACACACAAATATATTATGAAATAGCAATGGAAACCCTAAAGAATTAATTTAGGAATAAAAAGATGATTTAACTTAATTTATAGATTTTTCATTTTGATAAAGCATTTTTCTATTTGTGTCTTCTTTTAGATCTCTCAATAATTTTTTCTAAAATTGCTTTTTCCAAAAAGAATTTGTATAATTTTTATTGAATTTATTTCAGGATGTATTCTTAGATCTGTTTTAAATGGTAAATTTTATCCTCCTTGTGAATGGTTGCTATGGAATATAGGAAGAAAATGATTCTCTAAACTGACTTTCCAACAACTCTCAAATCTCGCTCTTATTTTTGACAAAAATACTCAATTGAGAATCGTGTTTTTCACCTTTATTCCCAGTGTTTAGGCAGACATGCCTGTGTATTTTGCCAGCCACATGCAATGAAACATTTCAAAAACAGTTCTTTCAGTGTTCATTGGAACGAAATACCCTCGCTAATGATAGTTTTTCAGATATTATTGTGGGTATGAAACACAATTTTTGTCAATGATTTATAAATATTGGTTATTTGATTGAGTATTTTTCACAGTTGTAGAATCAAATTGCCTGTGTGTTTCAGTACTGCAAAAACATTTCTAATTCAAAGCAAGACCTATTTTGGAGTGCTACTTAAGTGTAAAGGCAAGTATCTTCTTTGCAGTAATTTTAACTCATATCAACAAGTTTTTACCTATAGGTTCATTTGTCAATACCTTAATATGAGGTTTAGTCAAGCCCAACATTTGTGGACATCACAGGATCTAAAAGTAGGCAATAATTTTGTCTAAATCTGAAAAGACATAAATAGTACTAAATTTCTTTTCACACCAGTAACACTAGCATTTTTTGTTAAAAATGACAGTAATCTCCTCTAGCTGACTTGTGTAACTGGGCAATGACAATAAGATTCAATTTTTACAAGAGAATGTTTTCTAAACACAAAAATGCTAATCTAATTTCTACTTTTTCTTATTACATCTTTTTAAAGTAGAAATGTGTAAGAAATGAAGCCTTCCTGCATGTAACTATATCAACCTGTATTATTTTAACTGCACAAAGATTTTTTCACAGATTTACGTACAAAATAAGATTCAAGCTTCCTTTTCTGAGTACCTTGATGAAGCTCAAATTTGAATACTGTTGTGGTCATATAATCAGGACTATAATACACCATCTATCCAGTAGCTGTGACACTCTATTTACTCAGCCACATTATTAGCCATGATAGTTGAGTTTGGGAATAACATGATGGGCCAAGAAGCTGCTGCTCTTCCTCAAAGTGTGGACCACTAAGATTTCAGCTTACAATTGTCTGTAAATTTCACATCATTTTTATCAGAGAAGACAGGAAGAGAAATATAGGCTTTGAATATTTTAGGATTTGCTATATTTCAAGTATCGATAACTTACCTATTATACTATATTATTTACTATATAAATGCACCCTCATGAATTAAATATTGATCAAATGCAAATTCACTTACAAAATATTCCAATGTTTCATTGACATGCTATGTCCACCTGTAAATGAGCTTATTTTGTGTTGACAGCTCCTTTAACTCTTGCCCTGGAGCCAGCCAACTATGAACTGAAACTTCTACAAACTGTAAGTCAAACTAAACCTTTCCGCTTTTAACTTTCGTTTTGGGTATTTTGTTCAAGCAAGGAAAAATGTAAAAAACACAAATAGTCGACTACTCATGCTTTTTACTATTACAATTTAATATGAAATTGTTAATATCATGTCACTGGTTTATTTCTACAAAACCATGATGGGAAGGAGTGAAACAAGAGTTCTATAGAGAATCAGTAATTCTCAAGAACTTAATGTTGTATGCAAATATGTATAATTTGCCCCCATATCTGCAAGCCTTCTATTTGTGGATTTATCTATAGATAAGACAGAAATATTAAGGAAATAAAATTATTTGTATAGTAATATGTACAGAATTCTTTTTTATTTGTTTTTGTTTTTGAGACAGTCTTGCTGTGTAGTCCAGGGTGGTCTTGAACTCGCCTTGAACTCACTATGTAGCCCAGGCTGGCCTTGAATTCATAGTACCTCCACCTCCCAAGTGCTAAGATTACAGGTGTACCACCATGCCTGGCTTAGAATTCTTTTCCTTGTCATTATTTCATAAAAAATACATTGTAAAAGCTGTTTATATAATTTAAATTGTATCAGGTATTGTATGTAATCTAGAGAAGATTTAAAGTCTACCAGACGATTTTTGTAGTTTGTGTGAAAATATTAAGCCATTTCACAGAAGCAACTCAAACACCCACAGATTATAGTACCTCAGGTAGATTATAGAATCAATCATCCATGGGTATTGAGAAAATTCTATAATTCATGGCCTAGACCATTTCATTTAATCTTCTGATTCTGTTAAATTTGTCAGCCAATTTTTTAGCATCCTAAAATGTTGTCATTTTTATTCAATTTAAACTTACATGTTCATAATGCTTCTGAGTGTTTTTGGTGGCCCTTGGTTGTTGGACAGCAGAGAAAATTTCCCTGGGTGATAACTATACTACTAATCTCTTGTTACTTTATCAAAAAGGACAGTGTTTGCTGTCATTGTCTGACTGATCTTTTTTGTGCCTATGTTTTGTAATCTGAGCAACTACTTCTAAGATAACAATATGCAATATACTAGATAGCATTAATTTCCTACTGTTATTTTGAAATTCTATATCATTTCTATCCTTTTCTGTTTTTCCTTTTAAAATTAAAAAATGATAATTTCAATAACAATTATCTTTTGAACATAAGCATATCATGTACAATATTTTGCCAAGTTAGATGTCTACATTTTTGGCATTGTGCATACAAGTGTATACTGAAGCAACAACTTTGTTTGCTTTTATCCTCTCTGTACTTTTCATTCTGTTGGTATACGAGTGAGTAAGTTTGTGTGTGTTCATGCATACTAATATGTAACAGACTTTTTTCAGGAACATTTGCTTATGAAAATAGATTCAAAAATAGTTCTAAAGCATAATAAATTCCAGGGCTTTCTTTTACCTATTGTGTATTTTCCCATTGTTTCACAAGCATGTAACATGTAAAGAAAAACAAAGAAAATATCAACATGAATTTTGATGGGCATACCACATGTCTCTCTTTATTTGGTGGCTAGGGAATAAATCCATGAACATGTATTGTGTGTGTTTTTTCAGATTTCTGTCTTTCTATCCTTGTTCATTCCCCTCTCTCCCTACTTTTATTCCCATTATTCTTTCTTGGTTCTTTGAACTCAAACAACTATACTCACTAAAAACAAAGAAAATATAACCAAAGAAATGGAATGAAATTTGGCTTCATAATGGCTGCTAAGTGGTTAGAGAAGTATGCATCAGCATCATGTTGGCTGATACCTTGAGCATTGAGAAAGATATAGAGTGAAAACTATCAGATTAACTCACACTTGATGTGATATTTGGGGTATATTAAGATAGTACTTTTCCATTCTACTCTCCTAGGAAACTTACAATATGCTGAGAAAGTATACTTGCTGAGTATATATTCTCAGTACCTGCTGGTGTCATAATATATCTAATCATATTATTTACACCTGCCTTACCACGCATTCCTTTCCAAATTTTTTTATTGCTCTGTGATCACCCCCCAACTGAAGAACTGTCACCAGTTAATCATTTTCTATGTTTTCTTCTTGAAAGTTGAGTCTAATGACTCTGAAAAAATAAGGACAAGAAATCAAGGTGTCCATACAAAGGTGCAGTAATGTGACAATGGGGGAGCAAGGTACAGAAGGATTAAATGGTTGGGTGAGGACTACTCAATATCAAGGGCAGGACACTAGGATTAAAGGGAAAGTCACATGAGCAGTCAGAAGAAGCTGAGGGAAAACACTATTGTGCAGGCAGAGTTGAAGAGAATATTGGAAAGGGTCTGAACATATCCCACTAGTTGGGGGTTTGGAAACCAATGGAAATAGAAACTAAAGCTAAAGGCATTATGGTAAGTAAGTTGTTGTAAATAACAATAGGAAACTGCTGAAGATAAAGGAGGTAGAATTGAAGAGTAAGAAACAGTGTGAATGTCTAGAGACAATATATTATAAACACTAAGGATTATTAGGATTTTCCATATAGGAAGAAAATCAAGGGAAATATAAATGTAGAAAATATAAGTGAATAGAACAAAATGATCATAATGAAGAACAAGGGGTATAGTTAGGAGATATTTTAATAGTAATGACATTAGTAACGATAATATCGGAGGAGAACAATATGGAAGAGAAGTAGAAAAAGAAAAGGAAGAAGGTGAGGGAATGTGCTTCAGGGTATTTCCTTCTAAAATTCCAGATTCTCCTTTGAAAATTGGGAAAGACACTATTAATACCCATGCAGAGGATAGCCTTCAGGCTTCTGGTTAATTTCTCAATTTCTTTTTGTTGCATAGTTTAAGCAATGACCTTTTAAAAACCTGTCCTACCATAGAAATATAATATTGGGCATAGCAGTAACATTTCTGTGGCTCTAGTCCTTCTGGTTACCATGAGGGCTTCATTGAATATTATAATTTTTAAATCTGGCTTTTGTCGATTGATCAAGTGAATGTATTTTTTTTCAGGATTTGATATCCTATTGGTAAAATTTATAACATTTCCTTGGCAGCAACTTCTATTCTCATCCTTGGTTTTCCAGTGGATCTACCCTTGAGCTTCTCAGTGATGCTGACTTTGTACTGTTAAATCTGTTTCTTATCACATTGGTAAAGTACTTTCTAACATCTTAATTCGACAATATGACCAGACTTCCTGCTTTATGTTTCTAGCACATGAGCATCTTTCTAGCACTTCTAGCATATGAGCATCTCCAAGATTTTTATTTTTCTTTTATTGTCTGTCACATTTTTAGATAATCACTTTCTGTAAGCTAACAATAGTAATCCTGGGAGTGTGTTGTTAAAATCTCTATTAATCACTTTCTTCTTGCCCAGAAAATAATACTGATGATTGAAACTTAAAGGAGGAGAAATTTTTATTGCCTCAATATTCTAGAAGTTTTAGTCCATTGTTGGCCAGCTCCAAGGTTGAAACAGCATGCAGAAAAGGACATATCAGAAGGCTGGTGTTCTTCCTATAATGGCAATGAAGGAGAGAGAGGGAGATAGAGAGAAAGACAGGGAGAGAGAAACAGAGAGAGTGAGAGTGAGAGTGAAAACAAGAGTGAGAGTAAGAGCAAGAGCAGAGGAGGAAGTAGTGAGAGGAGATGGGACAAGTATCTACCCTTCCAGATCATACACCTAGTGACCCTCATTCCAACCAGGGCTATCTCCTGGTAGTACATTTGTCTATGAAATCACTGGTAAATCAATCCACTGATGAGTTTAGTGCCCATGTAACCTCATGTTCTATTAGCTTTCCCCTTGCTGGACCCATTAACTGATAGCCACAATTTAAAGGAAGGATTTAACTTTGCTCATGTTTTATGGTATTTCTGTCCGCAGTCACCTGTTTCTAAGTAGGACCATCATGATAGAAGGGTTTGGCACACAAAAAATGCTTAGTTCATGGCAGCCAGGAGGTAGAGCAAGGAAACAGTTCTAGAGAGTTAAGGGTGAAGTTCCAGATGCTAAACCCAAATCTATCCCTCTGTGACTAACCCAAACATGACTACAAATGTGCCTCAACAATCCCTGGGTCAGAACCCAAAGCCAATCTACTTGATACAACAATATAACTGCCACACCATTCAAATGCATTATCTCTGCATACCTGAAGCTTTGGAGAAATATTTTGCATCTAAACCATAGCATCATCTTTCATTTCCATGATTAACTCTTCAATCCTGTATCACAAAAGTATCCTTGAGTAGAGATAACTCCATATTTTTCTAAGGATCTCTGTGACCTTTTGAATATACTCCCATATCTAGTTTTCAGTTTCCAGTATATCTTGGTTGATCCTTAGGCTTCCTTGGATAATGCAAAAATAATGCATTCCAGTCTCTATTTTCTTGAAACTTAAATTTATTTAAGTCTTGTCTGGGACAAGAAACAGGGCAGGCATAGATACTAAGGAAGTAAATTTCACATGTTGACTTTATAAACTTTAAGCAAAGGTAGGACTGTACAAGATTCCACACTTAATGCTATATGAACTCATCCAGGGTATCATTTAGACCCATAGCATCAGGAAAAAGGTTACATTTCAAGAGTGGAATTAGGCTTGCTCTGTGAGGGGACTTCACCTTCCCAGTGCTTTCCTGGGGGGAGTTTGGGACATCACTCCCTGTGCTTGGGTGCCTGCCCTGCCCTCTAGGACACTGGAATAGCCCGGAGAGGTTTTGCAGGCTTGAGTGGACCACACCCAGCGACTTTTATCAACTAGGGGACAAGGCCCACACTGCCAAGAGAGGGGGGGTTAGGTCCTCATGGAGAGAGGAGCCAGGCCCATGCCTTGAGGGGAGTTCCAGCTTTCTAGAACTGACCCAAGGAGAGTTTGGCAGCTTAAGCCCTGGTGCCAAGGGTGCAGGAGGTGATCTCCAACATGCCCAGGGAAAGTTTTGGAACATCAATCAAAACACGGAAATATAGGAAAATGACAAAATGAAAGACCAAAATGCAATCTCAAACCTCCAGCCCATCCCAAGAAAGCCTAAGAGCCACATAAATAGAAAAAAGTACTAGTCATACACCTGAAATACCTGAGATGATATCAACTGAAATAAAGAAGCAAGTATGGGAAGCTATGAAGGAACTCAAACTAAAAATAATCTCCCAGGTAAAAGCAGAAATGATAAAAGAAGTGAAAGAAACAGTCTAAAGAAGACACAGCTAAAGTATTAGAGGAACAAAGCAAAAAGATAGAATCCCTGAATGAACAGTATAAGAAACAAACAGAATACATGAAGCAGATTCGAAGAGATATATAGGAAATCAAAAATTTCATTGAAAGTTGCCAAAGATAGTGAACAGGAAAGTAAATATCCTTTAAAAATAACAAGGAATCAGGAAATAACAATTCAACAGTAGCAAGATAATGCAAAGACAGGCAACATAAGATTAATAGGGATAGATGAAAAAGAAGGGTACAACACAAATGATATCAAGAGGCTATTTACAGAACTAATAGCTGAAAATTTCCCAAACATGAGAATGGAAACTGTCATACAGATTAGTGAAGCATATAGAACTCCAAACAGCCATAACCAAAATAAAACTTCACCCAGACATATAATAATCACCATCCCATAACTCCAACATAAGGACAGAGTATTAAAAGGTGTTAAAGAGAAAAGACAGATCACCTATAAAGGAAAACCTGTCAGAATCACAGCAGACTTCTCAATACAAACAATGAAGTCAAGAAGAGCATGGAGCTGAGCATTTCAGATCCTAATGGAAAACGACTTTCAACCCAGAATGATGTACCCTGAAAAACTGTCCTTCAAAATGAATGGAGAAATAAGATACTTCCATGACAAAGAACAGGTGAAGAACTTCATGATCACCAAAGCAACCCTGCAAAGAATACTGAAAGACATTCTAGATACACATAGGAAAAAACCACTAAGTAAGCTAGACAACTAAACAGAATGGAAAGGTAAAGACACAGCAGCAGAAAGATAACATGTCAACAACGAAACGATATATAACAGTTATAATGATTAATGTAAATGGACTCAATTCACCAATTAAAAGAAACAGACTTGCAGAATGGATCAAGAAACACTGTCTAACCATATGCTGTCTACAAGAAACACATCTAACCCAAAAGGAAATTCATACACTGAAAGTCCAAGGATGGAAAACATTACTTCATGCAACAGGAACTCAAAGAAAAGTGGGGGTAGCTATTCTGTTTCCAGAATGATCTGAAAACCAAGAATGATCTGAGGAGATAAAGAAGGTCACTACATACTAGTTAAGGGAAAACTTCAAGAGGAAGAAATAACAATCTTAAATATATATGCACCAAATTCCAGAGCACCCAGCTATACAATGCAAGTATTAACAGAAATGAAAAATCAAATAAGCAATAACACAATTATAACAGGAGAACTTAACACACCATTGACACAAAGGGACAGATCAACTAGACAGAAAATCAGCAAAGAAATAACAGAACTGAATCACACCTGGGAACAAATGGAGTTGATAGACTTATACAGAGTGTTCCACCCAACAACATCAGAATATACATTCTTCTCAGCCATACATGGGACATTCTCTAAAATAGTCCATACACTAGCTCACAGAACAGAGTTCTGTAAATGCAAAAGAACTGAAATTATCCCATGCATGTTATGGGATCATAGCATCATGAAACTAGAAATTAATTATAAAAGAAACTGCAAACACATGAAAATTGAATAATACACTCCTAAGCAATCAAGGGGTCAGAGAGGAAATTAAAGAAGAAATTAAACAATATCTACAAGCAAACTAAAATACAAATACAACTTACCAGAATCTGTGGGATGCAATTAAAGCGGTATTCAGAGGAAAATTTATTGCACTGAGTTCCACATTAGGAAAACAGAACAAACACAAATAAACAACCTTATACTACATCTCAAACATCTAGAAAAAGAAGATCAAGCCAAGCCCAAAGCCAAAAGAAGGGAGGAAACTATAAGGATCAGAGCCGAAATTAATGCAATAGAGACTAAGAAAATAATACAAAGAATCAATGAATCAAAGAATAAATAAAATTGATAAGCCCCTAGCCAACCTAATTTTAAAAAGGAAAGAAAAGACTCAAATTCACACAATACAGAATGAAAAAGATGAAATCACTACCGACCTTGTGGAAATACAGAAGATCATCAAAAAAAATTTCGAAAACCTTTACTCTCACAGGTTCGATAACACAGAAGAAATGGAAGGATTCCTAGAAACATATGAACCAGCAAAGTTGGATCAAGAAGCTGTAAAACTGTAACCCAGTTTCTATTAATGAAATTGAAAATGTAATCAAGTCCCTACCAACAAAGAAGAGCCCAAGCCCAGATGGATTCACTGCGGAATTCTACAAGAAATACAAAGAAGACTTAATGCTGACACTCCTCAAACTCTTCAATGAAATTGAAAGGGAAGAAATTCTCCCTAAGTGATTCCTGGAAGCTAATATCACTCTAGTACCAAAACCTGAGAAAGATCCAACTAAAAAAGAGTACTGCAGACCAATCTCCCTAATGAACATAGATGCAAAAATTCTCAAAAAAACATTGACAAACAGGATGCAGCATATTATCAAGAAGATTATACACCATGACCAAGTGGGATTCATCCCAGGCATGCAGGGATGGTTCAACATACATAAATCAATAAATGTAATACACCATATCAACAGAGCCAAAAGTAAGAATCACATGATCATTTCTACAGATTTAGAAAAAGCTTTTGATAAGATCCAACACCCATTTATGATAATAACCTTACAGAGAATTGGAATAGATGGTCTTTACCTCAATATGATAAAGGCCATCTACGACAAACCAACAGCCAGTGTCATATTAAATGGCCATTGAAACTGAATGCCTTTACCATGAAATCAGGCACAAGACAAGGATGTCCCTTATCACTGCTCCTATTCAATATAGTACTGGAAATACTAGCCAGAGCAATTAGACAAAAGAGATAAATAAAAGAAATAAAGATAGGAAAATAAGAAGTTAAATTATCATTATTTGCAGATGATATGATACTCTATATAGAAGACCCCCAAAACTCTGTTGAAAGA
Source organism: Hydrochoerus hydrochaeris (assembly GCA_004027455.1). NCBI lineage: Eukaryota > Metazoa > Chordata > Mammalia > Rodentia > Hydrochaeridae > Hydrochoerus > Hydrochoerus hydrochaeris. The sequence goes on from PVLA01000279.1 coordinate 471,415, forward strand.
CCCATGGGCATAATAAATAAATTCAGCGATGTAGCTGGATACAAAGTCAATACTCAAAAATCAATAGCATTCTTATATACCAACAACAAAATCACTGAGATAGAAATAAAAGAAGCTGCACCCTTCACACTAGCATCCAAAAAAATGACTTAGGGATTAATCTAACAAAAGATGTAGAACAGTTGTACTGGAAAATTTATAATACCCTGAAAAAAGAAATCAAGAGGACCTTAGTAAATGGAAAGACATCCCTTGTTCATGTATAAGAAGAATAAATATTGTGAAAATGGCCATTCTCCCAAAATTGTTATACAGATTCAATGCAATGCTAATGAAAATACCACTAACATACCTCATAGATCTAGAGAAATCACTCCTAAAGTTCGTCTGGAACCAGAAGAGACCCAGAATAGCAAAGGCAATTCTAAGCAGCAAATCCAAGGCAGAAGGCATCACAATCCATAACTTGAAGTTATACTACAAAACTACCATAATAAAATCAACATGGTATTGGAATAAAAACAGACCTGAAGATCAATGGAATAGACTAGAAGATACAACTATGGACATACTCAGCACCTTATCTTTGATAAAGGGGTCAAGCATGTTCACTGGAAGAATGATAGTCTCCTTAATAAATGGTTCTGGAAAAACTGGCTTTCCATATGCTGAAAAATAAAATTAGACCCATACCTGTCACCATGTACTAAGCTAAAATCTAAATGGATCAAAGATCTAAATATTAAAACAGAAACACTAAATCTGTTGGAAGACCAATTAGGTAAAAATCTTGAAGCCATAGGGGTAGGTAGAGAATTCATGAACAAGAACCAAACTGCATGGGAAATACTTCCCAGAATCAATAACTGGGATCATGTCTTGTTAAAGAGTTTCTGCATGTCAAAGTAAATTACCAGCATGGTGACAAGAAAATCCACAAATTGGGAAAAAAATCTTAATGAACTGTCCCTCAGACAAAAGACTTCTGTCTAGAACTTATAAAGAATTAAAAAAATCAGACCCCTGAAATTCAAAGACCCAATCCAAAAATGGGCATCCGAGATGAACACACAGTTCTCAGATGATGAAATATTAATGGCAAATACATACATCATCATTGGTCATTAGAGAAATACAAATTAAAACCACACTGAGATTCCTCTCACTCCAGAAAGAATGGCCAAGCAACAAAACTACCAACAACAAATGCTGGAGGGGAAAAAGGAACTCTTCTGCACTGTTGGTGGGAGTGTAGACTGGTGCAACCACTGTGGAGGTCAGTCTGGAGATTCCTCAAAAAGCTGGGAGTAGAAGTCACATTTGACCCAGCTATTCCATTCCTAGACATATTCCTCAAAGAACTCAAAACATCTTACCACAGTGATATATGTGCACCCATGTTTATAGCAGCACAATTTGTAATAGCCAGATTTTGGAAACAACCTAAGTACCTATCAACTGAGGAATGGATAAAAAAATTGTGGTACTTTTATACAATGGAATATTACTCAGCTATAAAGAATGATCACATTGAAAAATTTATAAATAAATGGATGCAACTTGAGACCATACTCATAAGCAAAATAAATCAAACTCACATATATAAATATCGTATAGTCTCCCTGGTGTAAGAAATGGTAAGAGTATATAAGAATGATAATCATAGTAATCATGGTTCTCCATTATATTTCTTTGAAGTTTTATAATGTTTTCATTCACTGGTTGGAATAGTTTTATTCTGTTTTGTTGGATCTTAATATGTGTGATGGTATGAACAGCTACTTGGAAGAAAACAAGACATTATGGCAGCCATTGCTGATTTAATGTCATCTGGCTTTGAAGTCCTAACATGCTTTTGTTCTTCTATTACCATTGGTTCTATCATGTTGTGTCTTATTGGATTTTAATATATGTAATAATATAAACAAATTTTTTATGAAAATGAGATACTATAGTAGCCATTGTTCATTTTCTGTTATTTGGTTAAGAATGCCCTGTAATGCTTTCATTCTTGGGAATGGTTTTATTCTACTTTGTTATGTTTGATATTATTGTTTGTGAAGCTATGCTCAACTATTTCAATTTTCTTGTTATGAATTGCTGTACTGCTTGCATTGTTCTGTTCTGATTTGCTTAATTCTGTCCTCTTTTGTTTTACTCTTTAAAATAAAATTTTAAAAATTTAAAAAAAGAAAAAGGTAAGACATGGTTTTTAAGTCATTGGTTACATGAATTTATGAAGCCTACACCAAATCTCAGAATATTAGTTGTTCTTATTCAGGGCTCTGACATTTGTGCAACAGAATTTCTAGGATTGACACTAACCAAGCGAACCTACTAGGATCCAAACCTTCTTTAGAGATCTATTCATTTTATAGTTAAGTTGATATATACCTCAGTTTTTTAATAAAACTGGCTTTTGAAAGGAAAGTATACTTATGTAAAGACAATAGGATCCTTTGGATATCACACGTAGCCTTTATTTAGTTAACTGTTATCATGAACTCTCACTGATTTTCTGTAGTTAATAATTGTCTTCAGAAATTTTCATATCAATTCATAACTTTGTAATTACTGTTTTTCTTCTACTTGACAAAGTTCTATGCCAGTGTGCCTACCATTCTGTTCCTTTCTTCTGACATCCACTTCAGTTAAACCCTGGGGAATCTTTTCACAATTTTGTTTCTTCAATTCAGATGCTAACATTTCCCTTCTACCTTCAAGAAGTAATCAGGGCTCTTACCATCAGTTAGCCAGCCAGTGAGTCATCTTCAAGCATGTGCTTCCTGAAATCATGTATAGTAATTTTAGGTGGAAAGAAACAACCTCTGGGATGCATGCTGACCTGCTTGGATTCCAGTGGTGGATGGTCTTGGCATTGACATCTGTGGAGAAGGGGCGGGAAGCAGATTGTACAGATGCAAATCTATCCTCATTGTAGTGGCATATTCTGGTTATATGGAGAATAGCAGGTAACACAACTCTTCACAATTAGTCACCACTGAGGAAGATTTTCAGACTTTTATATTCGTGTTTCGCTTGATTATTTAATGTGAATTTCCACAAAGAGACTTGGACTTAAATGAAGTCCAGTGGAAGTTACCCAAGAGGGATATTTAAGTCACTGATAATCTCAGAAGTTTGGGAGACTTCTGAAGGAGGACACCACGACAGCACTCCACCTATCCATGATAAGGAATTAGATAAGTTCCTCATCATGGATTTTAAATTGAAGTCAATATTATAATCTCCCTACTTTTTCTGTGTGTACCATCAAAACTTTTTAATCCCCTGTGCACAAAGAGAACAAGGACTCTAAGAAGATTGGTATCAGTCATTAAAAGGAAAACGATATAGTGACCATTTCTCCTAGGTATTGAGGTCTGAGAGACATTTTTTTCTGAACTTTCAAGTGTCAGATAATGTTTAATTAATGAACAATATTGATGATAAATAAAACTTGAACCAATAAAATTAGTGCAAGAAAGCAAAGGTTAAAATGATCACTTTGAACTAGAAAGTGATTTCTTGAGTATGACACCACAAATGTAGTCCATGAATGGACAAATTGATTAAATGAACTATATCATAATTAATACTTTTAGAAAATATTGTTAAAAGAAAATAAACAAACCTAGTCACACACAGAGATAAAACCTTTTCGTCCATCAGCTACCTATCATCTATATCCATTTATCTATTATAAATATAAATACATATTATATATTACATATAAATATTATTATATTTATATTATATTCTGTAAATATATACTTATATTCTGGAAATTTCAAAAATCTACAATAAGAATAACAAATTGATAAAAAATAAGCAAAATGTTAGAACAGAAAACTTATAACAGAAACCAGATGGCTAACACAAAAGAACATGAAAAGATACTTATCATCATTAGTCATTAGGACAACATAGTTTAATAGTACATTGTGAAAGAAAGAAAAATAATATATTGTGATAACAACAAACAATTCTTAGTATAGCAAATAAGGCAAAACCTGGCCATATCAAGTGTTCGTGAGGTTATAGAGAAACTGTGACTCTCATCTACTACTAATAGAATTCTAAAGAAGTAGAACTACTTTAGAAAACATTTTGTCTGTTTCTGTAAAATTTAATCGTATATCCACCACTCCACTACTAAGCATTTACCTAAGAGAAATTTGATCATATGTTCATATAGTGACTTGCTCAAGAATGACAGCTTATTTGTGATACCCAGAATCTAGAGGCAACATCAGCAGTTAAATAGACGGACAGTCTCCACTATCCATCCAATGGAGCAGTATACAAAAATAAAAAGGAATAAGCTATTGATATCTGTTATGAGATTGAAGAATATAAAATAATTGTATCAAGTGAAGGAAGGTAGGCCGGTAAAATTCAATAGATTGTTTTATTTATATTAAATTCTAAATATCCACAATCCAATTTGTTGTGACTGAAGACAAATGAATATGAAAAATAAATAAGAGTTATGAAGCAACTGATGAGGATGATCAGGTTTACAGACAGACATTTGGTAACTTTTGGAGCAATTGATATGTTTCCTATCTAGAATTGGTGACAGTTTCACAAGGTACAATATGGTACTCCTTGAATGTATGCATTATATTGTATATGAGTTACAATTAAATAGAAATATTAAAATAAAACAAAAGAACAGATGATCATGGAGATCTTCATGTCAACAAATTTGAAAATATGGGTAGGTTTTTTTTTTCTAGAAAAGAGAATTATGATACTTACAGTGAAAATAATCATTTAAGTATGTACAGACAGTTTTTACAGATTTATTATATAAAATAAATCTGTAAATATTTTAATTGCTGTTTTCTATTTTTATAAAAGAAAGAAAACTGGGGCAAGAAAATAATAATAATAATGTAAATAGACAAATTGAAATATAAATAACGTGTTAACTTTTGGTGATTTTCTCATTTTGTTTTTAGTCCAAAAGGGAATGGATTGGTTTTCCTTTCCTGATTTAATATTTATTTTGACATTTAATAACAAGTTTTTTGTTTATATTTACTTTTTTCTAGCTTATTTTCTATCTCTAGTGCCTAAATCTTCCTAAGAAAATCACACCATTCAAAAAAATCACTAACACCAATCACAACAATAAAATACCCTTTTTATATAGTGTTTACTTGGAACTTCTCAGCTTTGGCTCATCCATAAATGAGAGCATTACCCCGAGGCAGGAAAAATTATCATAGGAAAAATGGTTCTGAATCAGTGATAAGAAGGTGAAAGGAACTATGTATCTAAAATTCAGTTTGAAAAAGGCTAAGTTGGGAATGCCAGACTTGTGTTTTTCTTATACTAATTGACATCTCAGTCTTGCTATCCCACGTATATTTCAAACATCAACATCAAAAAACTTGAACTAATCATTTTCCCAAAAACTTTTTCACTGATAACTCTGTTTAGGCAATTAATGGCAGAATATTGAAGTTCCCTTCTTACTAACCTCGGTAAATTTGAAACTGTCTGTAAAACATCTCAAATAAATAAAAATAATCATTATTTTGTTATACTATTATTCTTTGAAAATATATTCACTACAGAAAATTTGGTGTTATTAAACATAGATTTCAGGACTCCTAAACTTCTCTACCTTAGTTTATAAAATCTTTTGTGTTCCAGTTTTCTGTGAAAGCGCTAATTTAGACTGTCCCCTTCTGTTGTGATTAATGTACTAGTGTTCTGTTAGGAGTTTGCCAACACCTTTAATCTCGACTAGCTTTGGATACACTATTTTCCATTAGACAAAAGCATGCATCTAATTATCTGTTTATCATTTGTTTTCTCTCTCACCAGCTCACAGATACCATGACCTCTCCAATGTTGTCACAGGCAGAAGAAGAGAAGGAGAATGGCTCTGTTAACATGAAACCTTTTAATTTAGTAAGGCTTTTCTAGAGAAACAGAGCATTAAATGTTTACATGAATCCAAAATGTATTGTATGGTTTAGCATGCTGGAGAGTCAAAGGTGTAGACAATCTGTTGAACCTTTTACTGTTCTGGGAAAGAGATCTTTTTTTTTTTTTCCTATTCGAGCCTTGAACTAATTGGTTGCAGCCAACATATGTTATGGAGGGTAACCTGTTTTCCTCAGTGTTCACTAAGTATTAATCTCATTCAAACCCACTCACCAAGTAGATATATAAAGATTAGTCATTACGTTGTTGCTGGCTGTTTCAGTGCAATACATACTGTAAACATCTGCTAGCAAAAACGTTAAAAAGGTTAACAAAAAGACACAAGCTAAAGACACAAGCTAAACTGAAGAGAAAGACAGGAATTGAGATGTGTGACCTGAGATACTTGAAGGCATCCTGCAGGGTTTACTTACAAAGAAATAGCTATATAATAGTGACACATTGTAAGGTTAGAGAGCTTTGTAAGGCCATTACCACATAAATTATTGGACACTCCATGGTCAAAAATTTGAACAGTTTCTAACTCCTCAAGAAAGCAATATTAGAACATAAGTTGCTGAACTTTTCAGAAATGTTACCATTACTCAATTGTACCATAGTAAAATGGATATGTTGTTTGAGTTTTAACATAAGCACCAGAGCTATCCTAAAATTGCAGTAAGATAAAAACATCAATCTGCATACTGTATGCAGACATACGAATTTCCTACAGTGATACTAGCAAGATTAGAAATAACAAAGTCAATTTTTATAATCCCAACTCTGTCACATTTTTAAACAAAACAAAAGACATTAATAATATCTCTAAACAACTTTTTACTTTCCAATTTTGTTCAATACCCATTATTTTTAAACTAAGATTTTAGAATTAGTGTCCTGGAAAATGTCTGTGACAATATTACATTTTTTAAAAATGTAGTATTAAAATCTTTAATGTATGAAACACACACTGTCATCACACACACACATGCACACACACACACACACACACACACATACTTCATACTTAATATTGTTGAACAACTATGCTGGATACAGGGTACAAGAAACAATGTCCTTTCAGTAAGATAATGTGAAACAGTGTCCTAACTAGATGATTTTGAACTGTGTAGTTAGGCAGTTACTTTGAGCTTATGACAGTGTGCTCAGTACTTTACACTCATCAATCATATTATTTAATATTCAAACACCAACAATAAGGTTTGTGTGAAAATTGGTCTTTCCAACAAGCAGACTGTGAGATGAAGATTAGTGTACACGATGATGTTAAAGAAACACTGAAATAAAAACTCCTGGAAAAGACAAGGAGGTAATAATAAGGGAAACTTATGTTGGAAGGGCCATGAGCAGGGCAGCGGACACTGAAACTGTAGCAGTGAGTGACATGTAATTCTGAAATCCCGGATTGTGCAGCCTGCTTTTTCCACCTCATCCTACTTGTACTTAATACATGTTTCAATGTTGTTACTGGATCATTCCAAACTCCTGATCTCATAATTAATTGAACTAAGCTAATAAAAGGAAGTTTAATCTCACAGACATTTAGCATTTTTTAGAATGCTACCAAATGCTACTAAAATATGCTTAATTCTCAAATTCTAATGAAACTACCTTAATTCAAAAGTCTAATGTTTTGTGTCATTATTACAGTTTATGCCAAATTACATACCATATCCATTTCCCTCAGTGATGTCTCTAATACAGTAGTACTTTGGTTTACAAATGCTTCTGTTTGCAAATAATTTGATTTGTAAACAGTAACGCTTGGCAGAATTTTGCTTCAGTTTCCAAACTCTGCATTGGGTAACAAACATGATCACAACCATCTTCTCTATACAAACATGAATTTTGCCATTTTTCCCAGATTAGAGAAGAAATTGAGTTCATTAAACCAAAGTACTGCTGTAATATGAGGTTTGCTACACTGCATAACAGAAGTGTCAAGATGACTTACCCATACATGAGACATGGTTAGTGCTGTTTTCTACACTTGTTCCCATTTCAAGAAAAATACTTGGAACTCTTAATAATATCTTTGTATGCATATTGTAACATTTCATGCATAAGGTTACATGTTTCACATGACTGTTACTTTATTGGAGTTTTATGGTGTTTTTTTACTATGGCTCTGATCTCTTCCTCATCTACTGGATTCTGGGCCCAAACAAGGCTCCAGTTTAGAAAAAGAATTACGATATTTAATTGAGGTCATTTCCCTTACTAATCTATGTTTTATTTCTTTTGATTATATAAAATGCACAATTCCATCTAATAACCCAAGGAAAAGTATACTTCTATGTCTATTTTAATTTACTTATTTGGTTATTTGAAATTAAGTTATATTTTAACTTACTTATGAAGTATATACAAATTTGCAACATATCAGGCTCCACTTGGTCAGTTAGACTTTATGGTATATTATAATAATTATTTTTGCTTAGATTCTGAAGCTAGCTATGTTGGGGATCTTAATATATCTGATGATATTTTTGGGCCACATTATATGACAACTCATACCATCGCTGTGATTCTACCAAAGACATAATAGTCTTCATTCTCTGTTAATAAACTTTAAGAACTGGAATATTTTCCATTGCCCATTTAAGCTCTGCCAAGTACCAATAATAAGTTACTTATTTCCAAATGAACAACATATATTGCATCCCCAAATTTTACGTTGTTACTTTCTGAATCAGATCATGTCTGGTAAAAGTGTCAGAGACAGGATTCCATAAAAAGCAAATTTTGATTTGACTATATCACACAAAGTTATTATGATTTGGATAAAGTTTATATATGCATCTCTGCTTCAGATGTGTCATCCTCAGCATGGTCAAGATGAAAGAAAATTGAGCTTTTAGCAGGCTCAGTGCCTGCTTCAAAATAATTAGGTCATTGTCAGCAGTACCCTCAGAATGGATTAATGTAGTTTTTGTGGGACCCTAGTTAGTTTCAACATGAAAGAGTTGTTATAAAAGAGCAACTCTTTTTCCTCACTCTCTAACTTTCCATCTCACTATGCAATTGCTTTTACAGGGGTTCCTATCATTGTGATGCCATTCAACATGGAGCTTGCACCAGTGGCCCAGCTAAGGCCACTACCCTTTGCTTGAACCTACAAAACTATGAGCTAAATAAATATCTTTTCTTTATAAAGTACTCAGTCTCAGAAAAGGCCAGGAAAACAACATGATGAGAGAAAGATGATCATAAAGGAATGGTATAGGGATCAGTGTCTGTGGGAGGATGGGGAGGAAAGAAAGCAAAGTCAGAGAAGGTGAACTTTGCATGCAAGCACAATAACCCACAGCTTAATACACAGGGAGTTTTACAGTTATGATGGTCTTCAGAGTTGTGCCTGCTGAGCAGAGATGACCTCTTGATAACAACACACTGATACAAGTCACCCTGAATTATGTGTTACTCTGCAGTTAAGGCAGACACTGGAGGAGCCAAGAGCAAATGATGTCTAGTGAGGAAACCTTCATCACCTGGGACAACAAAATGTTCATTGAAATGATATCTGAGAAATGAATTGCAGAGTACACCTCATGGTAGACATTGTTAGCCTTTCCAAGCCTTAGCTTCTTTTCTACAAAATGAGAACAAATAAATTCACCAGCTAATGACAACTAGGGAAATTAAGATTTTATCTGAATTTTATCTTCAGGGCTAGTACTCTTGGTCTCTGTAAAAAATCTTCAAACATATATCACATGTATGGTTTTTTTTCTTCAAATCATCATATTGATTCCACCTACCTTAGGATATTTACTAGCTTTTATGCTTTAAGAATTAGATATTTCTTGCTCACAACTTCTTTAGTATTTTATTAAGTTTCTAAATAAAACTCTAGCTTCATTTTAGGGTAATAAATAGGATTATTAATGTGTATGTCTAATTATTTTCATATATTGAATATTTACTATTTGATGTTCTGTCATTAGGCCTATTTCAATGAAAAATTATTAAGTACTTAGGCTATAGAAATGTCCTTGCTTCTATTTTAATTGTTCTCTATCATTCATGAAAATATTTATATGGTTCGTGATATAAAAAAGACTCCTCTTTGTTTTTCTAGTAATGTAGGTGGTAATATATAGTCTGTGTAGACTGATGAATAGTAATAATAATGCAACTTTTAAATATATTTTAAACAATAAGATGTTACAGAAAAATCACTGCAATGTAAAATTAAGAATAATGTTATTGGTTAATTTTGTGATGTTAGCCATTCTTTCTGGAGTGAGATGCTATCTCACTGTTGTTTTACTTTACATTTCTCGAATGGCCAGTGATGTTGAATATGTATTTGCCATTTGTATTTCTTTATCTCATAATTGCATATTTAACTCAGATACACATTTTTGGATTGGGTCTTTAAATTTGTGGAGACTGATTTTTTTTCAATTATTTGTATGTTCTAGATAAAAGTCCTTTGGGGGACAGTTGGGAAAAATTTTTTCCAATATTTGGGTTTTATTTTCACTCTGTTGGTGATTTATTTTAATGTAGAGAAACATTTTAACAATATTACATCCCAGTTGTTGATTCTTTGAAGTACTTCCTATGCAGTTTTTTTTTGTTCATGAACTATTTATTTACCCCTATGTGCTCAAGATTTCTATCTACTTTGTCTCCCAGTAGATGTTTCTGTCTTAATGTTTAGATCTTTGACTGATTTAGACTTTAGTTTAGTGTACAGTGATAGGCATGTGTCTAGTTTAAGTCTTTGGTATCTAGAATGCCAGTTTTTGTAACACTACTTATTTTTTTTTTCATTAAAAGAGAAACAAAAGCATGTAAAGGGTAGAGATAATACAGAATTTCAAAAAAAAAGATAAACAGTAAGAAATCACTAGTTGATAAATTACATATTGTCCTCTTAGAAATAGTTGTTCAAGTTACAAAATTAAAGCATACAAAGTAGATATTCAAACAGTGAGAGTGTAAACCACTATGCATGCATGAGTCTCTACACATATTTCTATCATTTCTGTATTAGAGGGAAAAACAAAACATAGCAAGAAAAAACAAAACAAATTCCTATAAAAACATGAAACCAAAAATCATATAAAACCACAGTACAAGGTGATCTACAATGATTACTGTGTTGTTTCTTATTATCTTCAATAGAACTGTCCATATCATGAGGCATAATTGAATATAGCAGTACACAACAATATTAGTAAAAATAAAAAATTATAGACAGTATAAAACTTCAAAGGCAGGTAATAATCAAACCATAGTAGATATTCTAGTGAATCTTGTCATCTTTAGTGCAGTTGCCTATACTCTCAGACTTGATACTATCAATCATAACAGCTTTGAATAAAATCTATCAATACAAAAGAGTGATCTAACAAACCAGATTTGATTATGATCAGTCATGGTAAAACAGTGAAGGCTTTACAGAGCTTTAGATTAAGTTAATAGGAAATTAAGGATGATTACCGTACTATGTCCTGTTATTTTCAGGATTACTGTTTGTACCCTCAAATCTAGTACAGGTAGAATGACTGGAACACAATATAATGCATCTAAGCAGAGTAGTGTGAGTAATGTGGGTTTTAAATCCTGGTGCACTATTAACAATATGGTGTATCAAGGCCATTTATGTTAGAGATTCTAGCCATCATTCTCTGCTTCATTTCTGCTATGCTATTTTCTGCCTTTGTTTGTCTACTTTTCTCCTTTGTTCTACTGCCTGCCCCACTCATTGAGGCCTTTCTGTCACTGTTTCTAAAATCCTGGTATTTTTTTTCTCTCTCTCTAGAATGTCCTTCAGTATTCTCTATAGGGTTGCATTGGTGGTCTTAAACTCCCCCAGTTCCTCTTTGCCACGGAAGCATCTTGTTTCTCCATTAATTTCTAGTGAGAGTTTTGCAGGGTACATCAATCTGGGCTGGAGGTTATTTTCTTTCAGGGCTTGGAATACTTTGCTCCAAGCTCTTTTTGATCTGATGGTCCGTGTGGAGAAGTCAGCCATGATCCTGATGGGCTTACCTTTATAGGTAATCTGTTTTTTTTCTCTGACAGCTTTTAATATTCTGTTTTTATATTGAATCTCTGGTATCTTGATTATTATATGTCTGGGTGTGGCTCTGTTTTGATTGTAGGTGGCTGGAGTTCGGTATGCCTCATATAACCGAATGTCATTTTGTTTTCTCATGCTTCGGAAGTTTTCCTTAATTATTTCCATGAATAGCCTTTGTAATTGACCTGTTTGTATTCCTGCTTCTTCTTTCACATTTCGTATTCTTAAATTGTAGATTCTCTTGTCATCTTCTTGCTTTTGTATTGTTACTGCCTGTTTCCTTGTTATTTTTAAGAGATCTTTCTTTTCATGATCACACATTGCAAAGTTGTCTTCAAGTTTTGATAGTCTATCCCTAGTCTCTTTTATGGAGTTTTGCCAGCTTTCAATTGAGTTTTTAATTTCCTGGTAGTCTCTTTGAATCTGCTTCATGTATTCTGTATTTTTTTATATTATTGAATGTTTCTCTCCTTTTATGTGTTCCTCCCTTCTTCCTTCTGTATCTTCCTGAGAGATGCTTAGCATTTCTTTTATTATTCTACTCATATCTTGCTTTACCTGATTTAATATTTCAGTTTTGAGGTCATTTACAAGGTCCCAAAAATATCTCTTAATGTCCATTGAAGCCATGTCTGATGCATGTTTGCTGTCCTCAGTCTCCCTTGTTTTTCCTTCTCCTGGATCAGTGCTCCCAGGGTTCTGAGCTGGGGGCCTCCTCTTGCCTCTCTCTCCTGTCATGGTCCTGGCTTCCTCCACCCAGTGCAGGTCCTAGCCCCATTCTCTGTTGGCCACAGTTCCTCCGAAGTATGCTGGCAAGGGACCTCCACCCTCGCCTGCCTGCTCTTGTCACTAAGATGTAAGCAAGGACTCCGTATGCCTGCCACTCCCCATCAGGCCAGCCAATCTCCAGGGGCCTTCACCAGGTTAGTGTGTGCTAGGCACAGGGAATTGATTTGGGATGGCTCATTGGGTCCTGGCCAGTCCAAGCAAATCCCATGAATCTGCTCTGGGGAGGGAGCAACCAACTGAAGTCACTGTCACTCCCAGTTCAGGCTCCTCCTGCCCAATTCCAACATGTCATCCATTTGACCTTCCCATGACCTTCCCATGGAGGGGGTCTCATTCCTAGCACTGACCTTGGATTAATGAAGGTCCCTTTGCCAGTTCCGCTCTCCTTTGGGCTTACCAACCCCCGACTTCAGCACTGCTGTGGCTCCTGTGAGTGGCGGTGGGAACAGTTTGGGCGGCTCTGCCAGCTGGTGCAGATTCAAGCTGGCACAAATTCAGGCCATCGCAAACTTGGCGGGTCACAGTGAAAACACTGTGTTCCGTAATTTTTAGCTGTTCCTGTTGTAGTCCCGATGTGTTTACTGAGCTTTTTTACATTTTAATTTCTTCCTGTGTCAAGAGAATCCATCTCCTTCTATCTGGATCTCTCCATGATGTTTTATTCTGGCAAATGAGTTGTTTCTCCTGGGAGGCTTTGTATTTTGTTGCTCACTGATTGGCCATCTTGACTTCTTCTAATACTACTTATTAAAGAGACTACATTTCTTCCAGTGAACATGTTTGGCCTCTTTGTCAAAGATAAGGTGACTGAGTGTATTTGTAAGTAGTGTCTATATCTACTGTTCTGTTCTGTTCTGTTCTGTTCTGTTCTGTTCTGTTCTGTACTGTTTGATTGTTCCTCAGGTCTGTTTTTTTTTTTTTTTCCAGTGCTATGCTGATTTTATTGTAGCAGCTTTGTAGTATATTTTCAAGTCTGGCATTGTGATGCCTTCTGCCTTGCCTTTGTTGCCCAGGATTGCTTTAGCTAGTCTAGGTCTCTTATGGTTCCATATGAATTTCTGGAATATTTTCTCTAGATTTGGGGGGTTATGCTAATGCTATTTTGATCAAGATTGCATTGAATCTGTAAAACAGCTTTTGAAGTACGGCTGTTTTCTCTATGTTGATTCCTCCTATCCATGAGTAAAGGATATATCTCCATTTTCTGAATATGTTTTTCAATATTTTTCAGAGTATTGTAATTTTTAATGTACAAATCTTGTACTTCCTTTGTTATATTGTTATATGTAAATCTTTTAATTTCTTTGTCATATAAGTATTTTTTAAATGTTATTGTGAAAGGTGTGGTGAGAATAAAGATATTTGCATGTGAATTTAAGTTACTCATTTGTTGACATGAAAGTTTCAAAATTTTATATGTATGGTTAAAAACAGGCCTGAGGAACTTTATCACAAACATGTCTGAACAATGTAAGATAGATGTATAACTCTCCCTGCTTCTAAATTGAACTTGAACTTTCAACAAACTTTTCACAGGGAAGACTACACAGGGAAAAGAAAGATGAATAGTCTAACTTTTCTCAGTCCTTAAGGTTAGCTTGTGGAGAATGTCAAGGCTCAAACCCAAATAGCTTTTATTAGAATAACAAAAATAGTTTGTAGAAATTATTCATTTGGAGAGATTTTCATAGTTATTTAAGAATTTCAAGTTGATTAAATATATGCTTTTATCTGAGATCAAATAGAATTTTAAAATTTCAATTATATCTATCTTAACATTTGCATAAACATTCAAGAAACCATTGTTTGATAATAACAAGTGAAAAATAATAAAGAATATATTGTAAATTGAAACACACAGTACTCTTTTAGGAATAAGCATCCTATAAAAAATAATCAAAGATATATTACAGTTACAAATTCTCCATACCATTTCAGTTAATCGTTTTAACATTCTAACTGTGGCCTGATTTATTGATTGTTAAATCTTCACTTATCTATAATGAATTCCTTTTTCTTTGCCACTATACTTGTGTCAATTAAAAGTATCATAAACTGTTCATAGGCTTTACTAAAATAACCTCCAAATTGATCTCTATGCATTTTTTGTTTTGGATTTCAATAATTTCTTTAATGGTGATATAAATGAGATCATATATTTCTAATACTGTTCATAATACTCTTCAGAAACCCTCTAAAATCTACAGGGAAACATCCTGGTGTAGTATATAACTATACTAATCTGTTGAATTTCCAATAACTTTTTCATTTAGCTCTTGAAGTCAAGTTGCAGCCTGAGTTCTTATGTTTCTCCCACATATCAGGTGTTTGAGTTTAGAAGATACCAGTAAGGTCTTTGGCAGAAATTTTTCACTTTGAAAATGGTTATGAAATGTATTCTACTTATAATGTTTTTATATAAATTGAATTATTGCCATCAAAACTAAAGATAATAAGGATGATGATGAAAAAAAAATGGTAGTCAGCAATGATTTAGTACCAGGCACTGTTCTAAACACTTTACATAATTAGCTGAGAATTTTCCAAACATTTAATTGTTTTTCCAATTCTGATGCCTGGCGAGGTTGCAAGGGTAGGCAGAAACACTGGAAATCTGGGGTTTGGAGGAAGATTTATATACACTTGTGAATAGGCACTGATAGGGGTCATTCCCAAAATGTCAGGCCCTGACCTCTGGTAGTTTAAGGCTTCCTTGGGATAAGGAAGCAGTAATCACAGAGGCAGAATAACTTGTCATTTTGTGACTGGTTCTTACAATGTGCATCATAGTGACCGGCTATGTACTGCAGTGACCAGCCTTTTCTAAGAAACAAAAGTAAGAGGAACTGGAGCTGGAACTATTACCATGACAGGCAACAAACTGATGTATACTGGTTAGGGGGTGTCATCTTATGTTACAGCCTCATTAGTTTCCCTGGAAAATCTTTGCCTGTTTCATATGGTCTTCTGAGATAAGGCCCAATGAGAAGCAGTAACATTGAGGCTGTCAGTGATCCTAGGATGGACCCTAGCCCAGGCCTCCAAGACCAAAATTTCCACTAGGAGTTTGTGTTTTTTCTCCCTTATTATAGGGTTTAATTCTAAATTGATGCTGACAAAGGAATAAAGGAGTTAATCTGATGTAGAATAACCTCCAATGTGCCTTAGATGCTCGTCAAACCTTTATCATTTGCATGAGCCTTATTGGTTATTTTCTATTCTTTTGGCATAATCATCCAGAGAGCCAAGGTAAAAAACCAAAGTTAGCTGTTAGATGGGGAGCAAAAGCCATTTTGGACAATACAATGCATGCAAACTGAAGTGGAAGCAAGGACTTCCAGCCTGAAAAGGCACAAATATGAAGGGAAGTACTGCATTGAGGTATGGAGAAATCTTGTGAATAATATCCTCAGGCTTCATCTGTGCATGGACTGGTCAGCATCTGGAGTGACCAGAGCAGGGCTTTGAGTATACTGCCTCTTCAGAGTGAGCTCCAGAAGAGCTGTCTAGTCCAGGTACATTTTCTGGAATTCTGGAATAGTGGATCTAATGCTGGATACCTAAAACTTGTAGACATTTTTAATATGCATCTGGATTATATGTGTGTGCAGTGCCTAGAGATATAGGTGACTTTTAATTAGAATTTTGTGGAGTTAGTTACAATCTTTGGTGTTGTTCATTAGAAGTTCAATGATATTTTGTGCTGGGATACTAGCAAAATGAGCTGGGAGGTTTTCTCCAAAGAGGGTGAAAAAGTTTTGAAACTCTGGTAGGTTGAGTCTAGATCATTTGACTTTTGAGTCCAGAACTTGAGTATTTCCATTTAAAGATGAAGTGGAACTGGCTGATAGGAACCAATATAAGGCAGAAAAAGGTGCGTTTTAGGTTCATGCAGGTGTTATGTCAGGTTGTGGGTAACAGATGACTGAGGCAAATGTATGCAGAGGCCAGTCACAGTGACATTGAAAGCTCAGAGATCCTGAAATGGCTTTACAGACAGGACAGGTATATCTTAGCAGTTTGACACTCTATAAACATTTTACACTTTTGAAGACTCTCTAATTTTTTCTCTTTCTTTCTCAGGGAACAATGAGACAGATGGATGGAATAGAAAAACAGGTTAACCTGGAGCCAAATCTGTTTCTAGGGCCACCGCCAAAATTGTAGAAAAGTTCCCAAACACTTGTGTCAATTGAGTAACAGACCAAAAAGGGTGTATGTGTTGGGAAGTGCAGGATTCAGGGAGACAGCTGTGTTGCTGATGGCATGGATATTTTGCCCAAAGTGAGTAACAGTCTATCAGACTGATATGTAGCTCATGGCCTGTTTTGTGATTCCTATTATAGCTATCAGGAAAGGGGGTTTCAGTGAGGTGCCACAGTTAATGGCTAGGTCCAGAGGCAAGTCTTTAGCCCATATTTCTGGGAGGAGAGTTTTTAGTACTTCAGGATTGCAGTTATATCTCATTCTGATGCAGATATCACCTCCCTCCGGGGAAACAGTTAAAGTTAAAATAGCAGTGTAAAACAAGAGAGTCTGACTGGCTTGGTGAAAATAGTAGATATTTGCTTCTAACTTGAAGAGGAGGTCTCTTCCCTATTGCAGTGTAGGGTTTGGCTTATATAAAACTTCATGTTTGTCCTCCAAGATTGCAAATTTGTGCCTGGCAGAAGGGACAAGAGGCAAGGCTTCCTGTTGCCTAAGTAATAGTAACATTTTGAAAGCAAAGAGTTCTATTCCATTGTCTACCAGGAAAATTATAGTTTTACCCAGACTTTTACAATGCCCACAGGTTCTGTGCAGTCCAATTTGATAGAAAGTGGGTTGTCCTATCCATCAAGGCCCAATAGAGCAAGGAGAGCTTCACATTGAAGTGAACCTAGATATGAGGTTTCTTTGCATCTTACAGAAGATAGAAGAGGCATTTATTTTTTGTCCATAGCCTTTATAATGCATAGCCAGAGGGTATGGTCATCTATCAGATTGGATTTTCTTAAGGATATCAGATGTTTT
Organism: Hydrochoerus hydrochaeris; assembly: GCA_004027455.1. Taxonomy (NCBI): domain Eukaryota; kingdom Metazoa; phylum Chordata; class Mammalia; order Rodentia; family Hydrochaeridae; genus Hydrochoerus; species Hydrochoerus hydrochaeris. The sequence goes on from PVLA01000279.1 coordinate 489,218, forward strand.
TCTTTTATCACACATTTAGTTAACAGTGATCAATGGGCTTTTTGCTCCCTGTTTTGATATCTTTGAGAAACACTCAACTGAGTTGTTTCTAAGTGAGGCAACCTTTGGAAAAACTATGACAATGCATTCATCATGGCTGATATTCCAATTTTATCTCAGTCAAAATGTGGAACTCAGAAGGAATTGCTTATGTCATCTCAGGTGGGCATTAGATAATGCCATCTGACCGTGTTAGAAGTAAAAGGTTCTAGAACAAGGGCCTCTGTGTCCAGATACAGGCAATGGCTAGCTAGAACCAGTTCAATTGGCTGGAAATAGATGAATCAAGGAGCAGGGAGTAATGCCATAGGTGTTGGCAACAAGTACAGTGGCCATTGAGGATGCCAAGGCAGAATTCTTAGGAAAAATGGGTCTCTGTGTGCCAATTTTTGTTTTCTTTGATATGCAGAGAGCAATTTGGTTGCATTTTTAATTCTTTAATATCCTTCTTTCTTGCAGTCATGGACTGTTGGATTTGACTATTTAGTTTCAATCTCTAACTTCGTACAGGTGTGCTGTGTATCCTTGAATGATTGGCATAACAGACAAAGGGTGAATACCTTTTACAAGGAGAGACCATTCAGATGCCCACCTGGCTGCACTCCTCATGGGGACTTAGGTGTGACTTAGATAAGGAGGGTGTGAGGACCTCATTTTGTCATATATTGGTGAGCATGGAACCACAGATGAGGGTCCAATCAACTTTCACTCAAAGGTGGTCCTGACAGACTAGAGTTGATCAGTTTCTTTTGATCAAAAGACTAGCTGTACTCTCATGATGATCTTACCAGAATCAAGGTGGCAGGCAGACAGACAGAAAAATAGACCATGTCCTCTTCCCTTTGGGGTGATATGTGAGCCTCTCTAGTGGAGAGCTAAGAATCCTTCTTCTGGCCTCCAAGAAGACTTGAGAAATCTCGAGTGCACCTTCCTATTGGGAACTAGAGAGGTCCTTGCTTCATCTGCAAGGGCCACAACTGGTGACCACATATTTCAGCATTGTTGGTTTTCCCAACAAACACACCAGATGCATGCAACAGGAAGCAGGAACACTGAAATGACACCCAGGATTTGGAGGCAGATGTATATACATTGATGGGAAATGATTGGATCATTCTCAAGATATCAGACACTGATGTCTAGTCACCTAGGGCTTACATGGGATAAGCAAGCAGGAAGCACAGATGCAGAATGACTTGTCAGTTGGGGGTCAGTTCTACAATATGCATCACATTGATCAGCTATGTATCACAGTGACCAGCCATTTCTAAGAAACAAAAGTAATTGGAACTGGAATGAGAATTATTACTTTGGCAACTAATAAACAAGTATTCTGACTGGGGGAGCATTTTCTGCACAAGATTAAATAATAAATCCATGTTTACTGATCTTATAGCCTATATTCTTTTTTTGTATTTTTTGAATGTACTATGTTTGTGAAATAGAGTATGTACTTAGCAGTAGAGATGTTCTCTTTTTCTGTATCCTAAATGCCTAGATGATTGCTTAGCATAAACAGTCTGTAACTATTGATTCATCACATGCATAAATGATCTATATCTCTAAACAATATCACTATATTTTTATATATAGATATATATCTCTAAACAATAATATCACTATATCTCTAATCAAATAAATATTTCTTTGATTTAATTAATTTTTCTTGAAATTATGGAAGGCAAAACACTAATTTCACCTAGAAGCTCTACTCTAGGTTTCATTAAAAAAAAGAATCCTTAGCTCTATTACCCTAGCTTCCCACCTTGTACAAAACAATGTTTGAAAAAGTTCTAGGAAACAACATTAAATGAACAAGAAATTATGATTTCACACCTGTAACAAATACAAAATATTCTAGCACAAAATCAACTTTGATTTTTGTCTCTTATGCATAACTTAAATCTTAAATAAAGGCTAATTATGAATATGAACTTTTATTAATTTGTACATAATATGAAACATGGAGAAAACAGAACTATGTGATACATGAGATGACAAGTTCATGGCCTAGATTGTCTTCTTCACTAAAACATTTCCAAAATTTCAGGAGTTACACTCTGCAATAGCAACATAACAGGAAAAATAAAATCTGAAATTCAAATTAGACTTATTAAAACTTTTAAATGTACTTAACTTTTTATTAGTAAGTTTCAGTTCTAAAAATCACAGCAGAAAGAGTTGTGCTAGCATATTAACACATAACAATTCATTCACAAATTTATATTTCAGGAAACACTACTTCAGAAGAATATCTGAGACCAGGGTCTATTTAATTAAAGTATCTTTTTATTGTTTTATTTATTGTCTTTGTCCTAGATCATACAGATTGTACAGTTTCTTACTTTAATGATGAAAAAATTGTCTATAAAATATAGTCAAGAGTAAATAGGCCAAAGAAGAATATTTCTCAATGAGGTCTTGAGCTGTGTCTTCCTAATGCTATATCTCTAGGCATTTTCAGAACTAAATCTCTTTAGAGCAGGAAGTAGATTTTAATGATAGAGCAATCCAAGAAAGATACACTCCAAACATGTTACATATAACAGATAGAGTTTTTGAGGTAGAGGAGATAAACTAATTACAAGAGAGAAAGGATGAAAAAAAAAGGATAAATTAAATTTTCCTTGACAACAAAAGCTTCACCTTCCATATCCTCATTATTATGTTTCACAGATAGTGTCCTTCTGAGAGAAGAGTAAAGTAGGGGAGATGGAGAATGTAACTCTAAATTCTTGAGGCCAACAAGTTTGGAATTCATTGTTGATAGTTGAGTCCATAAGATTCAGATTCCTTTTTTCCACATGATAGAATTTCATTTTGGTTATTTAAAAAATAAATTTTAAAACACACTTTAAAACTTCTCAGTTCTATCATCCTGTACTCCCAGAATTTTCTGGGGTGGGGGAGACTGCAGGAATCTGAGAACTGGGTTGAATTCAGACAAATTCAAGACATCACAGTGGAACTCAGTAATCGTCTCTCTTGTATTGATCACATTTACTTTAGCAAGTAAAAATGAGGACCCTGTTACCTAGCACAGCAGAAATTTTTGAATGCAATCCAAACATGTTGAAAGCCAGATGTGAAAGATAAAGGTTGATGAAACTTTTATCATGTTAAATAATTGATCATGGAAGAAAAAATAAAGTCTTACTTTCACAGAATCTGTGTTATTGTTGGAATTATTGAGATTAGTGATAATCATCATTCTTCTCTAAATATATGTTATCTCATTATTTAGGGAATGTTTCTTTCGGTTGGCAGTTCTTTATCTTATTAGGATTAAGCAAGGATAGATATTAAAACAAGAAAGAAATGAACTTACACTGTAATTATTTTGAAGTGTGGCATGTGTCCAAAGATATATCCTTCAGTATATTAGTGGGTTTGTTAAGATTTGGTCTATTTTTACTGTAATAAATTATAAGTTCACTGACTATGAAAATTTTCTCAAAACTTTGCTTGCAAGTCTGTAGATCCCATTAAGAAGACAATCACCAAAGGAGTAGGTGAGACTTTATATGAATTTAAACATGACTTTATATATAATATTTATATTATAAATATATTTCATGGATAGTAGTGAAGTAATACATGATGTGGGGCAAAGCAATTCCAAATTCTTCTAACCTAGGTTTACAGTGCTCCAATATGACCCCATACTAAGGAAGTTCTGAAAACTAGACTTTAATAATACATTCTAAATTAAACCAAGTCAGTATTCTTCCTATTTCATGCTTAGAGGATTGCAGTCCCTGTAGTGAAGCATCTCTACATGACATGTTTGAAGAAAGTTGATTGAAAGACTGGTTTTTACTCTACATGTGCACAGTTCAAATTTCATGTCCATTGTTTATTTATAGCATGACATTAGATGAGGTTAAATTACTTTCCGCTAAATTAATTTTGTCCATGTGTAATAAATAATTTTTCCAAAGTATTATTTGTTATGTCTTTCATGATGAAAAAAATTCAGATATCTCTTCAATGTGTGATTATGTAGTAGACACTCTGTAAGTGTGGGTACACAATGGGTGCATTCACCTTGTGCCAACATTCTTAATTCATTTTTTATGTTTCTGAACTGAGGTCATCATTCAACATTGCAGTATAGTAAAATTTGCTTTAACAATATTTTGGACTGGTCAGTAGTTCAGGTTAGTATCTATTTAAGAATATGAGTATTGAAAACTATCTTAGTGGGTTACATGTATTTACATTATTAACACAGTTTGGCACAATATCCTTAAAAAGATATATAATTTCACTGATTTATAATACTTACCAATGACTTTTTCTTAAATTTTAAATTTAAACTATAATATTGTGTAGCATTTTATTAACTTTAAATGATAAAGGTTAGTTGCAATTTAGGAAATTTCTATGATTTTAACTGAAAAGATCATGTCACAACTATGCAAAAATGTACAAATAAGTGGGAAAGAATAAGAATACAGACATTATGGATAGATGTTTTGAAATTATAAAAATTGAAAAAATTAAACTGGATTAATAATTCTATCTGGACAACTTAGATAGACATTTCTGAGTTAAGAAAAAAGTGTCACACAGAATTTCCGCTGAGGTGTGTCCCTGAAATAATGTTAAAGATTAAATTCAAAAGTTCTGAATATTATTTTGAGTGACTGATTTAAGTAGATCATATTTATACTAGCAGGCATTAATTGATAAAAGAAAATTGGTACCCACGCCAAGTGATTGTCACTGTAACACCCACATCCTCTACTCCACGTGAAGACATCACTAAGAACAACACATGCTTAGGTATAGTTGCCTCTTTTACTCAGCAACTAAATCAAAGACAGTTCATCCGAATATGGTATGACAGTTTATATCCATCCCACTTCATTTCTCATCCATTTGAAGAAAATAATTTGCATGCAGATTATATAAAATATGGCATGTAGCAAAGGACTTAATAGTATAAAATAGATTATTTCAAATAATAAATATTTGGAGGTGTTTAACTATGTTTTCTTTTTCAGAGAAAAATAAATTTAGCTGCAAACACAAAATTAACTACTTTTTTTTTCTTTTTTGATTTGATAAGAATGAAGGTGATAGAATTGATGAACCATTTTTGGCCAACCTTGAAATGTAGATAATCACTCTTGATATTTCTGTCTCAAAGTAAATTTGTAGCCTGAAAGGTTTAATTCTCAAGGACATTTTTGCATTTTGCAGACTCTATTCAGTGCATCTAATGACTCTTGCCTTTTAATTGATACATAATAAATGAATATTCTTTGACATAGCCTATATACAATTCTATACATCAGTGGGATTGAAATGCTGTTTATAATTATGAAATTCAGTTAATTTGTAAAGAAGTTTAATTCCATTTTCTCTATTATTTTCATAAATTTTTGTGCTTAGCTTTTTATATTTTCTTAACAAATATTTTTATGATTAAACATTTGAGTATCTTATAGTAAAAATATCTAACAGATTTACCCACTATATATCAGTGTTGCTCCTGTGAATACATTCCTTTTTATTAAGACTTCCGAATTTAGGTATTTGTGTGCAAGATGTGTCACGTGTACTGCGGGTAGGATTGGAGATGGGAAAGTACAGCAATCACAAATTTTCCACTTTAAAACCTTTTTTGTTAACTACACACACACAAATGCATATAATAAATTTCAGTTTGTGTTTATACATGTAAAGATTTTGACTTTGTATAACAAGCAACAAACACACCTCTTGTTACATTTCTAAGTTAATTGGTGTTTACCTTTATCTATATTTAACTTCAAAATTATGTTAAAATACTTCACAATCTGCATCTGAAAAACTATTGTCTTTTTCTCAATAATTGTTCCCTAATAGGTGACAGGAGAATGCTATAATTACGAAATGAATCCAGAAAAACAAAAGAGAATTTGTGATAGATAATAGGCATTTGTTATGCTATCATGGCACTTTCCCTGTTTTAGGGATCTAAACAATTTTATTCTGCATCTGTTTGTGCTACAAACTGACTGGTGGGTTGACCTCATAGTGCCAATTCTTTAAACTGCCTCAATTTCTTAAGATGAAAAAGCAGAGAATTAAAATATACATCCATAAAAGTCCAAAAATTCCTGTCATTTATGATTGGTTGTTAATTGTATTTCATTGATATATTGCTATATCATTTCCCATTTGTCTCCAACTACTGTTTGGCTATGAGCCAATTGCATTGGCATGACTAGTTTCCTAAGGATAATCAATAATAAGTGAAAACTAGTAATGAATCTATTATCTACCCCATTAGCTATTTTGCTGATTGAATAACTTAAAAATAATATAATTCAGCATGTTCTTTTACCATCAGGAGCTCTCATATAGTAAGCAGTACTTAAACTATCCGAAAATTTGAGTAGCTCCAATTTCACATGTATATTTATATGAAACATGAAAGATATAAAGAAAATATCAAGAAGTGACAGAAGACCAGAAGCATTTTAATATATCATTTTGCCTTGTAAATTTGGATATAAATTCTAGGTTAGAAGGTCGTTGAGCTTAAGTAGAGGTAGCTGTGGACCCTAAATGGTTCCATTCCTACTCAGCAATTTGATTTTGCACAAGCTTATTAACCGTGTGCATATTTTCTTACTGAACAGGCATGCAGGAACTTTGGGTTGCCTTCTTAGTATCTAGCCTTTCTTTCATCTGTACTAATTGAGCTATATTTTATTTAGAGACCAAATTCCCTCACTGAAAATGTCTTGGGTTTCCCTTGGAGCTAAGGATGATCACTGAGTTCCATACTAACCAGAGGATGTCAAGTGGTTGGTGTAAAGTAAGGCTTTTCCTAAAGCATAGAGTTTGCATGAAGCTATTTTCCTTATACACTTCTAATTCCTCCAAGAAGCACCAAAGGAATGGTCTGCAGATGATTAGGAGGGGATCTCATCATCTGTTCTTGACATTCTTCATCCATTGAACCAAGAGCAGCTACTAACCTCCAGAACTACTGTATGAGAAACATAGATTTCTACTTAATTACATAATGAGAATTAATTTTTTGTGTCATGCAGAATTTATTTTTAAATATGTGTCCATGGAGAAAACATCCAATTATTTGAAAAGGAGATAGAGTAGTACAAATCTAAATAATATTGGAAATATAGGAATTTATGTTTTGAGGGCTAAATTTTGAATACATTTCATATATTTAACCAATTACATAATTCTTACATTCAGAGAAAGAATAAAGCAGGAAATCATTATATTTCATCCAGTTCCTTCAACTACATGTTTCAAAAGTGCCTTTCTGCCCTCCAATGTAAGTAAGATGCACAGAATTAAGACAAAGAAGAAAAAAGACAGGCTATATTTGTTTACAATTCTGTTCTACCCTCATTTGGAAGTAACTCACAAAAAATATGACCAATAACACTAAATTCTGCCAAATTAGAAGATTAAATTTTAGTGCAGTTAACATTCAATGAACAGGATAAACATTTAAAGCATATATTATATATTATATATTAACATTCAATGAACAGGATAAACATTTAAAGCATATATTATATCATTCCACAAAAAAATTCAGGTGATTCTAATTTCCTTTGTAAAATCCTTAGAATTCAAGTTAATATACAACTTTTCAAATTCCTTCATGGACATTATAGCCATATATTAACTTACTACACTAACAGAAGGATTTCTTTCCTCTATTTGAAAGCATATGAAGGTAGAAAACTAAAAATCCAGAATCTACTTCTTCTTACTCAAGAAATAAGTAGTTGGTTTAAGAGCAGTTGTTTGTTCTTTACTAGCTTAGATTTGTTATTAAAACGAAAATAATAACACTGAATTAACAAGGTTATTTAAGAGTACACGATTAATATATGTTATTTTTCAGAATAAATTGACAAATGAATAGATGAAGTGGGGAGGAAGAGCCCAGAACATAAATTTCTAGTAAATATCAAGAATCCCAAACATAATAAAGCATCCTTCCAAACATCTAATTAAAGACCATTCTTTCCTGTTACCCTTTCAAATATAATGAAGTATGATTTAATAATACTGAAAGGGAAAATTTCAGAGTATTCTCACTGGAAAATTGTTAAGATGGTTGATTTGCTATTATATGTTTTTATTTATTCATGTTATCTCAATGCTCCCATGACATTAGCATGGACTCCAGAAATATTTAACTACATTAACTTATTACTCTATTACTGAAATTTTTTGTTTGCAGATGTTAAGAACTACAGTTGTTTCATTTATTTTTTTTAATTTTTCCTCCTTTTATTTTATGGTATGATTGAGGTATACCATTACAATTTGATCTATAAGAACTAGATTTTAACAATCAGTCATAGTGTGAAAAATCCAATGTGTTAGATACTTAAAAGATAAACTATCCTGTGCTTTTACAAAAAGTAAATGTTGTGATAAACAACCAAGTAAAAGCATTATTACTGTAAAATACATAGAGTCCCTCAAAATTATGCTATATGTGACCTTCAGTAAGATCTTAGATTGAAAACAAATATACAAAACATAAGACTAGTTATGGGAAGTAAAATCTAATACCTTAACTAGGCAGTACTGTGGCATTTTTGTTAACTTTATAGGTATTACAGAAACATTACAGTAGGATATGAGAATTTTCTTCTCAGGACATACATGAGAAATTATTTAGAAATGAATTTTTGTGATGATGTCAACTTTATTTTCAACAGTTCAGTAGTTGTATAAATACTTATGTGTACAAGACATCACTATTTATAAAAATTAAGATACATAAAGATATTTGGAGATTTTCAGTTTTTTCTTAATTTCCTCCCAAGATAGTCTGTATATATAAAAAGGTGACTGAGTATACACTTTTTAAACTTTAATGTTGGGAGCAAATTATGCAGATATATAAAACAGATCATATTCCATAAAATAAATATTACACAAATAATAAATAGTCCTCAAATAATAAAATATGAAGTATAATACTCTGATGTCACTAGAGAATGCATCTGTACAATCTTGGAGAAGAAAGTGTTAAATGAACAAATCTATTTTATGTGAATATTATCTTTCAGAGTTGATAGTGTAATTATTTCATACAATTTGTGAAAAGATAATATAGTGCAACAACACATTATTAGTCATATCAGTAATATTTCACGACTCTCTGTGTAAGGGGAGCTGTATATGATCTCTTCCAGTGGATGCAAGCTGCCCTGCTTTTTTTAGTTTCCTCGTGTTCCACAGCTCAGGAGATGGGCTTAAATTGAGGGTTCACTTTGTAACTTCCCTTTCAGTTGAGTTAGGATGAGGAGAAAAGGCAGCAAGTATGAGGGAAGAAAACCAGTATGTAGGTAGTAACATTTATAGTTGTCCTTTGGAGGACTTGAAATAAATGAAGCCTAGAAGTCTCAGCTGGAGGCTACCTTCACTCCCGTTTCCCTGGGCTAATTTCTTTTCTTCTTTCCAGGAGTTTCAAAGCCATCGATGTGTTCCACTGGTACTCCATTCTTTCTTTTCTGGGCTTCTTAAACTTGACCACACATCTATAAACTGTTTTTTTCTCTCATTCTGGAGAAGTGAAAATATATTTTTTAAAATTTCAGAATATAAAATGACATTCTTCAAAACAAACAAAAAAGTATAAAAATCATTTATTTGTTCTGATTGAATCCTGCATTTATTTTAACAAGGGATCGAGATGTGTATTTCTAAAATCAGCAATAACTAAAATATAAATATCATAGAAGAAAACCAAAGAACTTCATCCTATCACTAACTCTTCTCTTCTGATAATAAAATTAATAGCACTAAATTACTCCAACTTGTTAAGATCCATTTGTAACAGAAGAAGCTTAAATGCAGGTTCACATTTAAGAGAGGGGAACATTACTCAAGCTTCAAATATAGGTATACCGAGGTATACAAAAATATAAAAACTTGGTTATGCAATTATGTGAAGTGAAAAGATAAAAAACAGTTTAAGTCAGTTGTTAAATAATATCACTGTAAATGCTTGGAAAAACTTGGAATGATGATCAAAATATTAGTTATTTCTATAAGACAAAAATGTAATTATTTTTAAAATTTTACATTATTTTGTCCTTGAGATTATTATACATATATTTTCATATATATGTATACATATAAATATCATTTATATCTTTTTTCTCTCTTCTCTTCATGTCCCTGTCCCTATGTAGCCTAGGATGGCCTTGAACTCACAATGATTCTCTGCCTCAGCTTCCCCAGTGCTGGGATTACAGGTATGTGCCACCATATCTGGTGAGACAGCAAAATTTTTGTTTATTTAATTTTTACTTATTTTTTTGAGTCAACAAATTTTAAAAACCAATGAATTTATGTTAAGTTATTATGACAGTCCCCAGAAAATTTAATAGACTGAGAAAATTCATTTTGGAGGACAGGGATTCATCCCTGCTACAATAGGTTCTTAACCCTTAGGAGTTTTTCTCCTGAGATTCACACAATAAAATTCACATTTTGAGGAGTAAAAAAATATGGACTAAAAATTACCTATTAGGGAAAAAAGATATGAAGAAATGATTCTGTCGTTTGAAGTCAATTTCAGGGGGCAAAGAGACAAAATGCATCAGAAAATCCTGTTCCTTTATATTTTTGAGTAACCCAAAAGATGGAGAATAACAAACTGCTTCTTAGAAATACTAGACGAAGAGTTTTCTCTGCCTGAATCGGTATTGCATTACGTTGTGGCTGGAGAAGCTGAATCAGATGTTTACGCTTCTTTGATTCTCACTTTCTTTCTTCTCAGACACCTGAAAAATGTTGTCTATAAGATCTTTGTGATACATTATTCACGGGCTTGTTTTATGTAAGGCATTTGCTGATCACATATATGTATTCATATTCCGTGTTTGATTTGTAATAGTCAAGTCTCAGATAAAGTCTGGGTTAAGAAACAAACTAAAAAAAAATACCCTCAAAGAAGTGATTGTAAAATTTATTCTTTTTTGCTGCTCTTAGATGGAGAAATGGATTCTGTAGACCATGTTTGTCCACTTTTCTAAAGGTTAGTGATTTATGATTATTTAACAAAATTATGAATTGCTGTAGATCCCTACATGACCACATTCCAAAGATCACTTCTATAGTCCATCACCCATTGCCTTCATGTGATAACTTTGTAAATGTCGTGACATTTAAGATTCCTCCCCTATAGACAGAGCCTCTACCACCTTTCCTTGGGTAAGTAACCTAAATTCCATAACATAGGACATGTATCTCCTCACACAGCTTGAGCTTCAAAATGTCTTTAACAGTATACAATGGTGTATACATGCCATTTGGGCCATCTTAATTACCATCTTACTAGTTTTGGGTCCTGCATTCCAGTATTTGCCAGATTCAGTTCTGGAAGTCAACATAGGGTAGTGCAGAGAGCTTGGGTTTTGAAGTTAGACCTTTGTGTGATACTAGTTAAGCATCACTTAATCTCTGTGAGTTCAGGTTCCATTTTAAAAATGTGATTAATAGTACATACTTCATAAAATTTTGTGAGTTTCAAATGAAATAGTTTATAAGGCACCTCAGTATGACCTGGCAGCACGAATATTTCTGAATAAGAAATGTGGGTGAGCAGTCATCTTTTGCTCTGCATTTTCTGCTACTTTTGTAGGAATAGATCTCTCAATGTGAATAAAAAGTAAGGCCAATTTTATCTCTAAATGGGAAATACTTCCTCTCAATAACACTGAAGATTGATTTTGGATATTTTTCCAAAAATAAAAAATAATATTTTCAATGGAGTCTTGCAATATGCATGCTTACCAGATGTGTCTTGCTTTTAATATCTACTGAAATTTAAGAACTTTTGACCTAAGGCAAATCTGTGGCTGAATTTTCCACTATGGTGCCTATAGGTGCTTGCAGTGATTGACTAAGTTTTACTAAAATGATTAATGTAAGGGTAAACCCTCATGTATTTCCATACTATCTTTCTGGTTTAAGTCTGTAATCTCTTTTTTTGATGGATACCATGGGAATTGAATTAATATTAATTACCATTATTTAACAACATTCCATCAACAGGATTAACCTTAACTCCATGATACATTTTCATATATTAAAATCCTACCTACTTGTCAAATCCCAAAACCAAATGTTATCTCATCATAAAAGATATTCTTTTCTTTCAATTCTACTTTAGATCTTTTTCTTTCATGATATTATCTATAAATCACTGATACTTTTTCAAAGTTATGCTCCCTCCTTTTGTGATCTCTCAAAAGCAATGACCACCGCTGACTTAACTGAATTATCTATATGATGTCTCTTCTACCGCTTTACAATTTATACATGTTTAAATAAGTAATTATTTAGCAAATTAATGTTAGTGGTATATGGTGACCAATTCATTTAGCAGTACACAATCAAAATTAAAGATTACATATGACTCTTTGAGATCCCAATTGCATTATTGTAGAATATGTGTCTCCAAACATTTACTTGAACTCTGTTGGCTTAAAAAACAAAACAAAACAAAAAAATCATGTACTCTGATTCAATAAAAAATTGTGAAAAATCCATTTATTTTGCTCCATCTATCCCAGTCACTTATTTGCTGAATGTTTTACCATAAATTACAATAATAATCATCTCAAACAAAGAAATAAAATTTGCAGTAATTATTATGTTCCAAAAATTATGTTTTAAAGAATTTAATACATGCTTTATTTTTCTTCCTGTATATGAACTAAAATTATTTCAATTAAACCTAAGTCTCAAACAAATAAAAACTTCTTACAATGAAAAATAGGAAAGTCTTAGTCTTTCTTCTGGACTGTGCTGATTATATTCTGCAGGTAAAGGCAGTTACTCGAAGATACCCTTAAATATTTTCATTAAGAATCTGTATCAAACTTTATAATTACCTCTATTTTTTTCCCAAACTGAGGTTAGTTAGAAAGTTTTAAAAGTGATAAATCTTATACTTTCAATTTCTTTAAGAATTGTTTTTTTTAAAAGATATTTTAGGCATGTGAGAAGGTATGAAAAAATCATGGGCTTTGAACTACAAAATTCCTCAAATTTAATTCTCAATTCTGCCTCTGATACATGTGTGATCTTGTTGAATGAACTAAACCTCTTTAAATCTATAAGACAAAATTCCAAGATGGTCTTAAGCATTACTTTAGAAAAAAAATGAATAACTAAAATGTTAGAGAGGTTTGAATCCTATCTGGAAATATATAATTAACACAATGCATATATTTTAAGATTGACTAGAGCCATTCATGGTGCTTCTAGAAGTGATTGCATTACACCAAAGCACAACTCAATGAAATCCATTTCATGAGAGGTTTACAGCATCATATGAAGCAGTGCATGTTGTAATATTAGGAATCTACAAACCAGTAACCAGATATGATAGTGCATGCCATTGATCACACTCAGGAGACTGAGGTAGGAGAATTACAATTTCAAGATAAAACTGGGATACATAGTAACACCATGTTTCAAAAACAAAATAAAATGAAAAAAATAGAACAAAACAAATCCATCAAAAACTTATCAGTCAGTGGCTATGATAGTAAACTTCAGAATGTATTGGAGTTACCTGTATAGTTATTAGATCTATAGACTCCCAGACCAATGCCTGTATGATTTAATTCAATGTTCTGGGGGTAGTAACTAGAAATGTGAAGGATGACTAAGGAGCTAGGTGATTCTGATGCAGGTAATACAAGGAACAATCACTTTTTCAAATCACTGTGTATTGTGTTGTCTGATAAAGCATAAGACTTATTGAAAACCTAGTCAAAAATTTTTCAGTAAACTTAACTTTGAAAAAAAAAAATAAAACAGCCCTTACTTTTGAAATGGCATATCAGACTACAGTATATTAAAGGTCTTGCGATCTTCTTCACCAAACAAATAGACTTATTTGTTATCAACTTAATGTTTCACAGACACGTATTTCTACAAGACCATTCAGCAACAAACCAGCAAAACCCACATCTATTGTAGGCACTGTTTGTGCTCTCCTTAATCTTCTTTACTGGGTTGATGGACCATCTCCTCTTCAGAGGGTTAACTGCAAAGACTTGTAGCCTCACACTTCTAGGTGAGCCTTCTCTTATGAATGGCCAGGAGGCTGCATATTATGGCGCACTCAGTCTGGCTCACAGCATCACTCGAGAGTCAGTTGTGCTCTTCCCAACTCGGCAACTGGCGTTGTCAAGTAGTCGTAATGAGATCAGTTACGTGAAAGTATTTGTACCATGGAAATCAGTAATTTTATACGTACCAGGATTCTTTCTGTGAGAGCTGGTTGTTAAACATTTACCAGGGCACTGCTGGTTACTTCTCTATCAAATACAGACAGGTACGGAGGGAACAAAAGACTAACAATCCTGCCTCAAGTTGTGCAGGATTCAGCGGGGCCTTCTGGTGCCATAGTTTCATTTTAACAGTGGCTGAGACTTCACTTCAAGCAGTTTTTGCTTTGTCTCCTATGATGTTCTGTCTCCTGAACTATTTTTTCTCTGCAGGATTTGCCCTGAGAAAATTCCCCTAATATATCACTTTTCTGAAAACCCCTATCTCTGGATCTACTTTTAGGGTAATTGACTTAATACAATCTCCTATTGAAGAAAGTGCTATAGAAAGCAGAATTTAAGAGAAGCTTAAATGTTGAAATGTATAACCATGGTGGCCCAGGAAATGAAAGATTACCCAGAGACAACATCTGATCTAAACACCAAGAGTCCAGAGGGCCTGAATTCTGAAAAAGAAAAAAAAAAAAAAGTCTCAAGAAAACAGTCCCAAACCCCAATGTCTGCAGCTTTTTATTTTTAACTCAAGGACATGAGAACAAAAACACAGAAGAAAACATTTGCAACATTTGCATAGAAGTTTTGGTCAGGGGGTAGGGGAGGAACAGGACTGTGTGCTCCATGATCATATTAGCCTAACCTAGGCCAGCTTAAATGGCAGGAGGGACACGATGGCAAGATCAAACATTTCCGAGAAAGCTTACCATTGATTTTGCTTGGCTCTTGCTTCTATAGATCTGCGATAATCTTTAACAGTGCATTGTGGGTACTTGAAACTGTTATTTCAAAGTCCTTTCCTTTTCACAATAATTCCAATCGCCTCTGTCTCGAGGCGTACCCTGTGTGAGGTAGTTTTTAAACTCACCATGTGAGGGCAAACAAAACAGTGAGAAAAAAAACTGAGGCACAAAACCACAAGGCAACCAGTTGCAAATCAGTGAGAGGTACTGGCCTCCAAAAACCTGGAAAAAGAACAAGGATGCAACCAACTCATCCTCTCAGTAAATAATAGCACAGTATGTTTATAGTGAGCTCATAGATTAATCAGCCCAGTGGCCTTTTAACCTATCTAATCACTAAGTAGCGCTCTCTCTCTCTCTCTCTCTCTCCTCCTTTACTTACATTTTAGGTCATGGAGACCAACCAAAAATAACAAAAACTTTAAGTCTAAGGAAATAAAGAGAAAAAAGGAATTTTCCTGGATACTCTATCCAGGTGATCTGCTGAACATTAATACCATTTTCTAAATTTTTAAGAGCATATTGTTAGAAATCATGCTAATAAATACATTTTCTTTGTCTTCCAATTTAAGTTGGTACTTTAATTGATTTGTTAAAAATATCACTGCTGTGTAATGTAAATTCTTAGAATACAATTATAGGCTTAGTTTGGTCTTCTCCTGGTTCAGTAAAATAACAAAGCTATTCAGAGACAGTTGAAAATTTTTTCGTAGCAAATCAAATTTAAAATGTAGCAACCTGAGACCAAAAGGTGCCGGAGATGTAGAATACTTTAAAATCCAAGCCACAGCTACCATATTTCTTATAGAAAAATTATAGTGAGTAAAATAGAGGGATTTTAAAGAAAGCATTGAGCATGCAGATATATTCTTGATATGAAATATTTTGTGTAATACATTTCTTGTCCTACCAGAAAGAAAAAAAGAAAACAGCAAATCTAGAAGGATCAATTATGTCAAAAAAGATTTGTGGAGGATGCAGTTTATAGGAAAGAAGCATGTATGTTTAGTTATTTTAAGCCTTTGATAATCTTAGTTTTGTTGAGCCAGGTTATTTCTTCTAAAAACTCCATTTTGCTCAAATGAGTTTACAGGCTGTAGACCTGACTCTCATGTGTCACGCCTTCCCAGGTCTCAATATAGACTAAGGCTACAACTGTCATTTAGAGATTGATACTAGACATGAGCTTTTCTTTTATGACTATCAGACACATCTAGATTAGTCAATAACAAAAAAAAACACGGCAAGACTACCTTGTGAGTAAACTCTAAAGGAGTGGACAACACCCATTATTACTGACTTCATGCCTTATTGTGTACAATTATAATTCTCCAGTGTACAGTTTTTCAAAGATACATATATAAAGAACATTTCATTATATTGGTGACTTCCAGGCTAAGATTATTTATTGTGATAGACTTTAAACTCAAATATTTGACTTTCCTTTCCATGAGTTCAAATTATTAGTGATTAAATATACACGCCAGTCAAACATAGGACAGCTAGCCAAAAAATACAAATACTTTTTCAAGGCTTATGCTTATGTTATTATTATGTGTATGTCATATATGTGTTATAATATTTAAATACACTCAAATTTTGTGCAGTCCAAATAATATCACGTAAAGTACGTCTATGGACAAACACATTCTTCTCATATGACACTCTATTAACTAACAAATTTAGATAAAATTTCTTCCTGTCATTTAATATAATGATGTCATCATAACTGTTATGCTAATATGGTATGCTGCACTTGATTTCAATTTTTCTCTACAAAACTTTGTAATTGTTATCTGTTAATATTCTGCAGGGATTTAACCTCTTAAAGAACCATGATTAATAAAAAGTAACAGCTCCCTAACTGACCTATGTTGTTGAGATTCGCCAAGTGCATTATGGAAGTGATTGAATACACTTTCATATGTTCAAATATCTGAAAATCTTTGCCAGAGACTGTACCTCACTATTTAATGTTATACATATATGCTCTTCCTCTAACCTCCCTGGTCCTCTAATGGAAGGCAGAACACAGGTTGATATTTTGTTCATGTTTTCCATGTTTTTAAAGGAACTTTTTGTTCATAACAGCTTTTCCAAACATGAGTTAAAGTACATATTTGTTCTTTTATTGTTACACATAAACAAGCCTGAGAAATTATTTGTTCTTGTCTTGACTGCCAAGAACAGAAAAAGCCTTCTCTTCATAAAGATATTAATCTGTGTGGTTTAAAGGTAATAAA
The DNA here is from genome assembly GCA_004027455.1 of Hydrochoerus hydrochaeris. Taxonomy (NCBI): domain Eukaryota; kingdom Metazoa; phylum Chordata; class Mammalia; order Rodentia; family Hydrochaeridae; genus Hydrochoerus; species Hydrochoerus hydrochaeris. The sequence continues at coordinate 506,546 of PVLA01000279.1, forward strand.
ATTTGGCAAGTGGGCATGTCTCATTATGAATCTTTTGGTAAATTAAATATATTGATACTTCATCTATTCTTCCATGTTTCTATAATGGGATTACAGTCACATATCAAAACTGATAATGTTCCTACCTATATTTCCAGCTATCACTGGATTTTCTTTCACCACTGGCGTATTAACATGTCTCAGGTATTCCTCATAATCCTACAACTCAAGCAGTAGGAGAACCAGTCAATGAGCTTTACTGGGCCCAATTAAAAAAAAAAAGAAATAAAAGAAAGAGTATGATGGACAAACTTCCTCCAAAGAACAAGTACCTAAAACACTACTTTAAAATTTTAAAATTGTGATTGAAAAGATTTTACAGCAGTAGACAAACATTTTATTTCCACAAAGGGCAGACTAAAGCCAGTGTTTCCCCCAAGAGCCCTTGTCAGGCCCACAATGGTTGAGCCTTGCAGAACTGTTAACCTGGGGCACTAGCACCTGCCTGGCAAGTGCAAGATTATGAATTTGATGCCTGGTCGTACAACACAAACCACAACAACCAAAAGAAGCGCTAACCAGTGGAGGGGATTCGCCTCTCCTTTTGACCCTCACAGGCCTTCTTTGGATTCCCAGGGAGGAGAGTAGATCTGCTACCTTCTACACCATGATGATCGGGACTCCCTTGGGGAGAGATTAAACAACTCATTGCTTGAGGTTATCAAATATTGTAATGTACTAATATTACTTTCCTCCCAGGAATCCTCTTCCTGACAAAATAATTTCCATTAAGCAGTCATCAATATCACCAATCATAGCTACTGTACACCTTTATAGCCCCAATGATGTATAAACAATTTTAATACCCCCCCAATTGGACATTATACACATTATGATACTCAGACAATGGGTTAAAACGTGGCTCCCTACCATTCTTGAGAGTGGTAGAGATTTCTACTCATAAAAATTACCTCAGCACTTGAACATGTCAGACAAAGATATTTTCTGGACATTCTAATGTCATCTATTATTGCAACTACTACACTGATTGAATCACGGCTACTGCTGTGGTCCATTTACTCTATCTAAACTGCTCAGGCTATGAATGGGTATTTCCAAAATGTTACCTCAGAATTAGTGACTCAAACTGACATTGATAAAGAAATTCTACAAAAACTTGATGCCTCTGAGTCATCAGCCTGTTGGCTTGGTGAACACTGAAAGGTACTATGGCAATGCAGTAGGTTTCATTGTGATTCTGGGTATCACTTGATGCACATTACTCCTGCAGCTTTCAATCTGCTGAATTTTGGGAGGAGGTTCAATGCTATCTGCACAGTTTCTTTCAAAGCAACCTAGATGGAAATATTACTAATACCCAAGGTCAGTTTCAAGGCCAACTTCATAAACTTCAAATAGAGGCTCAAAACATTACTTTTGAGTATCTTGGTGATGCTGCTTAGTGATTCAATGCTAGAAACTGGTTCTTTTGCCTCAGCTTTCACATTTAGATTTTTATAGTTATTGGGCTAATTTTTTCTGTTCTTTCTTACAGTCACAAAAGCCTTCTCTATGCTGTTCCAATGTCTCCTCCATTCAGACGCCATGGGACTTTCTTACACCAACATCTACCCTGTGCCTCCCTCTTCTGCTCAATGTGAATTATAAAAGCAAGGAAGGAAACTATGGGGAAACGCTGGAAGGAGGAGTGATTGAAATGAAAGAAGAAAACAAGTGATCTGGAACAACAGCTCCAAGGTTCCTGGAATGCACGGTGAAAGGTTAGATCAGATCTACAGAGGCAGTGGCTGAGCAGAGTCAACAATAATAAGTTGCTCTGACCATTGTGTTCCCCTTTCTCCCCAAAACTTGCCAAAGTAGATTAATATACATCATGTAGCATAACATACTATTCCTTCCCTGTCCCCTGACCAAAGTGCCTATACAGACATTGCAGATGTTTTTCTTCTGCATCTCGCCTCTCACTTCTTGACTTACAGATAGATCGATGCAGAAGTCTCAGTTTGAGGCTACCTTTTCCTGAACCTTTCTTTTGATAAGTCTTGATAAACCAGCCCCTTTAGACATCTCAGTAACTTAACTAAGACTTGTCGCTGAGTGATCTTTCATTCTCTGCTCTGCTGTAGTCACGCACTGTGACACTCCATCAGTGGAACTGAAGTTTCACCTCTATAGCCCACAGGACACCAAGACTATCACTTGCTTCAATCTCTGGGGACTTGAATACAAGTTGATCAGCATATGCATCTCATTGCCTTGGGGATAAGCTGAGGGTGGCAACTATGCTTCATTTATTTTTTCTATGTCCTTTAAAATCCTCATGAATATCATGAATATTTTAATGTTTTCTAAAACTGTTATGATGGTATCTAGCAACTAGGTAGGTTAGCATATTCATTTAGAGCATATTATTCAGAGAACATGGATCTACATTTTGTCTTATCATTTATTTGACCTGGAGAAAGTAAGCTTCCTTGTTTGCAAAGACAATTTAGTGCATTCATGTCAAATTGCTATTGCAAGTATTCTTTTCCTTTGTAGAGTTAATGCATCATTTTCAATTGACAACACTCAGTTAAAATATTTTTTATAATTATCCTAGTGAGGTGAATAATATTCACTTTGGTAATAGGTACTGAAGTACTTAATAGTTACCAGGAATTATTATTATTACAATATATCTGTTAGTAAATTCTTTAGTAACAAATAGTTTTGAATATTTAGACATTAAATTAAATGTCTTTAACAAAGACTATAATTCACCTATAACTGAATTTTCAATAATAATCCCAAGACAAACACACATATTACATAGAAAAAGGAAAAACTTCAAAAAATAATAGATTTCTATAATCAATATTTTTGGAGATTTAGTTTGCCTAGAAAATCATATGAACAACGTGGACAGAATGGAAACACAGGAACCAGTTCGTAAGAAATTTCTATTTTATTCATGAAAAAGCATCAGATAAAATGGCAATGTTCTTATGTTTATGTATGTTACCAAGGAATGTAGAAACTATTTTGTTTATGCCAAGATATGCCTGCAGAAGTGTTAGGTGGGCAAAAGAAATTGAATCACACACAGAGACACATACATAAAAACACATCCTTCCTTTAACATTCATAGAAGTTTTGAAATGCTTAATGTCAAGCTGAAGTTAAGTAAAGAGAGGGTAGATTTTTTAAGACTGAATAGCACAATTTGTCAAATCAGACAGCCTCATCCTGAGAGTTATAGAGTGATGCTACTTGATGTAAAAGTTGATTTTTGTTTTGCTTTTAAACAGAGATTTTTTTATAAGTAATTGATGATATGGAAAGAGAGAAGAGAAGTCAAAAAGGGATGAAGGGAAAGAGGGAGGAAAAGAGGGAGGGAAGGAGTAGCAGAAAGAGAGAATGAGAGAAGGAGAGAGAGGGAGAGAGAATATTTGTAGTGTAGTAAGACTTTATCTCAAAAAAAAAAACAAAAATAGAGATGGCAATTATGTTTGTAGTTAAATGAGAAATCCCTAGGTGTAGGCAAGAAATAAAAGAAGAAGGAAACTGAGTAGGAAAAAGAAGAAGGAGGAGAGGGGAGGAAAAGGGGAGGAAGGCAGGGGATGTTATGGCTTGTGTTAGATGCCTCCCCCAAAACCTCATGTGGAGGTTTGACAGAGGTGGTTGAATCTAGAATGTATGATGGATACATGCTGCAATGCCGGGATAAAATCTATGTGATTATTAAATCAGTGCCTTGATTGTTTTGGCATCACCCTAACCCCTGCAGCCTAGACAGAGCATGGAGGGGCACACAGATGCTGTGTCTCGCCTTTGTTGCTTTTGCTACCTTGTGGGCAGCACACCTGCTCTTCTCTGTGATGTCACTGTGCCATGGAGTCAGTCAGTTATGGACTGAAACCTCTGCAAACTCTGATCTAAATAAAATTTTCCCCTTATAATTTTGAGTGTCAGATATTTTTGTTGCAGCAATGAGAAAAGTGACTAAATGAGAAGAGAAGCAGAAGAGGGAGAAGAAGAAAGAGGAGGAAGAGGAGGAGGAGGAGGAAAAGAAGCAGGAGAAGAAGAAGAAAAAGAAAAAGAAAAACTGTGTGACACCATGTGGATTGAAGATAGTTAATAGGATACAGAACCAAAGTTTTTTTACTGCATTCTCCAAAACTAAGTGAAGATACTAAATTTTCCATGAAGTCTTTGGTTGGGCCAGACAACATTAATGATTTCCCTTTCTGCACTATATCTAAACCTTGCACATGCCTTTACTCTTGTAATTATCCTGTTGCGCTGTACAAAGCAAAATTAAATAAGGGTCTTTTTTTTTACTATTTTTAGTGAATTCCTTTTGATCAAAAGAGGTGTGTTAATAATCTTTATAGCCATAGTATGTAACAAAGATTGGCCTTTAATTGGTTCTCAATGAGTGCTTATTAACTGTAATTGGAAAATAAATTCTATTTACAAATGAAATCATTTCTAAATCCAATATATCATTTATGATAATATTATAAAAGAAAATTTCATCAAATATTATAAAATATAGTGAAGGAGAAATTACAGCTACATGGAAAAACTATGAATTGAGAAAAAGTTATATAGATTAGAACCTATAGTGAATAGTTAGACATATAAATTATACAGCAAATGCAGTAAAATGATACCAGAATCCATGTGTAGGTACACGCATACTCACTAAAAATCCTTTTCATAGTTTATATGTTTGCAATTTTTTATTAAAAAATTGGAAAATAAAATAATTAATACTGTTCTTTGGTTATAGTTGGATTCATTATTTTGGGAAAATTGACTAATACATGAAAATGTATAAAGAAAGAGTCAATCAGGTAGGTTAATAAGAATTTGGGATTTTATGGTTTTCCTTTCCCATTAATGATAACTGCCTTAATGTTTGGAGAAATCATATTCTATTGAAGAAAGAAACTATATTGAAGTAGATTAATGGGTTCTGTAAAAAATTTAAAAATAGTTGATGTTATAAAGTAATTTCTACAGAAAAAATCTATATTTTAGAAGACATATTCAACAAAATATTAATATAGTAACTAGTTGTGTAGAGAAACATCAAATTTCATTGATAAAACAAGTCACCTTTGATTTCAATTATTGTTGTGATAAAATGCATAGTCAAAATAAAGAAAAAGGGCAAGTCAAATGGGAGGAGATGTTCAGCACTCTAATGTTCTCTTTTACCCTAATTCAGTTTTTCTTATATAAAATACGCAAAGTATATTAACTTCATGTAGTGTGTTTCAGTTACTTTGCCCTTCAAACTTTAAATTGTTCTAAAATTCTCCATCTGTCATTAACCAAGGGAAGAATGAAATTATTCAATAAGACTGAGCTGTGTAAAGTCTCCTCTATTATTAGTTTTTTTTTTCTTTTTCTAATGTGAGACTGACATCCAGCTAGCATCAACTGTATTTAATTCTCTCCGGTCTATTTATTCACTGATGGCACATGTAACTTTTCACCTAAAAGCCAAGTCTAGAATTTACCGGCACCTGGAAAGCAGATGTGTCCAGCTAATGGAGTCTGCCTTCTGCCATCTCTGGCCTCTTCCTTATGAAGGGCACATTTCTGCAGCTGAGACTCACTTCCAAGGTGAAAGGAGCCCCTTTTGGTACAGGAAATGATTTCAATAATGGGAGAGCAATCTCTCCATAAAATTAGTGCCACAATTAACAGAGTAATGATGGTAATATAGGGTTTGTCTTATTGAGGTAACTCAGTGTAGAAAAGAGTAAGTTTGCTGTAAATCAAACCTGTACTAACACAGAGAAAAGACTCCATTAAGCTTCACATTGAAATGTTTCTTTACATGTTTCTAATCATAAATACTCATTTATAAAAACAGATATTTGTCTACATATACAGTTGTTACAGTTGACCCTTAACACAGATTTAAAATGTGCAAAACAAGTTATATGTGTTTTTTTCCTCTTTAGATTTTTAACAATTCCAACTTTGGCATATATGCTATAATAGGATAGATATTAAAAGAATAAAATTGGATTCCTATCAATTGGTGGAGGGGCAGCAAAAAAAGATTTTTGAAAAGCCAATTTGGAAAGATGGTTAGGAAGTAACCAGGCAAAGATGGGAAGGTAAGTCTTTTCACTTGGGGAAAAAACTGGGTCACAGCCCATGGAGAATAAGAGTTTTTTATATTCTTAATATAGGAAACCACTGTAGCTGGAGGATCTGAAGTAGTGTGAGTGAAACAACATCATGCAAGACAGAAGATGAGAGAAAACTGTGGATTGTTTCCTGTGATAACTGAGACCCAGCCATTCACTGGCGAGCTTCTGGTATACCACACTCAGAAAAAGTTCTCATCATTTCAGACCATTTTATTAAGTTATATCTTAAAAACATTCTCTGCCCCATGATGCTGAACTCTGTGTTTGACTTTGCTGTTCCCCAGGGAGAGCAAGCCTCCAAGGGCCAAAAGAAGAGGTCATATTAATCACTTAGGTAATTTACAGTTATTTTACATAATGGAACCCCAAAGCCTTACAAAGCTAGCTTTCACCACATTTAAACAGGGAAATGATGGTAATTAAAAATGGCATTTCTAATTAGTTGGAGGTTAATTAGTGAGAGGCTAGGAGGACTGAGGATTCCTGGTCTTCCATTTCCTAATCCAATGTTCCCTTGCAACTGGCTAGAGTTCTCTGCTTTTTTCATGCATCAGAGTAGCTGCAGACCTTGAGGCCAGCTTTCTCCAATGTTGGACTGCATGAGAGCATTTGAGATGGACAACAGTGGATGCAGTTGCAGACTAAGTGCTGATATGGAAAACATACAAGAACTCTGTTTCAAATGTGTCTCAACAAATTTTCTTAGTATACCGTATACTAAGAAAAATAGGCTTCTGAGGACCCAAAACTGCTGATACATTTTCTTCAATTTTGCACCAAAATCTTTCAGAACCTATTTACTCTTATTTTACAGATAATCAAAATTACATTTATAAAATGATTACCAGTGGATATTGGGAAAACAAAAATTAGTACAACAAGGTGATGATTTTGAGTGCAAACTTTGGAATCAGAGATACAGTCATCATCACTCTGTTGCGTTACTAACTCAGTACCCTTATGAATTGTTTCAAACTTGCAAAATCTCAATTTTTACATGTGCTTGTTTTGAGTAAGGACATAACTATGACACCAGGATTAGCATGGGAGATGAATGACTCCAAACAATTACTTGCATAACAAGGAAAAGCTAAAGTAATAAGCAAATCTATTTAAGAATAATCACACAAAAGTCAAAGTAGAAGTTAATTTTTAAAAGGAAAATAACAATGAAAGCTGAATGGGAGTCTTTTCTTATGCTAGGGGCAATAGATAATTATATACATCTTTTTGTCCTAGTTTGTTCTAGTAATCTATATCTATACTTTGTTCTTAAAATGTTTCAATAAATTATAATATAAAAATGTAATAAAATTTATGTTACTTAAAGCATTTTTAAAGATCTCTGAAGGATTAATTCAATAACGAGAAAGATATTTGATACAGAAGGAATAAAATTTCCATTTAGCAAAATGCTCATCTATTTAATATCTAAGTGGGAAAAGAGAGTGTAGATAATTTTCTTAAAAGTACTTGAGCTTTTAAATTTATCATAGATTGCAATTTGCTAATCACTTCCTATCATGTTATTAAGTAACAACTATTACCACCTGTACCAGTATCAACATATATTTCAGATGAGGAAACAGAGACAGGGGCATTAAGCATTCTGTTGAAAGACAGACTGCTCCATCAGGTAGAGCCACAGTAAGAATCCATGATTTACATGCCCTGGATGTCAAAGCCATTCATAAAGGAAATGTTTACTAATGCATCTGAGTACATTTTGTAAAGATAAACCAACAGGTTCAGAGCTAAGTAAACTCATTTTACATGCAGTGTCACTGATGTTGTCCACACCTGGAGTCCTTCTGTCATACTACTGTATCACACTCAGGTACAGCTGTCTTACTTAGGCTCACTGTAAAGAAATTGTAAGAACACTGCCTCACATACAAACACTACTTCCTCTAAAAATGTGTTCAGAACAGGAAGAAGAAAAATGATCAGTTTTCATATATGTGGGTTTTTTTTGGCCATGTTGAAATATTTTTCCCTGAAAGACTCATGTAAGATATTTCTTTCATTATAGTAAGACAGACTGTATCATTAGGTCATATTTACCTGCAAGGGAGAATGATAAATGAAATAAAAATCATCATGTTGTACTTATACCAATCATAATATATATCTATTTTCTGAGAGTGTTTTTTTAAATTACAACTTGATTAGTATCAGATTTTGTTGACAGGAATTAAGTAGATAAATGACCATTGAATGGACAACCAATAGGATCACCCACAAGGGCATATTCTCTACTGAATCTAGATTTTTAAAGATTATTGTGACAGCTAATATATCTTAGTTTCCTAACATTAGTACTGGGGAAGATACAGGCTTCACTGAACAATTAATGCAAGCTAATATAGTATCGTGTTGTTTTGGAAGAGTTAGCAGCAGTACTATTAAGTATTCCGGCATAGCTTTCTATCATATGATGTAGAACAGTGTCATGTGTTATGGTAATGATTATTATAAAACGTATTAAAGCATTTAATCATGTAGGCATATATATGTATATAGGTGATGTGCTGATATATGCTTTTCACCTTGCCCTCAGTACACCAATACAGATCTTCATTTCTTGTATAACTCCCTCTCATAGAATTGAAATAAGCTTGAAATAAAACTGATATATTCACTACATCTTAATAGGCTATTAAATTTTCTTAGGTGCAATAGGAGACCCAGTGACATCTCTTGTCCTATATTAGCAAATTCCCAATATGCTAAAAGGGAGAAGTCCCCAATGGTTTTGAGAGACTTTCTGTGCAGTCACAGCACCAGTGTTCAATGAACTGGAGGCTACTTACCTGAGCAAGCTGCTGCATCTCTCAGAATTGTAGCTTCTTGGCTGTAAATTGAAAATAACAATGATGCTGTATTTAGTCTCATTCTGTGATGATTAATTGAAATACACCTATACTGTTCTTAGTGCATTGATTTTTTTTTTTTTTTTGACCAGGGATTGATCTCATGACCTCACACTTGCCAGGCAAGCACTTGTGCCGCTGACTGAAATCCTCAGCCTTACGGATTGTTTTTGAAAAATAGAATTTCATCAAATATTCATTGTACTTTCCAGAATATAAAAATTACATTTACAAAATGATTACCAGTGGATATTGGGAAAACAAAAATTAGTACAACAGGGTTATGATTTTGAGTGCAAACTTTGAAATCAGAGATACAGTCATCATCACTCTGTTGTGTTACTAACTCAGTACCCTTATGAATTGTCTCAAACTTGCAAAATCTCAATTTTTACATGTGAAGAATGAACATATTCGTCATGTTTGTTTTATAAGATCATTGTAAGGATTAAATGAGTCATTCTGTGCAAGGTCCTTAGGGAAGACAGTGCTTCAGACGCATAAATCACTTACCATGTATTTGCAGGCTTCATGGATATGAATAGAGATAAAAAGTAGAAAGAATATGCCATTGAAGCAAATTAGAGAATGCACTCCCCTCTCTGGACCAAGTGAAAGAGTCTTCCAAAAACAACTCCAAGCCTGCAGTTTGGGAGGTAAGTACTAGAATCTCAAAAATTTCTGGGGAAAAAGAATAAAGAGAAACAAAACGCTTAACCATAAGCGAGATGCTAAAACACTAAGTGCCTAGGAGTAAAAAAAATGAGATTAGGCTTTGCGTAACTCAAACTCTCTCTCCTTGAAATGGATCCAGCACAAAAGATTCATATGTACAACTCAAGTGACTTATGAGGGAACATAGTACGTGGGGTACAGAAAGAACCATCTGGACAATTACAGATAATGCTCAGGGCAAGAATTAAGTCATATGTTCCAGGGGCGTGTTAAGGAACCCAAGAAGTAATTCATCTGAGAAAGAGCCAACACTTGAATGTTTGCCAGAGGAATTCATTTCAACATGAAATACAGCTTCTGTAAGAATGGTATGGTGAAATTCTCTGTCTCTTACTTCTATCCTAGAAGTGATTGGCTAATCGTAAGGAAAAGAGAAGAAGGTGAAGTACAACAAGATGTTCAAAAAAATTCATATATATATATATATATATATATATATATATATATATATGATGAAAGAAAGAAAGAGAAGAGAAAGGTAGAGAAGGGAAGAGAGGAGAGAAGAGAAAGAATGGAAGAAACTCAAGAAATTTTAACTATGTTATTCCTAGATGCCTCCACAACCATAGACTAGATTTAGTGCTGGATTTGAAAAAGTAGAAAAACAAGCTAATATTTCAAATTCACATGATAAACTCTGATTTTAAAGTATATTAATAGAAATTCCACTTAGAAATAAATATGTCAACATGGAATAGGTCAAAGAAAGAAAACTTGTGATACACATCTATGGGAGCCTTTGGCCTGCCTGTTGCAACTTCTGAATTGATATTTTATTTTGTGTTGACTAAACTCCATGTTGAGATACATAGGCTTTTCTTTGTTAGCAAACTCTTTGTTGAGCCAGTGAATTTCTGATTGTAAGAACTCTAATACTTGTAAATAGAAGTGAAGGACATAGGGTTAGGCTCCCTTCTCTGAAATATCCCTTTAGATATTCTGAACTTTCCTCTAATTTGAAAAACAGTTCTAAATAGGTAATAGAACAATTTGCTTGAATTATCTTTTAAAATTTGCAGTGGCAGTTTTATTCCTTTACAAAATGATTTTACTTTGCCCTTGAGTGCCAATACAGTATGCCCTTCAGATACATAAATTTGATAATTCATTGAATAGAACACTTCTTTATCTGTAAAATAATGATTTCTATGTCAGACACTGAAACCTTCAGGCAAGTCACATATCTTCATCTCTTGCCCCATCCTCACACCTGGGGAATGAACCCACGACCTGAGCACACGAGGCATGACCTCTACTACTGACCTATATTTCTGGGTCCTTCATCCCTTTCTTAATGTGAGTCTTCCCTCTGGCAGATGGATGACAAGTACTGAATACTCCTTGTCAGTAGCACTTCTTGTGGTTGGAAAGTCAAATGCTCAGAGATGTTAATCTCCTGATCTTTTTCTCTTTGAAATTCAACCATGAAACCAGGGAATCTTCTCTTTTCAAGTAAGCAAGACCATTTTCAACAACCTTAAACTTTCCCTGACTTTCTTGTAGCACAAATACAAAATCTATTGGTTTAGGAATTAGCCAGTTTTGAATATTGCATTGAGCAATGAAAAGCTATGTCATTCTTAGAAGCGAAGAGGTTATTGCTTTAGAAGGGGAAAATACACTCAAAGAATGGCAGTCCAGATTTTAATCCTGCCACATGGTACAAATTGTTAGTTCCTCTTTTTTTGTATCTAAAACTCATTATGAAAACCAGCAACATCAGACACAAAATGTTAAAGGAAATTTTAAAAAGGAAATATGTTACAATTTTAAAATACTCCTTGAAATGCTAAATTAATTTTATTTGCTTCTCAAATGTTTCCATTGCCATAGTTTCTTTACTCATAAAGTGTTCAAGATAGATCTACTGGTCTAGTACTTGAAAATGATTACAGTTTTACATAGTAAATATGATCTTTGTGTATGCATTCAGCTGTGTAAACTTGAACATGTGATTGTTATTTTGAATTTATATTGTCTTTATTTGTAAAGTTAAAATAAATATATGATGTAGTATATTTTTGAGGCTAAAATAGCATGGGAAGAACTATCTCTTATTTATTAAAGTCTAGACAGTGTTCTACAATTTGTGAACATTATTAATTTTAGAACCTGATAATTGAGAGTTGAAAGTAAAGCAAAGCAATTAAGGCAGAGAGTTACAGTAAAAAGAACTGAAGTTTTACTATTATACTGATCAAGTAGTAATCATTTTCTAAGGAACACTGTGGAGATTTTTGCATTTTCATTGCCCCATGTCACAAACAATGATAGAAATGCACTAGTTGGTAGATGTAACAATTGAATGGGATTTAACAAAATATATCTATACAGTATTTTAATAAAATAGTTACTAGTAATACACATATATCACACCATAAACTAATGAATTAAAATCACAACTACTTTTCTCTAGTAAGTTGAAATGAATGTTTAATAGCAGGAAGTCTAGTTCACTTCTCTTGAAACTTATAAGCATTTCACTTTCCCTAAGCCCTCAAAACTTTGTTTAAATCTGGGATCCATTGTCTTTCAATGCCAAGTCACAGAGAAAATTGAACTCTATTCAGATAATTGTCAACTTTGCTTGGTATTACACAGGGTCAAAATTGAATGATGACTTTGCACACTCTGATAGATGATGCTTGTCTGTTTATTGGCCCAGATCCCTGGGCAGACCAAGATGAATTCACAAGAGAAGGGTATTCCTATGCTCTCAGCCCTAGATTTGGCCAAATGCATCTCAAAACACATGGCATTCCAAGGTTATAGCTCTTAGTAACACCATTTCTTTTCTCGTATAAATAGCAACCTCTGAAAACCATAGGGTGAAGGTGAAGCAGCTCTTACCTCATATTTGTTCTTAGTTGCTTTTTCCTTCCAAATAATAAAAGAGACCCTGAAGCACAACTGAAGTTACTATACAGAGTCCTCAACCAAAGCCATACTTTTTTCAATTTGCTTTGTCTAAAGAACATACAAACAAAAAGAAGCAAAGAATAAATAAAGTGAACTATTTTAGAGGAGATATTGGTGTATTCTCTCTAATGCTATATGAGTGGGAACCTGTGATTTTAAACAAGCCACAAAAATGCATCTGGCTTAATCTTTAGTTTGGTCAGTACTCTATGAAATGGGAAAGCTTTATAACAGTGTTGTCTTCCAATCAATAACAAAGGAAAAAAAAACCCAACCAACCAACCAAACAAACAAACAAACAAACAAAACAAAGGTCATATCTAACCTCTAAGAAAGAAGTGTAGCCAAAAAAGGCCATGTGTTCCTCACTTACTAAAAATCACTGTGGTTCAATAGTTAAGTCTACCTACTTTACAGATGTACCTATAATTAAATCCAGTTCTATTCAAGTAACTACTATATGATCAAGATGGAGGCAAAGATCTAAGTACATGGTCTGAAGACCAAGTTATACTCCATCTTCACTAAAAACCAAGAGTTTTAAGCTGAGAATTTCCATAGTAGAATCTATGATTCAGAAATGTCACAGAAGCACAGTTATATGAGCTAAATCTTTAAAGTGGTGTTTGTGTCCACCAACAGGTGAATTGATTTAAAAAATCAGGCATTTGCACACCACAGAGTGCTAATCTTCCAAAATGAGAAATAAATTGAGTCATTTATATGGAACATACTTTGAGATTATAATGTTAAGTGAAACAAATTTACAACCCTCATGATTTCTCTTATATGAGAAATCATATATATATATATATATATATATATATATATATGATGTAAATTTTAGGAAGATAGAGGTTTTACAAAAAGCAGAGGAACAAGTTGGAGGAAGGGGAGGAGAAAGGGAGTGAAAAAATTAGGATGTATTACATACATGTGTCCAGTACCCATGATGGACATAATCAATATGTACTGAAAATGTATTAATAAAAATAAAGACTGAAAAAAATGAGAATACTCATTCTGGATATAAATAAATGACAATAGCTAATTAATGAACTCTTTGAGATCAGATATCAGACCACCGTAGACAGAAATATCTCCTATACCTTAATAAGAAAGAAACACTATTTGGAAAAAAGTGAACTATCTATAACTTTTAAGCTTTATAATAAAAATAACTAGATTCCGATACTATAAAATTGACTTTAGGGTATCTGAAAGTACAGTGTAGACTGTGTAACTCAGTACAAGCTTGCCATCCAGACTTTAACACTTAAAATAGGATTAATGTTCTAAAACAGTTTGTCACTGACAGGGACAGAGAAACAAAGGCTTTGAAAATATAGAGCATGAATCATGATGCAGTTGTTGTATTATTTCAAATCTGTAAAGAAAAAAGGCAGAAAAAAGGCAAAATTCAATAAGACAGTTTTGAGAAATTTAAATATGTATTTGAAAGAAGTTTAGCTAAATTTTCATTTCATACAAAATACATAAGAATGATAATATACATTAAATATTTTTCAAATAATAATGAAGCCTAACATAACTTTGGAATGATGAATAAATATTTATATATCCACTGTACAAAGAGAGATTATAACAAAGTCAGAAAACAGTGGGAAAATTTTGCATTTACTTTTAGATATATCTATAGACAGGTATATATACATAAAATAAACATTTTTATCACCACACTTAACAAGTATGATAATATATAAATGGACAAAATATAATTTAGAATAAGTAAATGAAAATAGTCAATTTTCATGTAAAAATTTTGTCTAATTTATACAGAGATGTTTAGCATAGGAATCAGTGTTATCCAATTTCTCTGTATAAATTTAAATGATATTTTGTATCCTGCAAATATATATGGGGCAATAATTATGTAAAATTCTGGTATGGTACTATTTTGTCAAAAATACATTTGCATTATCAATAAAAATTTAGAAATACACATTAAGAGACCAAACTAAAAGAAAAAGTTGATAAAGTATTTTGCTACTATTTACAAACAAAATTGTAAAAATATTTTATACAAATAAAGATAAGGGGTAACATTGAAAAGATATCTGATTTTCTAGGATTTAAAAATTAGCATTGGTAACTGGATATTTTAAGGACAATTTTATTTACTTTTCTATCATAAAATGAAAGTGGAAGAATTATCTCCCTAAATTCCAACCTGGAAAAAAATCAATTGCTCTTAATTTTTCTTGACTTCAAGAGGTCTGAGTTCTATATTCACATGCATATGTTGAAATTATGTTGCTGCTACCATGAAAATTTTTCTTCTAGAGATAACGGTACACTTGTCCCAGAAGATCAATAATGCATTACCATTTTTGTAATTTTAGTTTTTTTTTTCCTTCTTTTTTTTTTTTAACCAGTGTGAATTATACCATTTCTTTCCTTCCAATGTGACTTAACTGGTCTTTGGTTTTTTAAATGGGAAATAAGCTAACACACACACACACACACACACACACACATACACACACACAGAAACTTCTATATAAATATCATACTTTGATTATGTCAGAATTTCAAAATATATTTCAAACAGATAGTTAGGCTAGAATTAAATAAATATATAAATGTCAGTATTATTCTCTCTAACATATAATAAAATCTAATCTTCAAGTAGCAAATGACATCATTCAAGAAAATTACAAATGTAAAATTACAGATTCATTTTGCTTTAGCTATGGATATAAAGAATAAGAACAGAAAGACAGAAAGTTCTTACAGCTGGGTGAGAATCCAGGGCAAATGGATCCTAGTTTAATGCTGCTTGTGGCTTCCTTCTCCAACTTTTCAAAATTCTCTACATCTTGACTGAAGAAATCAGAGAAAAGAAGCACATCAGAGAAGGTAAACACAGGCTACATATATCCATTTTTTATTGTATGTAACTCATGGTATTGTTTAGAACAGATTAAAAAAAACACAAGATTTTTTTGAGAATTATGTCAATTTTTTAGATTAATTTGGGAAGAGTATAGATGATTATAAATGTTATATTTTACATTGAGAACCTTGTGGTGTCTCTCCAGTAAAGTAAAATTGCCATTACCTGCTTTTCTATATAAATTCTCAATTTTTATTTTGAGGTTCATATTATTAATTTAATTAAATTCATTGATATGCTTTTTATAAATTGAACATTTTATAGTTTACATATCCAAGTGATGTTTTGTTACATTATAATTGTTTTTAATATGTAGGAAAATTTCTTTTAGAAGTTATTACTAGGTATAATAACGTTTCCAAAGAGAATAGCTATGCTTATTTGTTAAATCATCATCTTATCAACAAACCATATAAACATACCTCCACAGTTACATTAATTTACATTAGTTGTCATCTAGTATCTCATGCAACAGAGCTAGTAAGGTCTACCACAAGAAAATCTTCTTTTTTAATGATTTCAAAGCTGCAACTCTGAAATCAAATCTCTTTTTTTGTGCTTGTTTTCTATCTAGAAAACATTAGTCATCAAGTGAGTACTAATAGTTTTCAGGATATCACCTGCAACCTTATTGCCTATTGAAGACTTTATCCCAGTATATTTCTTCTTCCACTTACTGAGGAATAAGCCAAATAGTTTTCAATGAAAATGGTTTAGTTTCCAAATGAAAATGGTTTAGTCCCCACCAAATGAAGAACACATGCAAATATGTTACTTGTACATTTATTACAAGTACAGTGGGAGCAAAATAGCAGGTATGTCTCACAGAAGGCCAAAGAAAAGCTTCACATATCTTCACGTTTATACATATGATATGCTGATTATTGCCTTGGAAAAATTTTCTGTAACAAGGATTTGGAGTATGGCTACACCAAAGAATTGGGCAAACAAAACAAAAAGTCTTTTTTTTTTTAACAGAAAAATTGAGCAAAAAGCACAAAGAGTTACCATGTACTTCCCTACACACATGCCATTTTATACTCAGGTTCATATTAATTGATAGTCGTCATGATTAAATTTGAGTTTCTTAATTTAGAACTAAGCATTCCAGTAAGTTCTTTACATATAAAATGTAAATACTAGAATCATTTGATACCATTATCATATCCTTAAACATGAATCATCTTGGAAAGCTAAAACAAGGGTTAGTAAGATTCTAAAGTTCTTTTATTTCCCCTTCAACAGCAAACCATGAATAAAATATGTCAAATGCTAACAAATGCTTAGAGTTTAAAACATAGAAATAAGGTTACTGATTTTGCTGCACTTTACTTTTCTAATTTTAAGACTCGTTATGCTGTGGAAACTACTGTGGCCCTTGGATCTTATTAGAGAATGTCACTTTATGTTAAAATACACAATAGTTGGAGTTTAGCATTGAAGACAGTTTCTTTTGTTGCTATAAACTATTTAACCAAGTTTTCCTTTTTATTGTTTAACCAAGTTTTCCTTTTTAAAAAGAATATTTTTCAATTTAGATTCAGTAAACATCATGAAAACAAAATACAAATACTAATTATTGTGTATGAAATTTTTGTAACCAGTGTGGGATAAAGATATACAGAACAAAGGAAATAAAAATGTAAATTGAAGTTTGGTGAAATTCTGTTTCATACTTACTTCTGGTGTTTTCTACCAATCCTTGTGTTGTAGATGCATCCTCAGTCCGGGCTTTCTTTGTTCTCTGGTATTTGCTACCTGGCTATCTCTCTATCTCTTCTCTTTTAATTAGAACACTAGTTGCATTGATTTAAGACCCTATTACTCAGTATGATTTCAACTTAACTTACTGCATTTGTTCATCCTTATTTCCAAACATGATCACAAAGTGTTTCAGAAAAAAACAAAAACAAAAACAAAAACAAAAACTACCTTGCACTAGGTATTATCCAACTTACTATGATGTCTTTAGGAAAATGGATCAAAAGTCTTATACTTCATAATTCATATACTTAGCCCCAAATCCTCAGTGTAATAGAGCTGGATATTATACTTTAGGGAGAAATAATTGGGATTAGATAAAGTTTTAAGTATGAGACTCTTGTGATGGTAGTAACGCCTTAAAACTCACCCTTGATACTTTATAAGGAGAGGTGAGAAGAGCACAGAAAGAGAGAGATCTTTGTTCATGCGAGATCTTTGTTCACACCTGCAAAACACATATGCACACAGTGAGAAAACAAGACCCTCAGCAAAGAAGAAACTCTCCACCAGAGCTCTACCATACTTGCACCTTGATTTGAGATTCCCAGGACCTCCAAAATCTGAGAAAATAAATTTATGTTGTTCAAAAAACTAAAGTTATAGAGGCCTAAGATGAATAAGCATCTATTATTCACATTTTGTAAATAAGAAAATGATCCTACCTACTTGAAGGATCATCAGAAATCACAGAATGTAACATATGTTTATTAAATAGCATAAGCTAAAATATCAACAATTATTACATAACTAAGTCCAGGATATAATTCTAGGCATCTAAATGCAATAAGGCAATTTATTTGAAGGTATTTCAATTTAGTGCTTATGTTGTTTGATCAATTTTGCATACCTATTTCTGGTAATCTGAGCAACTATTTTGAAGATAACAATACCTAAAATAATAACAATTGTTAATTTCCTATCATCTTCTTTTGAAATTCTATTTCACTTTTATTATTTTTTTAATTGTCTTTAAAATAAGCTATTAAAAAATAAAAATAAATTTATTGTGCACATACATTATTCTCTTCATATTCAGAGACATTGTGAATTGTCCCAAAGAAAAATTAATATTAAAATGATTGTTCTTTACAAGATACTTATGCTCAACTGATGATAATTTCCTCTCTCTCCCACATACTAGAAAAACTAATGTTTCATATATAGTTTATTTTTTTATTCTGTATTCATATTATAATAAAATACAACCTTATCTTAATTCTCAAATATGGAAGTATATTATCTAGCTTGAAATTTATCAATATCATCTCATTATATATACACTCAAGATGACTTTGAGTACAAGACACTGTAACTATATTAAAGCCATCTTCTTCAGAGTACCTGGAATTCAGCACTTCCTATAGCACTCGTAAATTCATGCCTTTGATTATGCTTCTCCCTCCACGTAAAATGTCTCCTGTTTGTATGATTTTTAGCACGTAATTAATTTAGGACTAAGCAAGGCAATTACTTTCCTTTCTGGGATTATTGGGAAATTCAGATAATTAAATACGAATTGTATTGTAGTGTCATGAGGCCAGGAAAGGGGAAACGCAGTTTCTTAAAATCATTAAATAATGTCTAATCAAGACTTTGTGAAGACCACATTTAATCCCTGATCTCAGGAAAGAGAGTGTAGTGAGAGATAGACGTTGATCTATGAAAAGAACACAGCATCCTTAAAATCTTGTGGGTAAGAACAGTTTGATTTTTTCACAAAATTGAAAGAAATTTATTCTGACTGGAACATGGAATTTCCGGGAGAAAATGGGAAAAATCATAAATGATGATGCTGGAGAACAAATGAACAGCTAGTTTATAAATGGCACAGTCAGTCAAATTAATTCTAGTTCAATGAAGAGCTATTTTTTCCACTGGTGTTTAGCATATATAATGGCCAAGGTTGTTGTTATTGAGCATTTTACAATTTCATATTGTTTCTCGAAAACTTCTGCTCTTTCTTCTGTGTTACTCAAAAGTTATTTGCTAAATGGTGTTGCAGTGTGAAAGAATGGCAGAGCTATTCCAAAAAGGGCCAATCAACTCCATTTCCTTTTAGTCAATCACTTGGCAATCATTCTCGAAAGGCCTAGGTGAAAAGAATCCAAAGACAGCACATTCTGTCTCCAACAAGTTAAGATAACCTTTTAAACATTTGAATAGTGGTTTATCCTCATTTGCTAAATATATTTTTCTGTCTACTCATTATGGAAAATCAGATAGAAAGTTGAAACCCTTAAACACTGCCAAGAAATAATTTGACCCAGCTATGCTTACTTTTCAATTAGAATTCCAATTTGATAAATGGACACACACTGTCTGATTTTCAAGACAGATAAACCAATAAATCTCCATGATATGGTTTGTAGTGAGCCAAATCTGAGAAAATAATGTGCATAAATGGAATAATATCAACATAGTGGTCTATTGTTATTCTTAAAGGAAACGTTAGATTTACAAAGACAAGAAAAGATAAATGGTAAAATGTAATTTGACTCTTTTCATAGAAAATGAGAAAAGATAAACCAAATTAAAAAGAATACGATTGAAGGTGTGTGTTAGAATTAATAAACAGAAAACAGCAATATCCAAAGTTGTATATGCCATCATAAACTTCTTTATATCTACAGTACTTAGATTTTATTTGCTTTCTATACCGGCATTCTTCCTGAGATATTTTCCCCTAGTTCAGTTATATTGGAAAGTAAGATTATATTGCTATTGAGTTCATTTTCCTAGTATATAACACCAAACTGGGTTGCAATATCTGACAGATTTATGACTATTTGCTGAGACATATTTTATAAAATGGCAGAATAGAAAGCATTTTTTTTGCAATGTGCTTTCTGTAGCAAACCTTCGTAGAAGAAAATGGTTTTTAAGGTGGAATATTTTACAATTTTTTCCAAAGAATTCTTTTTCTGTTGCAAAGGATATTTTTGAATAATACATTGTAAAGTAATATATTTCAGATGAAACACACAATTCATTGCTTATCCTATAGAGAAAGACATCTTCCTGTCTCTGCTAAATGGGTGAGTTCATGGGTATATAAAAATAGAATGCACTTGGCAATGAAAGTTACAGGCTGATGGATGACACCCTATTGTCAAACAATTGATAGCTAGTGAGGAATTACAACGACCTTGTAGTAGAGCACAAATAATTCACCGGCCTAAAATATGTTATGCAGACTAGTTTCTTTCATAAGGATGCTTAGGTCACTTAGCAGGTTAAACATATCTCTAATTTCTTTGGAAACATTGTCATCACTTCTGGGAAAGGAAAAGAATAGGAAATTTCTAGTCAGTTACTTAGCAATATTCATTTAACAACATGTAGAAAATATATTCCAGATTACCTTGTGAAATTGGTCTGAATGATACAGCAATAAAATTTAAAATTTTTAATTTTATTTTTCTACTCAAAAAATTATAGCAAAGGGACATAATACATAATGGTCTCATTGAGAATAAACTGTGAGTTTACCACTTACTAGCTGAAGGAACCTGGAAACATTTTAATTTTGTAACTAATAAAGAAATAGATACATTTTTTCACAGATGTATTGTAAGAACTGGACTTAATAATGTATATGCATGAGTAGGTAATAAAACATATAGCACTCATGTGTATTTAGGAAAAGAACAAAAAGGACTCTGGGTCAGGGCCAGCGAGTCAGCTGAGAAAGAACCACACTTATGACCATTCAGTGACACATGGCTCTGTCATTTGTTGTTGCCTTTAAGAATTTTTTTGTGTAAAACGAAGAGTATTTTTTAATTGAATCATTTTTTACAAAGACTTCTTTTTGCCAAATGCTAAATTTGGAGATCAATTTAATGTACATACAGTTTTATTTGTCAGGGCACAAATATGTCAAGGGTAGAAAGCAACAGATGTGAGCAATCAGCTTCCAAATGGGAATGGAAACTATGGGAGCTTAAAAATTCTGAGCGCTGAGTTTTCATGAGCGGTGGGCTGAGACTGGAGATCTAGGAAAAGAAAAAAAAATCTTAAAAGTAGTGGGTGACTGTATATTTTATGATTCCAAGTATTCATCAGTGCTCAATGGCTCTTTGGTAATTCCCTAATCAGAAGCCATTGGTATAAGAAAAGGTAAAATGAATAGGAAGACGGCTGATCCCACTATCAAAGGACATTCACAGGCAAAGCAAACCCCTAGTGGGGATAAGTGGAGCTAAGCATTAGAAAAATATTGCCATCTTGAAATAACAAGATCATGCATTTAAATCAGCTATTCCAGAAATACATTAAGAAATTTAGTTTTTGAGTGTTCACCTTGGATATTGGTATGTGCATTTTACATTTTCAGCACATTCATTTTCCAAGAGATTCACTAAAATGGACTGTATAATTAGAAGAGATTAGTTACATTGATCTGGACAGTCAGAAAAGGAAAATGAAAACCATGTTGGAGCTCTGTGTAGAACATTTTTGAGTCCTTTATGCCTATAGGTCTCCTATGAGTAGTGACACAGTTTGAAGAAAAATAGTAAGTCACAGTCTTTCATCTATTTGAAGGAAGACATTTATTAAGCACATAAAATGTATCAATAACTCCATCAGACTTAGAAAATGAAAAAAATTAATAAATTATTTTGAAGACTAAAAAACTGTGAAGCAACAACAACAGCAAAGCTAAAAGACTAGATAAAAGCAAAGCTAAGGGAAACGCAGATTATAGCAACAACCATAAGGATTTCTATCTTTTTAAAGAGTGGCACACAGTGTCTACATATATCTGAGTGCCATTCAGCCTTCTGAAACCTATGAGATTCCTATTATTCTCTGGCATCTTCTCATTTAGAAAATGGTGTATACAATGTCTGCTTTCAATTCAACTAAACAAAGATCAGTATTTACTGTGGAAGCAACAGAACCACTGAAAAAACCTGAAAGGCAAAAGGTATTTTGCCATAAAAAGATTTGCTGAAAAAATAAATTTAATTGACATCTCAAATGTGATCTTTAGAGACCATAGTTTACACGTCGACTTTTACAGGACATTCATGAATAAAGTTAGAAAATATACATGATATTATAGATTACACATTATATTGTATATATTATACATATATATGTATATATATTTCCACATAAATGTTTTTCAAGAATATTTTCAAATCCTTTGTATCTATAAGAATAGTTGTTGCTTAATCAATGGCTGCAATTTTGTTTTTGCCTTATGTGTGATCAGAAATATATATTTGGATAAAAAAGCAACAAATACAAGGCCAGCCTTTTACTAACTAATGAAATCATGGTAATTAGAATTTATTGAGCACTTAACTGTTTCTGGGCTTTTACTGCATCTTGTAGGTGCAAAATCTCCCTGATTGGTTATTACCGGGTTGGAAAATGTTTCATTCACTATCTTCCTCTCACAGAGAACATGGAGAGAAACCACGAAAGGATAACTTTGTCTTAATGATTTATTTGATAAATTAGATGTCATGGACTTTTGCCTGAATCAAATTTTTTCAGAATATTTGTAACACTTGGTAATAAACTTACTCGTTTTTACTTTTTTGGGAAGATTTGATAGCATTGATTTTTTTTTTCTTTTGGCTACAATTTCTAAAAGGTCAATACTTACTAGGATATTTTCTCCATGAATATTTTTCTAATGTTTTCCTTTTGTGTGACAAAGATTATTTTCACAGCCAAAAGTTTACCCAGAACTAGTAAATGTAAGGAAGTTGGGACAGTTCACATTTCTATTATACTACTTTCTTATGAATAAAAAGGAAATGAAAATAGAGACAATTCCTTATGACTATAACTGAGAATAAGTGAACATACAAATGTAAAAAGTAGTACAGTAATGAGATCTCAACTAAAACTTTTGAGTTGATTTCTTTTTTAATGTGGCAGAAAATAACAGAATCAGTAAATAACTTGATTAACATTAATCAGTTAATTAATTACATGGCCTTAGATTATTTGATGTATACTTAATGCATCTTTTCTAGCTCATGCTGGAAGTGAATAATTTAGTTAGAAATTCAACTTGATGTGAAGGTGAGTCAAAATGTGTTTAAATACAAATTCCATTAGTAGTGTCCACTAAATAGAGTTTGTCTGAATTTTAGCTGAATGGACATGTCAATTAGAATTTTTCCAATGTCAAATAATAGAGAACTCTATTCCATGTATAAAAATGGAGAAAATGTTATAAATACGTATCACTGGAATTCTAGAGGTGGAATTCTAGGTGCTTTCACTTATTTATCTGCACATCCCTTCTCTTATTTATTGTTATGGTTTTTATCTAGATGTCCCCCAAAGCCTCCTCAACTAGCAGGTGAGGTTTTGGAGTAGTGACTGGATTATGGGTGTGTGATACTTGATAGGTCCATTGTTTTGTTTAGCACAATTCTGGATATAGGTGATGGATTTACTGAAGACCCAGCCTGGATGTGGGTGACACCAACCGTTAGGCTTCTACCCTGGATGCCATAAAAATGGGAGACAACAAGGAAGGTTTACTGCTTCCTACTGCCCTGCCATGGACTGTCTCCCTTCCAACATGCTGCTCCACTGTACAGTCAGTCATCTATGGACTGAAATCTCAACAAACCTTGAGCTCCAATCAACCTCTTCTCTATAACTTTTGGGTGCTGGGTTTGTTTCACGGAGATGAGAAAGTAATTAAGACACTGTCTTTTTGGTGTTAGTGTTTGACTACAGTGGCCTGAGTCTTAACTTATGGATATAACAACATGTAAAGAAAAAGAACATATTTTTTCAGCCTTTAAAGCAATATTCAACAAAATTGGATGTATTTTTCACTTTCTGTTCCTAAACAGTGAAAATTAAATTTGTTGATGGGCTTAAAATTTAAAACACACACACAAATGCATGCACACTTAACCAGACAAAATAATCTAAATACTTTCTTATTATGAAAAATTAATTTCATTGTAACAGGAATTTTTTAAAAATATAGTAAATAGCAAAGTGAATTTACCCAGAGTTTCCCCTCTCTTAGCCCTTGAACTACGTTTATAAAAAAGGAAAATTAGAAGACAGGCCAGTATTCACTGACTGAACAAAAACACTTTGTCAACAAACTTTTGAAAAAGTAATGCATGATTTTAGTAGCAATGGCTTATTGTCATTCAGGCTCTCCTGGTTTGTCTATTTGTTTGTTTGGTTTGTTTGTTTGTTTCACTGTATTTTTCTGGCCAGTCCCAAACATCTGGGCTTGAGCAATCCTCTTCCCTTAGCTTTCAGGATACCTGAGACTATAAGCATCCCATTGCCTGACTCTACCCTATTTCTTCATTAATAAACTGCATTTCTGTGAGTATGAATTCAGACAATCAGAGCTACTCAGCAAATGTACATGACTTTCATGGAGAAGAAATAAAACTCAGAGGTAGAGAAAATACTGTCAAATCTGTTAGAGTGGAATAAATTCTAGGCACTAACACTCACTAGCTATACTACCTTCATAAATTTCTTTATATCATTTGAAAAAAAGCAGAATTTGAAACATAGCAAATAAAGACACATACAAACATCAGATTTATTGTGCTCATACAATGAGGCAATAGACAGAAAACCTTTAATACGTTTGTTCTTCCAGAGTGTGCAGTTCATAGATATTTTTCTTATTAACAACACACTGAAGTGCAACGTCTGTCACCACAGAATGTACTATCCAGTAGAAGGAATGATAGAAGTAAGAAATAAGATATATTACTGCAATGGAATCAACATTAGACGGTGTGAATTTGCAGGTCCATGAGAAGTAGCACTGTTTCCTTGAGTGGGTCAAACACTGCACAGAGAAACATAAAATATGTAGTGCCTGAAATGATGCCTGCAAGGTCCCCCTTATGGAAGCTACTGCTAACATGCAGCAAGCCTGGGGTGTGGGGAAACAAGACGATTAAGTTAAACAACTCCTCTCACAGATGAAAACACCGGCTTTCCTAGCAAGTCTGCACGCTCTTATCCAAAGCAAAGATGTTCTGCTGCAAACCCAACTGAGAAAGGAAATGTGACAGAGAAAACAGATTTCCTCCTTATAATGTGTCAGGGAACTTGGAGTAGATTAAATCCTCGTAGAAAGGCAACAGAAAGGCTCTGCAGCTATTTTGACAGAGCTGAAATACAGCCAGCAACCCATTATTTTAATTCTGAAGGAAACCAGACTGATCGGCATCAAAGCCACTCAAGAAAGGTGAGTAGATTGATGACATGGTCCCAAGTGACATCTTAGAGCAATGGCAGGCTTTCAATACTGGGCAGACTTCCAACTGACACCCAAATTATCTTCACACAGGCTAAATCCCTCGGGCCTCTGCTGATGTATGTATTGTCAAGAGGAAGGCAACACAGTGAACACAAGATCCATGTTCATTTTACTAACTTTTCCTGTAAACAGTAACTCAAGGTTTATTGTTCATTGATCCCGAAATTTGATTATCATGCAACAGAATATTATGTGTCTGATAGATTAACATATTTTGTAACCAAATTTATGTAATGTCTATAAATTACCTGGATTCCATTCTCCTCATTTTCCAAACCAGGATCCAGGAAATTTGAGTTATAGCATTTCTCCCAAAACACTGCAGTGTCCTCAGAGAAATGCTGGGAACAACTTTGATAACAGGACAGCTTGATTCAATATGCTTAATTCCAGCATTTGCAAGTTAGGGTTTGAAATTAATAAACATTATACTCTTCCATCAGATGCTAAGGTTTTTCAATAATATTCTAACGCCGAACTCATGTTGAAAAATATGAAGCTAAACCCTGATGCCACCCTCAGATCTAAATTATAGTCCTTATTATGACTGAAATCAAAGATCTAATTGTAAGTCAATTAGAGATGGTACTGTCTATTCTGAAGATGAAAAATCATCAGAAATCATTTATAAGTGTTTTCTAAATTCACATCAAAGTTTTAAAGAATTTGATTTATTTTAACTGGTTCTATATGTACCAAAATTGATCACTTTGGCTTTATGTGAGTAAAATGCAGAATAAAATAATCTGTACCCACTATCAGAATTTAAATATTCTGTTTCGTGCAGTTAAAAAGTAATCCTGAAACTATGGTCATTAACTAACATATTATTTATTTTTTTCATATTTGAGCTCATGATTTTGTTGCAGAATATAATTTGAATTTTTTTCAGATAACAGATCTTGATATTGTAAAAGTAAATTATTCAAAGTTATAAATAAAAATTCAATGGAAATTATATTAATGCTTGAAAGTAATAGTTTGTTTTATCATGCTCTCACGATTCTGGATTTCTTCAGTGCCTTACCCTTTTCCTTATACAACCATAAGTTGTGCTTTAAAAATACAAATGTATATTTCTTGGGAATAATGAAAAAATATTGTTCCTACAAGCCGGCCTAAAAATATGAAAAACAGAGATGCAAAAGTACATTTTTAAGTTAATAAAAATCTCTCTAATGAGACAGATGAAAATATGAATTGGTTCTAATAAGCTCAGAATTATATATACTTCCCCTGGTTTAATTTTCTAAGTGTTCCTAGACTTTTGTTGCTGTTGTTGTGCTTATTATAAAACAAGAAGTAGCCACTAGGATGTGATAAACCAATTTGTGAGATTAAAATGCTGAACTTGAACAGTTTCATTAAATTCTAAGTCATGAGTTGAAGTCAGAATTTTAAAAGCCACTTTTTCTTATTTACACAGACCCCACAGCACTTACGTAAGCAGAAAGTCTGCCACTTAATGCCAATTCCATTGATGGGCTCTGGGAGGACCCTTTAGGGTGCTGTTTTTATGCTTTAGTGGACCTTCACCCTCACACACATTCTCCCTCCAAACAATTCAAAGTTCAAACTTTAATGACATTAAAGCTTGACAGCCCATAATTCTCTAAGTTTCTTTCTTCACTAGGACTCACAAACCTACATGTTTAAAAATAAGTTTTCTTATTTAATATATTATCGCTGACAAGATTTAGAAAACCAGCTTATCCTATCAAAAAAGCAATTGATCATTTCAATGTGTACTGTTACTAAAGATGAGCAGAATTATAGTAACTATTATTTGTATGCAAACAACAGCATCTACTTAATTAGTGGTACTACTTAGAAATTATGAGTTTCTCAAAAAACTGCAGGGTTTAATAAAATAGAATATAAGTTCATTAGCTTACAATAATGAAGTTCAAGAAAAATAAGCACAAATCTGCCTTACTTTAACCCATGAGACCCAAATTAAAATGCATAATCTGAACATGAGCATATACCATCTAATTCAAATAAAATGCACTATAAATTTTAGTGTATATTTAAACACATGAATAAATTTAAATTCCTGGTAAAGATACAATCAGAGTATCTTATCATTCTCAATTTCATCTGTTACTATACTTATAATAAGTGGCCACCATCATATTAAGGGAAATGTTATTTATATGATTTCAAATAATTAAACTATCTTCTATCATTAAAATATGCTATACATAAAGATTGACACATTTGTCTTATTCTTTCCATGTATGTAATTTTCCATGGTACATCTTTATATATATATATATATATATATATATATATATATATATATATAGAGAGAGAGAGAGAGAGAGAGAGAGAGAAAATATTTATGTATATATTACATAATTATACATATATTGGCATATTTATCCATAACTTATCCATTTGCAAAATACACTTTCAATAGATAAAAGAGAGCTTTGATTCCAGGTCTTTATTAATCTCTTTAAATTATGTTTTCTTTTCATGCTCTTGAAACAATCAACAACAAATTGAAAGTATTGCATATCAAAATTTTACAAAACAATGCCAATATTTACAAGAAGAGTTTTGCTGTTTATGTGGTTATTTAATCCCAATGCTGATATATATTATGTGTATAACTTTGCAGCTTATTGTTTAAATTATTTATGACTCATTTTACTTATTTCCAAATAAGGATACCTGCAGTTTAAAGAGGTGAAGACATAATTACAGGGAGAACATAAAGTCATCAGTTCAGAACCTGACTTGTCATAGGTACTAAAGAGATTTTTTTCACATCTATTTTTATCCTTAGCCACGATAATTTCTGCAAACCACTAGGTTCTTCAGGTTAACATTATGGGCAAGAAAGGAAATGGTCAAGCATTCCATATTTCAGTTATAAGTAGAGCCAAATTGCACCAAGTATGGAGTACATGCTGCAAAGAGCCACAGAAACTTAAAACAAGAACCATAATTTTCAGGAACTTGCATGATCCAAATAAAGATCCATTGGGGAGGTTGCTACTTTTGTGCTATTTTCTTTTAAGGGTCTGTAGACATAGCTGTGCTCCCAAACACTCTTTAAATACATATCATGCATCTTGTAAAGTGACTCCAAAGAGTCACAAAGGGTTCTGGGTAGTAAACACATATCTACCTCTGCAGAGGATCAGTGCACACCTGTCTGTGTGCCTAAGCTCCAGTCTCAGTGAGTGTTGCTAAGTCAAAGATGATTCACCTAATTCCAGCACACCAAGAATTACACTGAGAGTTGAAGAACCACTTTTAAGCAAAGTAAAATACCAGAAAATGTATGTTCGAAATTAACTGTTCAACACTCCACCAGGTTATATCATAATAAGCAACTTATATTAAAACTGCTGCAGTGAGAATGCACTTTCAGAGGGAAGATCTGGGCAGCACAGAGTTGCCTTGGTATGTTCACATACACACGTGTGCTAATAAATGAGTCCATTGCTGACTAAATTTATGCACACATACATGTATGATAACTAAAGAGAGAAAAAGTCAATAAAAAGTAAATGATCAAAACTTGAACCTGAAAATTAACTGCGACATAATTGTAATATAAATGTAGCTCATTCTTGTCAGTACACTTACAGAAGCCACACGTGCATTTCAGCTAGGACATCATAAGCCTTAAGGCAGTAAGCGGCCAGTAAACTTGTGGAGCGGAGCAAAGGTCTTATTAACATAAAAGTCCTAGAAGAGAATCAGAGATGGGCCATAGATTGTATACATTTTCAATTTGTTTTCATGTAGTTTATCATAATCTAAGAAACTGGTCTTCTTTCCAGATGATAAATTTTTTATATTTGACTTTCTTTAGGAATTTTTATGACTATTTCTTGCTTAGGATAGTTGATTAATAAATATAATATTGCCCTCTTTCACTAAATACAATGTCTGTTGGAAATGAAAACTGTTAGCAAAACAATGAGCATTTAAAACTAGAATGACCTTAACTCTGTGCACCGGTGTGATTAGTATGGACTCTGATATCAGGTACATCACCATCTGCCTCAGATGCCAAGATAAAGAGCTTCTAGCTCTGGCATAGAGGACATAGAATAATGGTGTGATCCTTGGGCAGTGAAACATAAAGGACAAACTAGTGTGATTAGGTTTGATTTGTGTTGACTTAGAAACTGAGAAAGGTCCCTCAGACTTGAGAATGCCAGCAAATGAGGATAGAAATGACCTGTCAGATTTGTCTTCTTTGAAACTGCTGCTATTTAAAAACCTCTTTTCAGCACTGATCTTCTCTCTACTGAAATTCCCTTAAATTTTGTCAGTTATAGGCTCTTATTAATAATGGCAACAGAACAGAATTCCAGGAAAGAAGGTTCTACTTTTATTATTAAATGTATTATTTTTTATATTGTTGGTTTTATTTTAAAACACATGTCATGAGTTGCCCTGTTTTTTCAGACTGTCTGCTTATCACTATGTACACAAAAATAAAAAAGTCATTTCACTTTTATCTATGTGTACAAAGCTGATCCTTAATATACTACAATCATCTCATACACATCAGCTTATAGAGTGTATTTGCTAGGCACAATGATAAATTTTTCGTGGCTTTGCAGGATTTAAAATTGTTTATTAAATGTTTTATAAAACAATATTTAGGACAGTTCAACTAATCAGGAAACACTAAAGCTGTGGGTTCAAACATAAATTTGTCACATGCATAGAAGGAATTCTAAGGGTGACCCCTAATGTAGACTGCAGACTTTGAGTGATAATGAAGTATCAGTGTAGGTTGAACAAAGGCACCGCTATTTAGCAGATACTGATTAACCACCATGGGTGTAAATGTGTGGGGCTTGGGATTCTGCTGAAAATGTTGGCTCTTTCAATTTTACTTTGAAATCAAAAGTGCCCTAAAACTATGCAAATTGTTCAGTGTGCAAATTCTAATCCTTCTGAACATTATGAGATTTAACATCAAAGTACATGCGTGCCTTGATAATTTCTTTAATGTTTGTACCTTTGAAAACATTTTTCTGTCACTACTTTTTCTTTTTTTTTGGTACCAGGGATTGAACTCACAACCTTGTGCTTTTCTGTCACTATTCTTCACAAGGTTGGAGTGAAAATACAGAGTGCATATCTTCTTGGGCACGTTTCACACAGTGTCTTTAAAATTGGTATGTAATATATACAAGTTTATCTTCAACTTTACCAACTATAGATCAATTGTGCTCAAAACTGCTTGCAAAATTTTATGTTTCCACTAAAAGTGTATAAGAAGTTTTCTTGACCCAATTTCATGCTAAATTAGAGACTGTTAGGATTCTTAAATTTTTCAACAGAAAGGATGCAAAATAATGCTTTTGCATTAATGTTCATTCATCTGAATACAGAGGGAACTCATTCATCTGAATACGGAGGGAACTCATGTTTCTATGGCTTATTTTTGTATTTATATGTTTACCCACTTTTCATTGATTTTTGTCTTTTTATTGTTAATATGTGTGTAACATTTCTGTTTAATGCATTTGACATTCTAGATGTCAAGGTTTAAATGTCTTAATATTGTAAGGATATTCTTTTAATCTACAATTTCATAAATTTTTCATTGTACTTATGAATTACCGCTTTTAGAATATTATTGTATACCTTTATATCTTCATTATGTTTGTTTCATTATTTCTTAGTATATATTTCTCTTTTTTAAAAGTTGCAAAGTATTATATTTCCATGGGATTTTTTATTTAATTAGAAGATTCTGGACATATACACTGAGATGAAGATCATGTTTAATTTCATATTGTTTTTTCAGATAAATGCCACATGAGTCCACATGAGTTTCTTTTTTATGTCATTCTCCTCATATTTTGTATTTTTTAGCATGAATATTAACAATTTATTTTCTCACAGTCCTGGAAGACAAAAATACAAGATCAAGGATTTGCAAGGGGGTTTTGTTTGAGACATCTCCCTTTAGTGGGTAGACAGCCACTTTTTCCCTATGTCTTCATGTCACCTAAGCAGTATATGTATTAGTATTTATTAAAGAATCCAGCGTTTGATTAGGGTGCAGCCCAAAGACAAATGACCTTATTTGATATTTTAATATGTATTTTATTATAAAGCTTATTTAAATATAACTTATGTGTTACAGAAGCGTATGTAATAGCAATGATTTAATAATAAGTTTTTATGTCTTCTATATTCCAAGTACTGTATTTCCTTGTTTTTCCATAATACTTGAAACTAGGTAGGGTGAGTTTCCTATAGAATTCTTCAAGATTATCCTGACTCTTCTTGTAATGTTTAGTTTCTTGTGATTTTCTTACATCTTCTATTAAATTTATTCATAGTTCCTGAATATCTATGTTCCCATGAATATGATTTCTGTTATTCTACTCTATATGCAAGGTTTTACTCTACAAATAATGCATAGAAGTATTATGTAGTTGATTTTGGGTTTGACATAATAGTTTAATGTTTTTTCTTTGAATAACTTATTTGTAGATCGGTTTGAATTTTCTTGGTAGAAAACCATGCTCTTTGTTTGTGAAATTTTGTTTCTCATTTTTTTTTCCTTTTCTAATCCATTTCTGTTTCTCTCTTTCCTTCTCTTCTGCCTTATGTTTTTGTCTTTTACTTCTGTCTCATTTTTCTCTTATTTAAACAACCAGATACCATATATAATGGTTAACAAACTTTGTGAGGGAAGGAAGCCTTGATATCTTCTGAATGTAATTCAAATACTGTTAAATTTTATGCTTTAACATCTGACTTTCAGTACATAGACAACAGATAGGTAGTTGCATTTTCTTTATAACAGAATGTAAGGATTTCTCTTATTTTTTTTAATTTTACTTTGTTAACTCTTCATTATTGAAAAGCTTGATTTCCTACAATGCTTTTATTTATAGATATGGAGCTTTTACCTTTTCTCCTTGATTGTGTCACAGACTTTCGCAACTTGTATGATATTTTCATTTTCCTTTTAATTTGGGATTCAGGTTTTAATAATTAATGTTACTGAGCTGTTAAGAGCTTTATGTAAGCTTTTTTATGCATTACATGTTCTTTCAGATGCCCACAGACTGGAGACCATCTTATAAGGAGATGGTATAGGTAAAAGAAGGAGAATGAGGAGGAGGAGGAAGAGGAGGAGGAGGAGGAGGAGGAGGAGGAGGATGAGGAGGATAAAAGTGTGCAAATGTTCTGATTTGATTTATTGGACTTAATAAGCAATGTGTGTATAGCCATTGATCTATAATACTAAGAGAAGGCTGCTGAATGTAGAAAGGGAAAACTTACTCATCTGATATAACCTGAATTTAACTACGAATGAATGATTGATTTTGGATTTTCAAATTAAAGTGTGCATACATATCTGCTTAAAGAAACTTGCATGTGCAAGGTCATGAGTTCAATCCCGCCACAAAAAAAAAAAGAAAAGAAAAGAAAAGAAAAGAAAAGAAAAAGAGAAATGATTTTTGTAATTTTATGGCTAAAATATCTCTTAACACTTTCAAAATAAAGAAAATTTTTAATAATGATTGGACAAATGATTGTCATATCACAAAACCAAGGGATCAAAAAGCAAAATACTTAGCAGGTAAAAAACAAGGTTTTTTTTGTTTTGTTTTGTTTCATTTTTTACCTTTTTAAAGAATTTACCTTCAGGAAAATGTTATGAATTTGGCAAATATACTGTTTTTTTTCTCACCCAAATTTATGCAAAGCAAGCTCATGATTTCAGCCAGTGATAAACTTAATAAACATTCTACAAAATTCTAAATTAGCAATGAGGCCACCTTGGAAAGCTTTCAACAGTAAGGCATAATGATTAAATCAGCAGAAATGGATCTATTTCTGAATGATTTATTCTGAAGATATTTGGGGACATTGTATGATTTTAATTATTTTTATAAAAATATATTTCAAATTGCTATTGAAAAAATGGAAAAATACAACTTTAAGTTCACTTTCTAAAAATTGCAATTTTTCTAAGAATATGGACAGTTTAATTATACTTGGAAATCTAGGCGTATACAACAGGGAATGGGCATGACTTTGGGGATGGGGATCATGAACACATACATATTTATTATAGGTTGATTTCAATTTTCAAATATGCACATTGAAAAAGCTTTTCAAAAGAAGAACACAAAAGGTTGCTTTGTAGGCCTTGTGAAAGAGTTGATAGTGATATTGGAGATTTTTTAAAATTGGGATTGGATTACATTAGAAAATTAAAGGCTAATTGACAAAGATACTCAGACTTAAGGAATTTCCCAATAATAACAAATGTTATTGAATGTTTTCTATTGCCACTTACCAAGTAAGCAGTATTCTTTCTCCATTTTATAAGGAGACTGGTAATTTAAGGGCTAAAGCAACTTGTTCAAAGCTGCACAGCTAGGCAGAGAGTCCAGAGTAGAACAGAATCTCATGTTGAGTTTCCGCATGCATTTGTTTCATTTAAATAGATCAAAGAGAATC
Organism: Hydrochoerus hydrochaeris; assembly: GCA_004027455.1. Classification (NCBI taxonomy): domain Eukaryota; kingdom Metazoa; phylum Chordata; class Mammalia; order Rodentia; family Hydrochaeridae; genus Hydrochoerus; species Hydrochoerus hydrochaeris. Next base: position 540,671 of record PVLA01000279.1, read on the forward strand.
TTGCAGTTATCTATTTTTTAATTAGTAAAGAAAGCTTTGCCCTAGAATCGTAAGAGAAATAGAAGTAACAAAATGGACACAAAGATTTTCATGTAGTTTATAGACTATAACTGATGAAAATTAAGAAAACAAAAGATTTCTGGACTTCAATGACTTCCTGGACATTCTGAATATTAAATCTTTTCAATCATTTCCCCTATATCTAGAACATTATCTGAAATTAAAGTAAATTTTGATAATTCAAAAGTATATTTTGAAATAATTTAGTTAAAATCTCTTAATGGAAATTCTTAGAGAAACCACAAGTTGAATTATTTTTACAACTTTAGGTGGAAAAGCAGTGAAGCTTACAAATATGTAAATGATTTCTAAACTGTAGGATTGGTAGGAAGGCATTTTCAAGAGAGAGAAAGCTGTAAACAGAAGTAAACATCATTTTTACCCTGTGAGCTTCTTGCTCAAAGGTGTCATCCTTCTGAATGATGAGCCCGAGATCCATGACTGGCAAGTTAGGGATCTCCTGTAGCTGCCCCCTAGCTCCACGCTGCAAGGCCAAACCATAGTACCAGCAGGGTTTTCAAATCTTTTGAAATAATTGGTAAATTCTGAATTTAATATGTGTCAGAAAGGAATTTTTTAGAAGTGTAGAAATTAATCCAATATTTTTGAAAGAAATTGTTTGGTAGAAGACTGGTAAAGAGAACTGAGTAGAAAGAATCCTGGGATTAGGCAAACATGAGTTGTTATCCTTACCATTCTGTTTACTATCTGGATGATATATAGGCTTTGAAATTGAACTATCCGAGTCAGGCACGCTGGCCCATGATTGTAAGCCTAGCACTCGGTCAGGCTGGGATAGGAAGATCCCAAGTGTGAGCCTACTCTACACATTACAGGGTTTTCAAATAAAAAATAAAAATTTAGAAAACAAGAGGCTGGAAATATATCTCAGTGTAAGTTTCAGTATACCAGGATAGTTAGATAGATAGATAGATAGATAGATAGATAGATAGATAGATAGATAGATAGATAGATGATAGATACTTAGATGATAGATAGATAGATGCAGAGTGGCTATTCTCAGCCAATGTAAATCACGTCAAATGTGAGCTGGCTCATAATCACAATGCTACCTGTTCTTAGACTGTATATAACATTCTAAGCATTTCAGTAGTACTTGGCTGGATGCACTGGGATGCCACACTTGCCTGTAGTAATTTGAAGACAAGGGCATTTATTCCTTACATATCTTGTTTTGTGTTGGTTCCTCCTCTTTCTCCGCATTATGGTTTAAGTCTATGTGTCTCTGCAAAACTCATGGAGTAAAAGAGGGTTTTTTTTTTTTTTAGAAGTGGATGGATCTAGAGTGTATGGAGCTGGGATTAAGGGTGTGTAGAACTAAACCTGCCTACTGATGCTTGGTTTGGCATAGTTCTGGTTAGGATTAAAGGTGTGAATGCTAAAGCACCCTAAAGTGGGTAGCATGTTTAAAATACAAGCAACAGAAACAGCAATATTATGCTTTCACCTTCCTGCTTACCTGAATTATTTTTCCTCTGCAGTGCCCATTGCATTGGACTTAGCTAGCTAGGGAATGAAAAAACCGTGAGCCAAATAAAACTGTCCTCTTTTAATTTGGGTGCCTAGTACTTGGCTCAACAATGAGAAAATTACTAAGACACCATCACTAATCCCCCATCACCTCCACACTAGTATTTAAATGTAGTGCAGTTGCACTGAACTATATCCTGATTCTTTATTTTATTTTAGTTTTTTTCATATTGTGACAGGGTCTTCATCACTCGTAAACTTGCCCAGACTGGGCTCAGACTAGTGATATTGCTGTTTCAGCCTCCTAGTGTGTGATCCTTTTGTCTGCCTCAAGTTTCTGCTTCCACATCAGCATTTTCACGATCAGCTCCTGCATTAATTCTTTAAATAGTAATCCCTTTTTCAGATGCTTATTCAGAGCAAAACCAATCTGAGATAGTTAGGTTTTTTTTCTTTTTCTTTCATATCTGAAGTTTTTACTCATAGCAATTTTCCATTTCAGCTCTAAAATGTGAAATATTGGGAATTTATTATTTCCAACCTTATATGCAAAATTGATGAAAGCAAATTTTGACTGCTTTTCTTGGAACTGTCAGAGCAGAGAAACCAAGGGATGAACTGCACCTTAACTTCTGGAGAAAGAGGCACATGAAATGAATTTCATTACCTGGGGAGAAACTTCTGAAGCTATAATTGATAACAACAGTATAGTCTTAATTTGGAAAAATAGCATTTCTAGGAAGGCCTCACACTCACCTTTTTAAGTTTTATCTCCAGTGTTTCAACAGTTATTACTGTGAAGAAGATAGAAATAAGTCCTTGTAGAGCACGTAAGAAAAGTAACCTCTAAGGTCTATTCTCTGTAGGTTAAAAGAAATAAAAGATTTTTTTAAAAAAGACTTCACCAGACCTCTTCCACCCTAGAAGAAGACCATTTATCTATCTGCAGTGTAGTCTGGCCCTCATGCCCCGAGCAAGGGCAGAGAAAGCTGCAAAACACTTATATAAGTTAGCCCTGGGACTCAAGGTTCCTAAAAGAATGAAATCAGTCTTTTCTAGAATGTTTTACCTTCCCCCTTTTCTAGCATCAGACCTTAGGGCTCCAGGATAGCAGTGGATCATGGCTGGAGCAGCTGTGGAGCCCACACTCTGAGAAGTAATTTGTGTTCAATCTAGAAATGCGGGAGGTCAAAATGCAACCATAGAGGAAAAAATATAACAAAAGAATTAATCCATTGGCACATATAAAATCAAACTGTATCAATAATTACTTCCGATGTGCAATTCTAAAGGCATGTTTTGAAAGACATTGTTTGAGCTGAAGAAAAATATGAGCTCCCAACTGGGTGCTGTATCTACAAGCCCACCTTTAATACAAAGACTTAACTAGGTTGACATGAAAAGAATGTAGAAAAAGCCATAACAAAATGAACCAAACGAACTCTAAAAGTAGCTGTACTGATTTCAGACAGAGAAATATTGCAACAAAGAAGATTAGCATGTGTAAAGAGGGGCATACATAAAGATAAAAGGATCTATTTGCCAACAAGCAGAAATAATCCTAAATAAGTGTGCATCTAATAAAACAGAGTGAAAGTCATGGAAAGACAGCTAGGAAATTTAAATTTCACAAGAATTTGCAAATTGAACTACATATTTCTATATAATACATAGGTCAAAGATGTCTCAAAGAATTTATATTTTGAACTCAATCAAAAATTAAAATGTAATCTAATTATATTTATGCACAAAAACATATAGTAGGAAAAAGGAGAAATAGTCAAATTCAATAGTCTAAACCTCAATCTCAAACTGAAGAAGAGCAATTTAAATCTCAGCAAACACCAGAAAGAAAGTAACAGGGAGGCAAGCTAGGCACTGTGGCCCTGGCTTATAGCACAAGAGACTGAGACAAGAAAACCACAAGCTCAAATCCGGTCTAAGTAACTTAGTGATTACCAAGACTATATCTCAAAATTAAAAATTAAAAATAAATAAATTTTAAGAAATGGTGAAGGATATGACTCTGTGCGAAGGATCTATGTTCAATTCTCAGTATGATAAACAACGAAGATAACAAACACTAGGAGTGGGAATTAGTGAAATAGACTCTGGAGAATAGGAAAGCAATGAAGAAAAATAATGAAACAAAGATTGTTCTACATAAATTTTAACAATATGGACAAAGTTTTATCTAGATTGAGGAACCAAATAAAAGAGAAAACCACAAATACAAGACCCAAATGAGCATCCAGAGAAATGAAATAGGATATATTACTACTATCCTCACCAACATGGAAAGAATTATAAAAGAACACTAAGAACAAAAGTTTTATGCTGCTTAGACAATCAGTTTATTTGCAATAGTCAAATCCCTACAAAGACCAAACTACCAAAACTGACCTAAGGTGAAATAATCTTTCCTATTGATGAACTCCAAATATCTTATGGAGTACTCCTCTCCCACAGAGGTGGAGCAGGACTTTCTACTCTTCACAGTAGTTTCTCTTTATACAATAAAATACCAATCATCGAGGGAGGGACAACTTTATGTTAAAGAAATCTGACAAATAGTTTCCCAGGTAATCAAGGTCAAAATAAACAGTGATAAAATTGTGATGTAAACAGTTCACTTCTGGAATATTCTTTCCCAAAACTCATATTCTACTCAAATCATGAAGAAAAAAATCATCCGGGAATTCCCAATGGAAGAGGATTATACAAGAAACCTTGAAAAGAACTCTTTATAACTGCCAAGGTTATCAAAAACAAGGAAAGTTTGTATAACTATAATACTCAATGTAAGCTTAGCAAAGTATACTAACTGAATGTTAATGCTGTTTCCTGGATGGGATCCTGAACAGAAAATGGACATCAAATACAAGTTAAGGAAATGTAAAACCTGGGCTCAAGGTTGTAATATATAAATACTGGTTCTCTGACTCTAAAAGCGTCTAATGTGAGGTGTTAATAACATTGCTTTCTCAATTTCACAGTACGCTCAAAGTGCTTTAAAATATAAAATTTTGTTTAAAACATGAACTAACAATCTTACTTTGGATGAACATTTTCATCTATTATTCTACGATGTTTAGAAACCTCAATAATTGCCTTCAGTTACATCCTTTACCATCTTCATTTTCCTTTTTTCCTGCCCTCTTTCTTTCATTTTTGGACTAAAATTCTTTTCTTTGGGATTGTCTGGGGCTAGTAAGCATTTATTAGTGAAGAAAGCATGTAATACCAGTTATATTTAATTTGGTAAAATTCTTATATTGGTTGAGCTGAAAAGTTTTATCTGTGAGTGTTTTGAGTGGATTTAATAAGAGTAGGAGACAGCACAATAAATTGGTCCAGAAGGATTGATTTCCTTATTCTTACGTATGCATCTCTAATAAAGAGTAATTTTGTCTTTTTATTGAGATTTACTTGCAACAGGGCTTCTGGTACTAATTTTTTCCATAAGATAAATTAATTTTTCACACGCAGAGGAGTAGGATTATATCAATTATCATGCCAAATAAACACCTCAGATTTGTCAAGCGACAATTGAGGGGAGTATGCATTATGTTTCAACCCATAATCACACTCTACTTGGAACTTCTCTGGGTAAATGTACTAGAGTGCATTCAGGTTAGACACAGACTAGCTCAAGCCATTCTGGCTGCTGGCAAGTCCATGTCTTTCTGAGGACTCAAAGCAAGAGGATTTGAGATAAAATTATCATAAAAGCATTTTTACTCAATTCCTTATGAATCCTTTCTTTTTCTTCCACTTTCTCTCTTTTGTTTCAGAAATGTATTTCCTCAAATAAATACACTGTAGAAATTACATGTGCATCTCTAAAATAGGAATTCTTACAAATAATTCATTTGTAGTAAATAGTGAATTGGTAGACAGGTATATGCTTCTTAACTATTAGATAGTGTAAGACTAAGTCATTCCAGTTAACCCTGGAAATTTCCTGGTTTTACTAATAAAAGTCCTGTATCCTAGGGAACCTCTCAGTCATGGGTAAACCAGTGCTGTTGTTTATCCTACCACAAGGTTTAGTGGTTGTATTTGGGGTGGTTTTGCAAACTCAAATGGAAGAAAGAGTGAGAGTAAGGAAAGCAAACTTTAGCTGCTCAGCTGTAAGAAGTTTGTCATATGCAGCTGCACATTTCCTGGTGGGTAACTAAAACCATGTGGCTTATTTCACAAAATGTTCAGAATATTTGCTATAAAGAAGATTTCAAAACTTTCCAGGGAAACAACAGAGACAACACAAAAGCGTACTATTAGTTTTCTTATTCCAAGTGTCCAATAATTAAATAAACTGCAGGTACTAAATTTGAAAATAGATAAAATGAAGTTTATTCATACAGATTGTTTTCACTAATGAGAATTAATAAATTCAAATATAATTGGACATTATTTTCTAATATAAGCTTTATGTGCAAATCTATAACTTTAGCAAATTTCAGGGGATATATTTCTAGTTAAACAGTTTACTGTTGTTTTAATCATGTGAAAGGAAATGCAGTATCATTGAACAGTACCAGTAAAAAAAAATTCATGCTCAGAAAATTCTTAAATTATAGCATCCTATGAAAAATTTCTTTTTAGAAAGATCACAGAAAATTTAATGTTTCAGATTTTTCTAATTAAACAACATTATGTATAATATGTACTTGTTTTATGAAGCACATATACTATTACTAAAATTATTGGTTGAATTTTGAAAACTGTTGAAAATTATGCTCATAAAAATTTAATGTCATGAAATTTAAGTGTGGAATATATGCAGTTTTTTTGAGAAATTACATGGATCCTGGAAAAAGAGATTACATTTAATTTTAGACTCTAATTTTGAAAAAGAGTAGTTTCCTTAAAACAAACATATAGCTCCTCTGTTTTCAGAGCTGAAGTGAGAATAATTCTGCTACTAAGGTATCAGGGCAGGCTTAAGATCACCAGGAAAATTATTGAGAAATTTGAGATAAACAGGCAGTTTGCTCTGCAACAATACCGTCATGTAACCTCATTTTGGATGTTCAATGTAGACTCATGCAGAAGGAGAAGAAAATTGAAAAGATTTGAAGAATAAAATCTTTTGTGATGACAGAAGACTGGATAGTTTCATTTTATAGAAGCGCAATTTTTTTGACTCAAAATATATGAAAAGTAAATAGTTACTGCTTTGAGAAAAAATATGAATAGAACAATTGACGACTACAGCTAAAGGGAAATGGCGGAACTAAGCAAAGGGTCAGTTTGGTAACTATTGAGTAATGAAGCATCTTTTCATTGGACTAAAAAGTATATTAAATTATAAAATTACCAGAAAAATAATGCAAGAGGTATTGTGCTAAGAAGCAGAACAGAAAGAATATATATATATATATATATATATATATATATATATATATAATTTTTTTTTTTTAAGCAGGGATTGAACTCACTACTTCGTGCTTGTCAGGCAGGCACTTATACCACTGAGCCAAATTCCCAGCCCTAAGAATGAATTTTTTGCCAATGATTGTAATTGTTTAACTGTTAAATTGCATATTTTCTATGGAAGAGGCAGAGCTATCATTTATTCTCTTTAAAAGATGGAACAGACCCTATGCTAAATGCATTATATACATGGCCTTATAAAATACTTATATCACCTAGGAAAAATGAAGACAAGTATTTGGCATGATTTTAATCTCCCAAAAGTTAATCACATCACAAATGGACTGGAAAAATTTTAAAGTTAGATTTAGTTTTTTTTTCCTGTGAAAAGACTTTTTAAAATTATATTGAATAGCTTTATTAAATCAATCAAGTCAATGCATAGTCAGGACAAGAAAATATTTTTTTTTTCTTTTGGATGGAGAGTAAGGTATATTTACGTTTCAAGTTTCTTTGATGGTGATTGTATTTGACTCAATAGCTTTAACACTGAATATACACATTTAAGCATGGTGTAAGACTTATTATTGTGCTAATCCAACTTGTTTTATTGATTACAGTGTATTCTGTACATATTCAGAAATTTGGAGCTAAACAACCACCTCTCTTTTAGATATGTACCACAAAGTCTAGTACAATACTAGTTGCACAAGAAATCCCTAAGACATTTTTGGAAAATCTCAACTACAAATTATATAAAGACTGGTTTAGAGAAGGGACTTGAGATCTTGCTAGCTTCTGTCTGTGCTTATATTCCCCTTATGTATTTTGTCAACCTAAGCAGTGATTTAGATTTCAAAACCTTTCCTTGTTATTCCTCTTTGGTAAAGATTTTTCTGATCATGCACAGATTTCTGAATGACTCAGATAATGTAATGCAGCTCAGCTCCCCATCTTCAATACTGATTTTTAGCTGTGAAAAATCAAGATCCTGGGTTCTAATGTCAGATGTGCTTGAATTTGAATCCAGGCTCTAGGATTGTCTAGCCCACTGACTTTTGTAAATTACTCTTTTGAGCATGGATCTCTTCATCATGAATTCTTTTTGATGGGCATTTGGTGACCTAAAAAACTTAGAATTTTCTGATAAAAAGTTAAAATCATTGTAAGTAGTGGTGGCACTGACTTATAAACAAATTTTATGACCCATAGCAGCATATTACAGTAGTCTTAAAAAATGGAAGACCCAACATGATTAGCTTTCCGTGTGCAAGGCAGTATTTTTGCAATATATCTCCACTCAATTTTAACCTATAAAATAGGTACAAAAGTTTTAAGTATGGCATGATGTATTAGACAACATTAAATTAGCTAAGGCTTCTGGATTGAAGCAAACTGAACAGAAGATTAACTCATGGTTGGTATCTTCCCTTTGACTTTCATTATTTTCAGTACACACTCCTCATTTGATAGATGCTCAAATTAATTTTTTTCTAATGGGCTACTTGATGCAAGTCCCCCCTTTTCTGTCTTCTTTGGTGGAGGACTCCTTGATAAATTTTATGTTCTCTTCTGCTATATCCCTTAACTACACACTGTCGTATGCTTTCTTCTCCGCAAAAGAAATTCCCATAGGTAAATTTTCTTCTAAGCAAACTTCTTAGATTTTTTTCCATTGCAATTTTTCTTTTCTCTGATTGGCCTTTGTTTCTTTTCCAAGATATCTGACCTCCTCCAGGTGAACAGAGGTGGGCTGGCAAGGAAGGGGATCAATAGAATTAAAGGGAGTGTCTTGGGTTAGAGAACTATACTGTAATCTGAAACACATCTCAACAAACTAATTCCCACTCAGAGCACAAGGTCTGTGACTCAGAAAAATGATAAAATCATTTCTAAAGGTACCTGTGTCAGCGGAAATGGAACTGATATCTGAGCCCCATTTGTAACCCCAAGTCAAAGGATCTCTCTGCTCAATCTCCAGGAGTTTTCTGTGCACCTTGCTGTGCTGGAGTCGCCGTTAGCTCCAGTTCAGAACCGCGCAGCTGCAGCAGCCCTGGAAAAGGAAAGGAAACAAAGCCACGCAACTCAGCACCAAGAATGATAATGACCTGATTTAGGCTTAAATAATAACACTCAGGGACACGTTCCTGGCCTGGAGAGTGATTACAGCAACAGACTCTGAGGATTTCTGAAAGTAACATTTTGTATGGAAGCCAAACAAATTCACTGAATTCAATGCTGATGAATATTTTAAGCTGGACACACACACAAATATTTCCTAATGTCTTCCTTTTTGTGTGTGTGAAAAACACACAGCCAACAGGAAGGGCAAATGAGTATTATTTAATGAGTGCTCTAATGTGCCACTTAGGCACCTTAGGCACTTTAACTTATGCTATTTTATTTTCTCCTAACAAACACTCAGAGCAGAAAGTTATTCTAGCCTGACTTTTTTTTTTTTTAAGAAAAAGAAACCAGGTCAAGTAATTGAGTATATAGTATGTCCCAAATGCAAGAAATTTTACATTAATAATATGTAACATTTAGTAATGAAATAAAAAGTAATTCTATCATTTAATACAAAAATCTAGTAAAAGACAGAAAGAAGAAAAATTATAAAATTATCTCACATAGGAATATATAGACACAAAAATCTCCTTAAAGTCTCAATCCAAGTATATTGACTTATTTTTAAAACTGTAATATATTATGAAAGAGTAGTATTTATACTAAAAGCATGATTTAATCCAAAGAGAAGATAGCAGTGTGAATCATAATAATTATTTGTCATGGAAAAATATAATCAATAGAGAGGAGGTTCATAAATTTTAACATGCATTTATGATTTTAGGAATAGAGAAACAATATATTTAATGTGACAAAATTATAAAGGAAATTATCCTTGCTGGTTTAGTAGCAATATTTTCTTTACATTTTATAATTATTAAAACATGCTACTTCACTAATTCTGTGAAACATGATATAGGCCAGACACTGGCAAGTTAAAATAAGAGAAGCAAAGTAGCATTGTGATGGAAGAAAAGAAACAATTTACAAACACACACTCACACACACACACACACACACTCTGCATCATAGCACTCAGTGTTTTATACCTTGTTTGGATCTGTCTGACATGAAAATAATTTCTTTATAAAAAGTCAAGCCTTTTATTCTGATTGCTACAACTACTTCTCTAGAGACAGAGAACTGTAGCAGAATGACCCTAAATTATCAGAACTAATGAGAGAGTTCAGAAAGCCTTCTGGACATATTAGCATAAAATAATCATTTGCACCCCCTTTTAAAAACAAAATTTTATTTTAAAAAGATTCTATTCAAAATGACATGAACAGTGAAAATGTAGGAATAAATCCAGAAGAGATTAATGAACAGTATTAAGACTTTTTCATAAATGGCATAAAGAATCCCCCCAAAGGAAAAAAAACATATAATCATATTTATGTATGATAAGAATTTGTATCATAAACATAGCAATGCTTCTCAAATAACCTACATGTTTGATTGCAACACCGATCAGTACAAAATATATCTGTGGATATCAACAGATAGTTTTAGATGATCCACATAGTGGAGACACTTTAAAAGAAACATAATAGTTTATTTGAAACTTTATCAAAGTTTTCCATAAGCTATAGTATCAAAGCAGTGGCATGGAAGAATGGATACAAGAATAGGAGCCTAGACATAAATCCAAGGACACTAAGAATCACATTTAATGCCAGAGAGAAACAATGAGCCACTCATTAAACAGGCTCTGAGCTGTAACATGCCATTAAATAAACCCTGAATCATGCAGGATTATGATAAGGAAAAAAGAAAACATGAAGAGAAAGAAGAGGAGGCAGCAAAGGAAGAGGAGATTCCTTGAGATTCAAGGAACATTAGCAGTTATCTATCCTGACTTGTCCTAGAAATTAAAAATCAATGGGCCTATAGAGTAAAGTTCTTAAATTAAGATTGTGTTACTATCAGGTCTGAAACCAGGATTCCAGATCCTTAGTCCCCGATTTTCCAATTGTAGTATTTATTTCAGCCTCTGGGATGAAGAGGCTCAGTTTGACTTACTGGAAAATAAGTACATCTCTTTCAGTATTTCAGTGTATCTAAGTCATTTGATTTCTCTTTTTCTCAATTTTCTTGCTGAGGTGGAATAAAGGTATATCTTACAATACTTTAGGGGGAATTAAATGAGATTACAAATAAAATTTACTCTGTATACTAGACATTAAAATGTTGATTTCCTTCTTTGGAACTGTAAGAAAATAAATTTGTTTTTTCTCTGTTATGATTCAGAAAAAAAATGAAAAAAAAACTGAATTATGGGATGATTCATGGGATGGCTTTCTACCGAGGATCTCTGAACTCTGTCTTACATTTCTGTGAGCAAAGGAACATTTCATGATCTCCATGACGTCAACTGAAACTAATTCATTCTCAGTCCATAAAGATGGTTATTCATAGATTTTTCCACTTTGGTCTCTGAAGGAATAAGAGCCCTGTTACACCAAGAAGATATTGAAAATTGTGTACTGTTCTAGTTTTTGATATTTTCAAAAACAAAATAAAACAAAACAAAAGTCTTAACAACATAAATGGATTGTTCATCTCTGCAGAAGTCTTTATCTATGTTTTTTCTTTTCTCTCTAAATAATCTGTCAGGATTGAGGTGTGTCAATTATATAAGCACAAGTACATTTTTGAATGTCTCATTCCCTTGAGTATCTTCCTCTTTCCTGTATATTTATCTTTTCCATTATAGGTTTGACAAGAAACCATCATAAATATTTGGAAACACTACAGAAAAACAACCTGAGTTCCCATTAACCAATTAGCCACATATTTCTTTGGTCACACCCAGGCTTTGTACAAGTACACCAAAGGACAGGATTTTCTTTATTTTCCTTTTCAACTTCATGGTAAATTGACAGATATTATATTGCTTTTACACTCATTACTTTTTCCCAAGGAAAAGAGTAATATCTCTTAATTACTCTTTTGCATTGCAATGGTTAAAATTGTGTCTATTTGAGTAAATAATGCCCAATGAAATTGGCTTAGCATAATTCTGCATGTAGAAGACCCCTCATAAGAAGGATTACAGCCAGAATAGTATGGAACAAAAACAAAGAAGGAAGGCCTGCTCCTCTCTCCTGTGGAGGAGCTCCAGTCTTCACCTTCACCTTGAACTGCATCTCCTGATTTCTAGCACAGACTTTATGGCCTCCTAATAGAGATGCACAGGTGACTACACTGAACTCTAAGCCTTCCAATGGATTCTTCAACTGGATTCTTCAGAAACCCACTGCAGACAGACTTTCTGCACTCTTGTACCCCTACTCTATAGGTGGCAATTTTAAGCCAATCTTGTCATTTCGTGTGTATTTGTATATCTTGTATTAAATCTGTTTTCTCTAGAAGACATTGACTGATACATATATCTTAATAGTGTGTAGTCCTTTATGTAACTTCCCAGTGATAACTGAAGTGTTCCCTATGTTGTTCCAAGGTTAACCAAGTATCTATATTTGAAGAGAATCCAGAAACTCAGTTAATTTTATTTTTCTAAAAGTGTTGAGATGGCTGTTTATTTAGAAAGATTAATTTTACAAGGTTCATCAATTTGAGACATCCAGAGTCTCAGTGGTTACCACCAAAAACCAAACAAGAAACTGTTAGTTTGAGATACTATAAGGATTTTATTAGTTGCACCCTATGTAAGAGGATATAAAGCTTCAAACTTGTACAAAGCATCATTTCCATGACCCCTGTAGTTAATCTTTGACATAATTTTTGAGTTTCTGATATTTTGTCTTCAATTCATATAATTACTAAAAATATGGCATGCTTAGAAGTAAGGAAATTTGAATAGAAATAAATATGATTTGATATTATATTTACAACAGTAAATAGTGAAGCTAAATCAGAGAGGAATGGGAGTTACAGGAAGAGAGAAAAGAATGAATGAGATTGTGGGATACTATAATGGTCAGAGGGAGGAAAATTTTTCCTCAAAACCATAAAGTTGAATTTAGGGTTAAGGTTATAATTAACAGAATCTCTAGTGAGGCTTTGACAACCATGCATGCTCTATCACAGGAACAATTTTTGGAGATATATGAAAATAGAAAAGAAAACATATCATTGTACCTGTCTTTAGTGTCACCATTCTAAAAATTTCCTTTTGGGATGGTGGTGAACTTTTGTCATATTTCTTTTTCTTTCCCTCTGTTTAAGCCTATTTATTTATTGTAGTTATAATTTCTGTAAAACTGTGTCTATTTCTCCATCAAGTGACATTTTATTGTTTTTTTCACTGTCATATATGTATGTCATGTATTATTTAATATACAATGCATTTCATATACAAGCAGTCATCTTTTAGACAGAGTAGAGTTTTTAATGGCAAAACTTATAAAAAACAAGACTGGAATTTGAGGTAGCAAGATATTCACAATGAATTAGCAATGTGATTCTAACTATAGAGTTCCTAGAATTTTAAAAACAATAGCCTCATAGCTAATTAAAAATTTCTGTATTATATCCTCTGCTAAAGCCATTAAGTACTAATATATTCATGTTCCCAAAGAACTATAAAGTTGAAAAAAAAAACTTTTATATTTTGAGTTCATTGGCTGGGACCCTATTAATGAGATTGATTGAGGACATATTAACAACAGAAAAAGAAAATATTTATTAACGTGAGTCATACATACATGGAGAAGTTCTTTGTGGTGAATAACTCAAAAGGTAGAAAACCACTTAATCTTAATTATCAACTTGACTGGCTTAGGAAACTTCTAGAGAGGTGATTTGGTCATGGGATTAATTAATTGACGTTCATACTGACGGTACTGTTAGGGGGCAGGCACAGTTGGTGAGGCTGGTCCCAGGACAGTGTGGATTTGCAAGAGAACCACTCACTGGCAATCTTGCCTGGCCCTCTGCTTCCTGGCTGCCACGAGGTGAGTACCTTTTCTCCACCATGTCTTTCCAAACAAGCATGGTAACCACTGAAAGCGCCAGATAAGAACCAAATCTTTAAGTTTCTGGTGTCAGAAAAAAATTTTCCTCATAAATGGAAAAGATGAGCTATACAAGTGGCTAGAACTTGGGTTTGTACAGCATCTTAACAAAAGAAGAGTAATTTTTTTACAGAAGTGATAAGAGAAAGGAAAAGGATTTGGGACTTCTAGGGATAGTATGTTGTGAGAAAATACATTGAGAAGTTAAAGGTGAACAGTAGTTTGATTTACTAGTCACTACTTAGTAAGGCTTGTTTATGTGAGTTTTTCTGGGTACCATATCACCTCCTCTGAATTGGCTACTTCTTCCAGCCTACTATGGGAGAGGAGTCTTTTGCAGGAAGAATTAATATTTTATTTTCAGGCAGATGACAAAGGATAGAGATCTTCTCTCTGACTGATGTTTTTCAGTTGCCTTTGCCCTAAAATAATACTATATCAGAGTAGTGTACACAGGGGTAACATACTCTGAACCCTCCAAAGGAGGCATAAAAGCTCTTACCACTTATATCTACATGTCCCCACAAAGCCCCATGTGCTCATAGATGGAGCTTTTCAGAGGTGGCTGAATCTAAGGAGTGTGAATAGAGATTAAGGGCATGTAATAACTAAATTAGTCCATTGTTTTAGCTAAGTTCTATATATGGTTTATAAGAATGCCCACTCTGGGTGTGAGGTTGTTGCATGAATGAAATAAAAGGAAAAGGGAGGCTCAGTGGAGTGGCTTTACTGCCATGCTATAGAATATTTTTCCTCTGCAATCCTACCTTGCCCTGGAGCTAACTTCCCATGAATTGAAACCTGCAGAAACTGTGACTTGAAATAAACCTTTCCTCTTTTAACTTGTGGGTGTCACATATTTTGACCCTGCAACAAGAAAGTAACTAAGACAAAAACTTTATGAGATATTTGAAATTTTAATCATTTTATAGATCAGATTCTAACTACAAATGTATCTCCACATGTAAATAAGTTAGTTAATGAGACCAATTGGATTCAGAACCTAAGCTGTGGAATACAGAAAATTGGTAGTGGCTCTTTTAAAGATCTGGGGGTTATTTTGAGGTGCTCAAAGGGGAATTCGGGTAATTAAATATTGTGCCACTCTACCAGAAATTAAATATTCACTTTAGTTTGACCAACCAAATTAACAAGCCCATAAATGTGTTTGCTGCAAGCTAGAATAATATCATCTCTGAGTAAGATGATTAAATTAAACTATTTAGAGATCATTGTCAAATATAACTTTATTTAGTTAATAAAAATTCTAAAGTAATTTTTTAAAAAAAATGTGCTCAATGATACACAACTTTTGCCAATATAGACTTCTTTCATTGACAACTTAAAACCTAATAGCCATAATGCTAGTTTATTTTATTATTTTCTAAAAAGTATTGCTTTCAATGTTTGATTAATGCAGGTATTTCAGGAAATAGCATAAACTGGAAATTTTCCTTTTAAAGAAAAAATTGAGCATTTAATCCCAAACTCACAGATAATGTGTCCAACAGTTTTCCTTTGAACTCAGGCTGCTTTTGGGCATTTCTCTACACTTTGGCATTTTTCTCTCCAGTTTAATTGTGTATCACATTGTAATGTGCTCAGGTCTGTCTTAACAGTGCTGTGTTCTAATTATCTCATTTTGAGTGAATTTCTGGTTTTTGGTGGTTTTGGTTCAGATGCTTTCAGATTGATCCTTGTGTCACATCATGTGCAAAATTTGATTACTGCTTTATTCAGTTCTATGAGATCATTAATAAGGGAAGAAGGGAAAACAAACAGGCTTACACTGCTCCTGTCCCTTACCTCCTTCACCTCCAGCCAACTCTCCTTATGTATAGAAACAGCCATTTATCACTAGCCCCGGTTTATGTTCCAGGAGTTGCCCTTGCTGTGTGAACATGGCTCACCTCCATGTGTCCCTCTGTTTGCCTTATGTAAACTCATAGGAAGAACCACACTGGGCACTTTGGTTAATCCAGCACTAACGGTTTCCTCACAATTTTGTTGGGTTAAACTCAATGGCTACATGACTTCACATGTGCATTGCTAGGGCCCAGAACCCTGGACACTCAAATGTATTTTTCATGAGGTTCAAAACTGTGGACATTTTGAATTTCTAGTTTATTTTCAGTGACAATAATAAGTTCTGGTGCACTGAGTTTTTTTTTTTTTTAAATTTTAGTTCATTAAATAAATGTCATTAAAAAGTCCATGTCTTTCAATGGTTCAGACTTCAATGGGAAATTGTACTTTATAACTTGACTTCTTCATGACAATCGTCAGCACATAATGCATCCATAGTTTTCCCTGATGAAAAATGAGTCAGGGTCCCTCATATATGGCCAATAGTATACACGCACAGGCAAACTCACTGTCACCTGTATCTTCAAAGGGGCTTAAAAGTCAGTTCCTTCAGAAAACCTTTCCTAAACTCATCCCCTGATAGCTATGACAGTTTCCTTGTCTGTTATATCTGATCTGCTCTTGGACACATTTCCTTTTCAGCACACAAGAAACACAACACACAAAGTACTCATGGATAGACTGTTAGCTTTTGAGTCTATCCATGTCATATTGTTTACTGTAATCTCAGTGCCTGGTGCAGTACTTTAAGATCTAGTAAGGAAACCAAATGATTATTGTTAGGATTAGAACTAACATTTGTAAGCTTAGGATTCTTTTCACCATGCCGCCATTGCCACGTCACTTTCACTTTACTAGTTTATAGAAAATGTTTAATCCTGTTTTTCCACAAATCTTGAATTCCTTATTTCATCATCTGCCTTAAGAATTCAACTGTGAAACCTATTTTTTTAAGTACTGTATAAAGTTATTCTGAGGGTAATTAGTAGGTGTTTGCTAAGTATTGTGTTCTTTTGATGTCTTGACTCTCTTTAAGAAGCTACTATGGTAAATCTAGGCACATTAATAAACTGCATGTTGTTAATATGGATTTAGATATAATCCCAAGCATCAAACAATTTTCTTCAATATCATAGTTTACTCCTTGTTTATGAAGCAAATGTCCAAATACTACTGACAAATAAGTAGTCAGATTCACACTGTATTTATAAATTACTGACCACAAAAATATTTAACATTATATATTAGAACATAAGGTATTTCCATAAAATTATTTAGGATTTAATATGTTTCACATCAAAGCACTTTTTAATCTCTCACCCCTCCATAGTATTTTGGATGATACTGGTAAACAATTTGAAAATCAAATAATGTTATTAAAGTAGCAAGTGAATCATTTGGTTTTAATTATTCTTATTGTGTCAAAGAAAACATTTTAAAGTTCATATGGTATTTATGTCTTGCCAATCTTTATTTGAAGAAGGAAGAAGAGAAGGAAATTAAGAGGAATCAGAAAAGAGAAAGAAGAAAAATAGAAACAATGAGAAAGAAGAGAGAGAATAAAGAGTCTCTACCAGTTGGACAGAGTTAGAGAAATGTAGGAGTCAAGCTAAAACTGTGTGTGTGTGTGAGAGAGAGAGAGACAGAGAAAGAGAGACAGAGACAGAGACACAGACAGAGAGAGACAGAGAGAGTCGCATTGTAGTTATTTCCATACTACTCTTTATTCATAGGGACCAACATATAAGTAATATAAAATTCACTTTTAGGATTAGTTCTTAGTAATGTGCACCAAAAAATGTATTTCAATGATATCGATACTAAGTCTATATCCAGGAACTAGGCTTATCAGAGCTCAGGAAATCACTGAACAAGTAATAATGGTGAGTAACTGAATCTACTTGTTCAAGAAATCAAAGCCTTTGATTCTTCATTCAAGGACTCTTGTTTGACATGCAAGGGAGTGTGTGAAATACTCTTAAAAAGAATATTCTGTTCCAGTGACTTTTGTGATAATCCCACCATATGTTACTATTTTGGAAAACTCACTAGAGGGATGAAAATATCAAAGTAGGCATATGTTTTTATGAAAGTTTCTGAAAAGTGTGTTTATTTTGACTTATGTCTAAATTAGATTCCTAACAGCTGAATGAAATGTAAATTAGTTGTTTTGTTGCAGAAGATAGACATTCTACAAAACATGGTTTCAATCATCTCAGAATTGCCTTATTTCCACTGTGGTATGAACACACTGATATGATAACTCTTCAAACAGAAAGGAGTGAACACTAGTAAGAGTTCAAGCAATCAAGAAATGCAAGTGCTTTCACACTTCAGGATACTTCACCTACCTGTTTCTAGGACCAGAATATTCTCTGCTTTTCATGTCTCTTTTCTTTTCAACTTGCATTTCTGAAAGACTACTTAGGTATTTTTAATCGTTAAGAGAGTATGAACTAGTGATCTAGCTCAGACTTCTTCATCTGCAAGAAAATTAAATTAGCTCCCACTTGAAGCCTCTCCAGGCCTCTCTAGTGTTGCTTGGTGAGATCTCTCAGTAGAGACTTTTAGATTGCTCTGTATTATTTTCCTTTCGTAGGACTGGTAAAAAGGATAATAAATTAGAAAAAAAAAACATGGACTTGGAGACTTGGTTAAGTATTTAAGGTTGCTGCTGTCATTGAATTTTAATTTCCTTGAGGACAAGACCATGTCCACTCTTTGAACCACTTTCCTTTCATGCAGTGTGTGGCTCATAGCAGAAATGAGCAAGAGCTTCATTATTTTGCAAAGGTCTTTACAATTCCACAGGAACCATGACCAGGAAAGCACAACATCACATTGGAAAGTGTTTTGGACTTTCTAAACTGTTGGAAGTATGCAAAAACAGTTGAAACTTTGATACCTTTCTCACTGGTGGTATACTAGGGGCTTTACTTGAGAATATGAGAGCAACCTGACTCCAGTTTTCTGCACCTGAAACACCATTACTTAATATACAGAAAATGATCTAAATATTTAGGAGCCTAGCAACAAACATGACCTATCAGTTAATATATAAAATTATGGATTTAGAAGTTACAAACTTCATGCTGGGGAGGGTAGATAAAGAAATATTATGGATTGGCATAGCAGAATGTTTGGTAGCTTTACCAAGTGAAGATAAAGAGCGACAAATTTAACTTGATTTTCAGTTACATAACACACATACACAAACAGAATATTTCATGCACTAAGAAAATCATTATTTATTATAAATGTAAAATTCAAGTTTAACTAGTTTTGAAAGATTAATGCAGGCATATTTAAATTTTAAAGAATGTAATTTTTAATGTTCAAGATTTTCTAAATTAGTTTCAAACTGTAAAATATTGGTGTCCTCCAAGAAGGGCAGGAGAAAACATAAGTTATTAGTGCTTGCAAGAGAAGAACATACTTGATTGCCTAAAGTGGAAAGTTCACAAATATAAGTGAATAGATGATTTTTGATTAACTAAAATGAACTTTTCTTTTGCTAGGATCTGACCATTCACTCCAAATTTGGTTTCATTTTGTCTAAATAGGAACTCACTCTGAGATATGAGTATAAGGACATTTTTGGTTATTTTGGCACTAGATAACTTGCTTTTCATCAGGTGCCTCTGTGATGTGATGCAGTAAATATAAAACTAGAACAATATAGACCAGTGAAATCTTATCTAAAATATGTTTGTATTCAATAAGCTTTAGCTACATATGAAACACGGGAAGTGTATCAACTGGAGTGTGATTAGAGATTAGGAGGAGAGAAAAGGAAAGCTTTTGGGAGGGATATTTACTGGAGAAGCTTGTGAAGAAGAGATTTAGTAGTTCATTTATTGTATGGTAAAATTTCTTTCTGAGTTGCAAGCATTGGCAGGAGTAATCTGCCCATGTGTGCCTTACTATTTGCAAAATGACTGAGTAGAAATTAAGAACATTCAATGCTTCAATTATCTTGTAGTTTGGACATTAAGTCACCTGTACCTGGAATTTATGGAGGTGAACTAAGGTCTATTTAGTCATATAAGCACTGCACAAGTGAACTAGGCAACTGTGGCACACAGAACCATGTAGGACACAGTTTGATTTTCATGAAAGCAGAATGAATTCTTCATTTGTCCTAGCCCTGAGTTTAAATTATCATTATTTGTAACAAATGGGGAGAATTTTATCCTTGCAGTGGAGAATTTTGTTGAGAATTTGGAATTCTACAAAATTGATATGTTTATATATGAAAAGTATAAGTTGTATCTAAGCAATTTAGGTTAGAAATTTTGGACTAACCATATTTGGTTGCATAGCAAGATACAGAAGTATCTTGCTTTGCTTAGCCTATGCCTGAGATGTTTCCACAGTTTGAGATGTGTTTTCATGACAAACCTTTAGAAGAAGCTACTGGATTTTTCCACTTTACAGATTAGTATTCTGAGGTAGTGAAGCTTGAATAATTTGCTGTATCATATCTGAGAAAAAGTATGGTGTTCATCACCATGTTCCTGAGGTGCCCTTTTGGATTCTGAAATATTGCCAAGTCAAGGGGAAATTGTAAGTTGCCTTCATTGGACTGTCAGGCTAGTTTTAAGTGAAGATACTGGTAATGGTGTTTTGTTTTGTTTTGTTTGTTTTTGTAGAAACTGCTCTCTGGCACATATACTGCACTAAATTAACTACTCTTTGGAATGCTGGTTATACAATGGAACAAAGCAAGCCAATGATGCCATCGCTCATGTAATTAAAACTACAAGTCCTTTCCTTGTGATAAGCAGGTACAGAAGAGAAGATTGTACAGAGGATAAGTGACAAGAGTACAGATCATTCTCATTGGCATCCCTAGAAATGAAGGTGCTTCTGTCCAACTCTACACCCCTGAACATCCAGTCAACTGCTGGACTGCGATGTGCTTCTCATAGATACTTTGGGGCTAATAAGTCTCAGGAAACCCACTCTCTCACAAACCATTTCTGGAAATAATTTTCCAATCTTACAGGAAATTTACTTCCTTCTTTGGACCAAATATTGGCTCTGAGTCCCTGGCTAAAAAGCAAGAGAAGCAGAAATTTAATAACACATTGGCCCCATTGCTTCTTAAGAATGAATTGTCTTTCTTATTTATTTACTTATTCATGGGTGGAGTCTCATCATCCCCTAAAATTCTATTTGAATTTTAACCATGATGCATCCTGGACAAGACAAACACTTACATATTCCACTTAGTCTTATACAAGAAAATTATACCAAACCCGAATTGATAGCAGCCAGCAGTGTCCCAAAATGTGAGTAGAGAAAGAGGTCAATAAGAATTCTGGCAAAAGAGCAAGACTCTACCTCACCTTCAGAAGATTACAGCTGTGAATAAACAGAGTCAAAGAGTGACAGATATCTAAGTTTCAAATTATGCAATGGTACAAATTTTCAGTATTTTCATGTTGAAAAAACAAAACTGTTTCTGGCATTTGAGATTCTTGTTGTTACTGTTCTTTATTTTGTTTTTAATACTGTAAGGTCAATGAATTGTGAGACAAATTCAATTCTTAAGTTAATTGACTTTGACCTAATAATAACAATAGGAGTCGTCTGAATTGAGTTGTGCTAAGCTAGCGTGGCATGTTTGTTTGTTTGCTTGTTTTTCCTCAATTTCAAGGGAAATCTGGAGTGACTGATTCTATGGGTCATTTATTCACTCAATTACTTATTTAATGTATCTCTTTGTTTTTATTTTTAAGACAGGGTCTTGCTGTGTAGTCCAGACTGGCCTTAAACTCATCATGATCCTCCTGTCTCAGCCTCCTGAATGTGGGAACTACAGGCTTGTGCCAATACACCTGGCTTCTACACGCCTTTGAGAAACATGTCGCTAATACAGGCTCACGCTGGGTGAAGAAGATCTAATCAGACAAAACTGTCATATTTATTTCTAGGTCCTAAAGAAGCTGGTGGTACAAGTTTCATCTGCAGTCGCCTTTCTAGGAATCGAAATCAACATAACCAAGTTGAATGCACCTTTTGACCTATGTTCTTTTAATACAATGTTAGTGAAAGCCTAAGCTAAATAATCAGACCAATCAAAAATACTCTCTTTATTATGAATAACAAGTATTTAGTGGACATACTTTCTCATAAAATGATGTAATTTTTATTTAAAACTATATTGCTTGATTTTTTGCCTTTTTATAGACACAAAATATAGAGCTTTGATGATCTCTTTGAAAACTCTGTACAGACAATGACATGGCGGGTGTTAGCTCAGTAATTTCCTGCTCTGTGTAGATGATCACCGAATATGATGCACTTCACTTGCAGGATAAATACCAGTTGTTTTTGGTGGGGGTGGGATTCATTTGAGGTCTGAGACCTCTGAGGAGAAAGGACAAATGGAACATCATATAACATTTATTAAAAGTCCTTTTTCTCCCTATTTAGGAATTCTTATTTTTGAGTCATGCACAAGATATTTTATGTAAAAAATGGGAAATAATAAGGCTCAGAGAGATTAAACAACTTGCTTAATATTACACAGCAAGCTAATATTAAAACTAAAATGTAAAAGTTTTGTACTTTTCCTTTCCCCTAAAACACATCACAGAATCTATAAATCTTCATTTAAAGGAGTCTTGCAAGACACAAGGTCTCACAAATGCCAAAGTTAGTGCTACGTCGATTTAGAATCACAAGACTTCTCACTAAAAGATCATGTATTAAAAAATATACCGACCTAGTAAATAAATGGCACAAAACCTGGAGTAAAAGCAATATAATTACACTTGTTATCATTTGTATCTGGCAACTTTCTGGCAAACAGCTTAGTATTACTTTAGCCCATTTCCCATCATGAGGACAAAACCACAATTTAAAGAAGGAAAAGTTTATTTCAGCTCAGTTTCAGTCTGTAGTTGGTAGACTCCAAGACAGAAATGGGGTGGCAGAGAGGCAACGAGGGGTAAAAAGTGCTCACCCAGGGCACGCAGGACACAGAGAGGGAAGGATCCTGGGGTAGGGGTAAACCTCTCTAGGTGTCATGCCCTCAGTGAGCCATGTCCAATCTCAGACCCCACCTCTTTTCAGTGCATTAGATTATTTAACTCAAAAAAAAAGGAATTCCCTGACAAGCATAACACTCCCATGATGGAATCTCTTTGGATTAACTGAAGTATTTTGCAGAGTATTTTATTTTATTTACTTATTTTTGAGACAGGAGCTTACTATGTAGTTCAGGCTGGCTTTGAACTCATTTATTATAGAGCAGGCTGGCCTCAAACTCACTGTGATTCTCCTACCTCAGCCTCCTGAGTGCTGGCATTACAAGTATGTGCACCATACCTGACTCTGGTGGGCATTTTAGATTTAACCTTCATACATGTCTCTGAACAACTTTTCTCCTAAAATTTTGCTACATTTACATGCAATTTTTGATTACTTCTTGTTTTTCATACTGACATTAGTAGCATAATTATTATTAGACTATAAGGACTAAATCAGATTTTCCTCTAGAATACATAACACATTTTTAAAAGGATTATTGATGTCTTAGTTTCCCACACTCAATTACCAGTAACATGTAAATATTTAGTATGATCAAATTTGTTGAAAATTCTGTGAATTTACTTTAATGTAAAAGTTCAAACTTTTAAAACATTTCTAATTTTTTCTAAAAACTAATTTGAAATGTTCTATACACTTAAAATACATTGAAAAAATCATCTATCTGTATAGAAATCTATAGGTTGTGCAATTACTCTACTTTTGGACCAAAAAATTCCATTTTGATTAGCTATTGAAAAGCAATGAATTATTTCTTTTTTATTGTGAATATATAAAGGATTGAAAGATTTTCATAGACTTGCTTTCTCCTACTTCACTATCTATATAAAAGTGCCATTTGGCAGTGCTCCATGGGCATGTTCTTATAGTGTCAAGACCTCTGCACTCACACTTTATTGCCACAGACTTGGCTGTAAGCACAGCAGATACAAACCTTCCACGAGTGACTGAAACACAGCACAACTAGAATTGATGAAATCAAAGACAGAAATAACTGTGATGCACTTCATTATAGACCATTAAGATAAAATGTATTCCAAGTACAATTTGTTCTTAATAAAACTGCCAACATGTTAGATTTCTAGAAATACTATAAAAATATGTAATCTTCTAACAAGACCACGACCAAAACCACTCACACTAAAGCTGTGGTAAGTAAAGTGAATCTTTGTTTGCATGACTTCATATTCAGTAAAGTGCATTATATAACACAATCAAATGAGAAATTTGGAGCTAAATTGAAGAATTTTGAGAAGTGAGCTATTCTTCCCAAGTTGAACCATTATTTGCTTTCCTGCACCTTTATATTTTTTATTATATTCGTGAAGTAAAACAAAGATATTTGCAATGCTTAACTTTATGAGTAAGAATTTCCCAGTTCAGAATAGTTTTCTAGTGAAGTCATTCAAATAGAAGACCACAGTAATACAGCATATGAACTGGAAGTATTGGGGTTTGGGATTCCTTCCCTGAGTCCATATCCATGATGTGTCCAATAATACCTGCAGGATACAGTTTAATTTTTCCAACATAGATATGAGACCAAAGTTCTGACTTCTCAAACCCGAATCCTAGCCATTTGATGGTTTCTTAAAAGCATAAAGTCAAAACTTTTATCTTTTTATAAAAACGCCAATATTGCTTACTCAAGCTAGTTTTTCTGTACAATTTCAAGCTTAGTGAAATTTCACATTAGCACTGATGCTGCCATGTGCCACCTAGGCCTGCATGGGGGCACTTGGAGGGGTGTGCTGTGGAATGAAATTTATGGTTTGTGTTATGGAACATTTTAAATAATTAGACCATTAAAGTTTCTAGAAATCTAAGATTTTGGGTTTGGGAGCACTTGACCCTCCAAATCTACCCCACCAGCCTTGTTACCTTGCTCTTCTTTTTGTTCTGGCTCATTTGCTTCTCATGCTAGTTCCCCGTCATCAGATCTCTCTGACTGTTTTTTAGAAACGGGGTAATTTGTTTCCTTATTGTTATGAGATATTTGGTACCATGTAGAGAGGTATCCTTAGTAGGCAGTGTACTTTACTAAAGAGCTGTTCTCAGCAGAGCTCCATTTGCTGCAGGAAGAAGTTATTTCACTTATTTGGGGAAGAAGCATAGTTTGCTTTTTACTTAAAATAACATGCGAGCGTGCGTGCATACACACACAATTAAATTCCACTACTATATCGTAGCTACAGGTATCAGTCCAGCTCTCCAGATTTCACACTCAAGTTTTCCCAGTTACCTCTAAAACATCTTGATAAAGACATATACCTTTTGAATGCTTACATAAATACTACTTTTAAATAATTTCAGTATTAATATTTGTGTGATAACACTTAAATGTGTTTTTAAATAGTTGCCTCTGCTCCTATTAGCCATAATTTAATTAGTTTCACAATGTCTCCATATCCTGCAGGCTTTAGCTTTGTACTGCAACTCTCCGGGTTTATATGTGCATTTATTTTTGAGCACAATAACTTACTGGCTACATGGAAACATATGGTAATCCAGGTGTAATCTTTCTTGGAAAACTGCCCAAGCAGCTGAATCCCCACCTGGCATTCTGCTTTTGGCTTGTTTTCAATTCTTCCCAAAGTGGACTATTTTTTTTTTCTAGACACAAAATGCCATTTCATATTCATATATTATATATGACAAGAATGACATTTATATGAAGTTGTATCAAAACATAGGTTTAAATATTTCTGTCTATTGAATTTTATACAGATACTTTAAAGAAAAGCATGAGTTCGTACCACTGCCTCATGTTATAAATACAAGTATGTTGAGATGAATTAAATGGATAAATAATATTTAAGTAAAGCATGTGTTTTATGAGTCATATGTGTTATTACTTTGGAGTTTAGGAATATATAATTGTTCTAAGGCCTTAGAAGCTCTTGGATCTGGTTGATGCTAAGAATTACTTAAGATAAAATAGAGAAGACTTTATAAATGACATTTAAAGAAAAATGGATCATTATTTCCATTCATAGAGATTTCCACACTCTTCATTTTTTCTACTAAATGAGAATAGTAAGTTGAAAGCGAATCTCTGATTCATATGACAATTACTTATCAAGTATTTACTAGACATCTGGAATAACATTACTCTATCTCTGGGCATTATTTTACCCTAGCAATGCCCTTTATAGGAAACTATTGTTTCATCTCCTCATTTTTGAATAATAGCAAAGGAGAGAAACAGCACCCTCACTGGATTTAGGTCAGCATCTACTCTCAGCAAACTCTCTTCCTTATTTTTACCTTTAACATTCTTAGCTATAATTGAGTTGAAGGCATTTTTTTTTTGTAAGGGGTACTGAGGATTTTTCTTGTCTATAACAGATAAAACCCCACACCCAAAAACTAAAGAATGAAACATTGAATTTGACTGATATTTTCAGGGGACTTGGTCCGTGGTTGGATGGCTCCCAGACAGAAACAGCATGGTGAAAATGATATGCAAAAACAGCAGAGAAGGAGGAAAATTCCAGAGAAAAGAGTCAGGCTCCCAATACTATGGTCTCTAAGGTCACATGTCAATGTGACCTAAATATGTGCTTTATGAAATCTGCCAGATATCCCAAAATCAATCAAGTTGACACCACCCCTAACCACAACACATAGGTAATAGTTGAGCACTCAGTGCAAATGTCCAAACCCAGACATTTATCCTACTGCAGCTATTTTGATACATACTATACTCTTTCATTTTTTGGCCCAGATTTTAATTCACTTAAATATCTCTTTTTGGGGATATAGAAAAGAGCACAATAAGTGAGCTTCCTTTGAGTTTAGAATTATAGAATATTACAATTATAGAAAAAGGGGATATATTCAATTAAGAGTTGCCTGTACTTGCATTCCCCACTTGTAAATTTACTTAGTGTTCTTAAATGTTCAAAACCCCATTCTTAGCATCCTAAATGAGGTAACTAAATAATATAAGACATTATAAAATTACATTCTTATATTTATAATTTAAGCTTATTTTGAAAGTTAAATATTTTGAGGAGAGCAAAATAGTTTTGTTTCAATATAGGCAATATAGAAACAAAAGAAAAACACCACCACTCACAAAAAGACATTGGTGGGAGGAATACAAGTAAAATTGTTACACAGAGGTTCCCTTTCTTCCCTCCAAATTATATAAGACCACTAACGTACCAACTAGTGTATTCATGATCTCTGATAACTTTCAAGTTTGGAATACAGTGTGAAGGATAATTTATTCTTATTCACTAATACTAGTTTGCTAGAAAATATCTAGAGTTACAACATTGGTACATAGAGTCATTAGATAAATACTAAGTTGCTTTTGTTTTCTTGAAAATTACAGTGAGAGTTTGTTGAAGAACTAACCAAGTGATCTTGGACTCAGAGTTCATGTGTCGTTCTCTCTTTGTGTGTGTGTATGTGTGTGTGTGTTTGTGTGTGTGTGTGGGCTGGGGATCCAACTCACAACCTTGTGTTTGCCAGGTAGACACTTATGATGCTGAGCTAAATCCCTGGCCTTGTGTCATTCTCTTTAGCTCAATTTTCCTATAATGTCTTTTCTTTAATATATGTGACCAATTTAGCTAACTTAGGTACACCTAAACAACAGTCCTGGGAATAATCTTCCCTTACGCCTTTTCCAGGTCCAAACTATCCACTTTCCTTGGTTGTCTGTGAAATCTAATTCAATTCCTAACTTCCTCCTGTGTCTCCTAGAACCATTCTAGCACATCTCCATCTCCCTTAGAAGTCTGCTATTTCAAAAGTTGGTTGCGATCTCCCTATGGGCTGGTCTTTGTTTTTGAATCCTAGGAATCAGTGAAATTTATTTTTAAACTTTCATCCCAAGAGAATTCATAGCAATTTTACATTTTCAGAGGGAGCTAGTCGGGCAGAAAATCTTGTTACAATTCTGGTAATAGCTTAAAGATGTAAAGAAGATAATTCTTCAGATTCTGCCTCTGGCCCATTGCTTCCATGCACATGGGAAAGGGAGTGGGTGAAAGAAAATTGCAAATTGTATAGTTACATTCAGATTCCATCTCAACTCAGTCAACGTGGCTATCATCAAGAATACAAACAACAGTAACTGGTGACAAGGATGTGGGAAAAAGGAACTCTTCTGCACAGATGGTAGGAATGTAAATTAGTATAGTCACTGTGGAAGTAGTATGATGTCTCTTAAGAAACCAGAAATGAATCTACGACTTAATCTAGCTATAGCACTTCTTGATGCATTCCAAAAAGAATTTAAAGTTTGCATATTTCAAACTCGTATAGGCAAGTGTATTTAGGCATAAGCACACGTCACAATAACTAAACTGCAGAAGTAGCTCAGAGCCAGTGATTGCGGTACGTGCCTATAATCCCAGTACTTGGAAGGCTGAGGCAAGAGAATTGCCATAGATTTGAGGGAGCAGGCTGAGTTGCATGGTGAATTCAAGACCAGCCTGAACTGCACAGTTCAGTAAGACCCTGTCTCAAAAAAGAGAAATTAAATGAGACAAAACAAGAGAGAGAGAGAGAGAGAGAGAGAGAGAGAGAGAGAGAGAGAGACCCAAAGAAGTACCTTAGATGTCTAACAACGAATGATTAAAGAAAGTGTGGTGTAATATACAGCGATGTGTTCTTTAGCTATAAATGAAATCATGTCATCTGTGTGAAAATGAATGAAACTGGAAATCATCATGCTAAGCAAAATATTCCAAATGCTGGAAGACAAGTATGCCATGTTTTATTTCAAGCATGGAATGAGAAGGTGGGGGCCTCAGGAAGGTAGGAGAGAGACTAGAAAGGAATAGGAGGCAGAAAGGAGTCATAAGGGACTGAAAAATATCACATTATGCTAGGTGTATGTACCCGTTATGCTGTATAACAAATACGTGCTAATTAAAAAAGAAATAATATATATTTACTGCTGCACACCTGTAACTCATTTAAAAGTCTCACTATAGAAATGTTTGTAACATGTATTCACTGTTTGACAAAAATTACATGCACACTTGTGCACATATGCACATATACACTGTATGTTTTAAATCACTTCTTTCAAATAAGTGATTTAGAGGAACGCCTAGATGCTGCTATGAGGTGGGATAGAAGGGAAATGCAAAAGAGGTGAAAGAGATGCACAGCAACAGTATTCTTGCTTATCTCTTGCAATACAAATTCCATAAATGTTTTGTTTGACTTTATGTTCCTGATAAATAAAATCCTCATTTCTAACTACATTTTATCCTCTGTCCTTAAGCATTTGCCTGAGCTCCCCTTTTCTGGCCAGTGAATAAGGAAACAGGCCCACATCTATGAATTCATTTGCATAACAAAAATCATTTTCCAGTAGTGAACCCTCCTAGGGGTTTTAATTGGAGGATGAGCAAGGTTCATTCACAAACTACTGAGACAGGTAGGTGAGTAGAAAGCAAATGTTAAGTACTCTAATACAGTAGTTCTGAAAGCTCAGTAGCTTGCTGTGTTTGATAGGCTCTGTCACTGTTGCCAACACAGCTGCTGGAGAAGCCTGCCAAAGAGGATGAGAAGGGAAGAGGCTGAGCCTGCAGTGAGGGGAAGCGTTTCATGCATCTTGGCACCATCTGCTGCTCCCTTAATCTTTGCTCAGCAAGGAGTAGATTGAATGAGAATGTTGACAATGGCTCTGACAGCCACACTTTTCTGTTACTGTCATTTCCAAAATATGACCCTGTGTTACTGAAAATACAATGAGTAGGTATAGAACCTTCCATATTTGTTTTAAACTATGATTGCCTTGTAAATGTTCTAGGAAGAAAACCAAAACAAACAAAAAAGTATTGATTTCTCTATTTTCATGGATGCCACTGTAATTTGTTAGGCTGTGAAGAGTCTGCCAAGACAAGGAAGATGCATAGAGGACTTGTTAGTGAGCAGAGACATGTTGGTAATGCAGTTGCTTTAGTGTGTGAACCTTCTTTTTATGGAGAAAGGAGGAGAGAAAAGAAATAGAGATGATTCTGCCACATTTGATCATGTCTTTGGCTTCTCATTTCCCTTGGGTTATATTCATGACAACAGGCTCAAAAAAAAAATGATGCCTTTTAGAGATGTGCTTCCTGCTAATTGCCAAGATAAACTGGGTTAAGTAAAGGTAATTTGTTGGAGAATGGGCACATGTACAGTGTGATGGAAAGGTAGATTCGAGCTTTATGGAGTGAAGGAAGTTGGATACTGGGGATATCTTTGGCCTTTACATATTTAGTGAGAATAAAGAATCATCTATGAACTTTCAATTCCTAGAGGCAGTATGTACCTGAACATCTGCAATAAATCTCAGGGCTAGAGGAGAAAGCCATGCATTATGGTTTGTGTCTGAATATCTTCCCCAAATCCTCACGTAGTCATGGGGACCAGTTTCTAGAGTTTGTGATTGATGCATAGTAAAATGCTGGGATTATGAGTCTGAGTGCTACACCCACCCTAGAGGGGGTAGACTGCGTTCAATGTAAGGGGCAGAAAGAGACTTCTCTTGGGCTCCTTATTCTTTGCCTTTTTTTGCTTTTGCTGTCTTCTGCCATGAACTGTTGTCCTCTTCCATATCACCTTGCCTTAGAGACAGATGGTTATAGACCAAAGCTTCTACAAACTGTGAGCTTAATAAAACTTTCTTTGCTTAATTTTGGGTGTTGAGTATTTTGTTTCAGCAATGAGAGAAAAGCAGCTAAGACACTTTCCTTGAGAAGGCATGCTGAGACTCAAGCAGTGAGGTGTTTGTAAACTCAAGCACATGTGTATTATACTTCCCACCATTTGCTGCCCTAATTCATAACCAAAATTAGGATTGTTTCTCCTGGTTCATAGATTCTCAAGAAAATGCATTTGGTGATTTGTGCTTATTTAGATATTATTTTGCTTCCTCTCAAGACAAAATAAGTGAAGAGATTGGGGCAAGGTGAATTGGTTGAGCAAGTGGATTTGATTTGTCAATAACAGAGATACAGAAAATGTGCAGAAACACAGTTCCCAAAGCCATGCTCCTGGAACCAATCACAAAATACTTTTTTTTTTTTTTTATCGGTACCAGGGATTGAACTCACGACCACGTGCTTGCAAGGCAGTCGCTTATGTCACTGAGCTAAATTCCCAGCCCCCTATTTTTAATTCTTGCAATAGCTCAAGCATGCTTTTGATAGGATGATGTAAACCTGACACTAGCCAGAGGAGTAGAGGGTACAAAAGTTGGCTGGCCTTGAGCTCTTGGCCATTGTGATCTTGATGCTACAGAGGGAAATATATGCCTTTTCCAACTTTTATTGGGTCACACTCATTCTACAGGCTATGTTTCTTTTCCTACATTTAATAATTACAAATTCTAGATAACTTTTGTTCCTGTTCTTTTTTCAGGATAAGAACTTATTAAAAGATCTCTAGAATTCCAGAACCTGGTAACTTATATTGGAAAAGCCAGGCAGAAAAAGGAAAGATCCTTTTCCTCTTCCTTTCTGAAATCTACGGGCACAAGCTGAGGACTGATTTAGGTTTTTACAGATGGCTGATGTTGGGTTGTTGAGGAGAGGGAGAGAACTAGAGAGTCATAGATATTAAAGGAAGCTGGGGACTCAGGAATTTTTCTGATGAGTCTGGGAACAGTTTACTAGTGTGTCCCACCATGTGGGATGGGGGACAGAAATTTCTTGGTCTCTGTTAGTTTCAATCCAAGTGTATCTCCTCTTTTTTCTTATCTTCTCTGTTATCAGTCACTCATCGTAGGTATAAGTCAGTTATGAGGTTCCAGAGAGCCTGTTATTAAGCCAGTTGAAAAATGGATCATTCATGGTACATGTGCACAACCTAGACTGTAATACCCTTTTTTTCCTCTCATGTTTTTATTTTCCACAATACTTTGCTTAACTTTCTCACTCTTTGGGAAGGAACTAGTTGAGCTCAAAGTTTCACCTGTGCTCCCCTTAAATGGCCTTTTACCTCTGCAATATTTAGTGAGCCACTTTCTCAGGACCTTTTTTCTTCTCAGTCATGTGCTTCTGCCAGGTTTGGCAGCCATTTTGGTTTTATAGTGTGCGTCACATTGTTCCTCATTGTTTGGTGGCTACTTTGGTTCATTGTGTGAATTATTCATATGGATCTGCCATATTTGTTGGACATTTTGGTTTGTTATGTAGGTTTGTTAAATGGTTCAATTTTCTTTTTTTTTAAACTGATCTCATGAAATATCACCCATATAAGAAGAGCTTGAGCTTCTGCTTTTAGGGATGATATGGACCTCATTCCTGATTCTCTTCTGAATCAAGTTATAGACTTTCTTTTTTTTTTCTAACAAAATTCAGGAGATTTAGAAACATTTCCATGGGGACCTAAGCAGAGCAAAGCAACAGAGAGTAAAGGCCAACTCAAGCAGTTGTAAATATGCAAAGTACTGTACTAGCTCTCTTTCTCTCTCCTTAGGATTTTGTGTTGCTTTTGTTGTGATAACTGTACTCTCAACTTAATGTTCTTATTTAAAAATATGTGTAACCAGTACTTTTGCATTGTGAAACTTTCCTTTGGTCACCAGAAATGTATCTTTTTGTGGCACAAAGTTAATCAGAGAAATTAAGAGTCGTTTATGCAGAAAAATTGTTAGAGGTTTTGAGTTTTTGTTGAGAAAAAGTGCTTACTACCCCTCCTTTGACAGGCATCCTATAAAGTTAAGTACTTTTTAATTGACTAAGAGGTATACAGTCAGTAGAACACCCCACTTTCACTCTATCTGAAAGATTCATTGAAGCCATAAAAGGATATTTCAAAGTTCAAGAAAAGTAGCATTGGTGCTCTCTCAAGGCCAGATATTTCTGGTCCCCAAGAAATCAAACTTCATCAGGGGATATCTTAATGATAATTGGACAGATCTGTGAATGACGTAGAAGATGCCATATAAGATTTCATGTGGGAAAAACTCTGTAAGGTTTCTATGAACTAATCACAAGAAGTTCACCCTCTTCTATTCACAACCACGATCGAAAAGTTTGAGAAACCACAAGCAGAAACCCTGTAAAATCTTCACAAGGAAGTGGAGAATAGACCCGGAGATAGGCTCGTTATTATTTCCACATCTATTTCTGCCCCAAAAACCTATTTGGGGTAAGCCTCATAGATTCTACCCGACTTTTTGTTTGCATGATTTCTCAGATAGATATTCAACAATGAAAAGAGAAGTTCGGCACATTTTCTGAGGTCTCTGAAAAGTTTGCTAATGGTTTCCATATCCTGTCTATGGCTTTTGTACTGATCTGGTAAAACTTTTTGTAAGGGAGTCTCCATGGGGGATGGCTCCCATCAGACCTTTTAGAAGTTTCTAAGAGAGTCCACTGTATTTGAGGGGCACCTTCTTTCTCTATGAGGAGGCAGCAGGTTGCAGGAAGCATCATGGGGAACACAAAGCAGACAGCTGTGACCTCGCTTTTAGGATGAACTAGGAAATGCTAAGAGATGGGTACAGACAGCCAGTTACTATTCAATTATTTTTCTACAAAAGGCAAGGAAAGTGGTATATATACCTTCTATTCAAGCTTTTAAGTATCTTTGTAAAGGCCCAAGAATCATGATCCTTAAAGAGGCACCCCCCCAAAAAAATTGACATCTTTGATGACCTTGACTTAGACACCTTCCTATATCTTGGGGGAGATATGGGTCTCTTACAGTTGTTTTCATCACGTGCAAGCACCCAAAATAAGCTCAGTATTTTTAACAGGTTCTGGTAAGTTTTGTAGATAGACTCCCAGAATTATGACCCATTTGCTAGTCTTTTCTGCTTTCAACAACTGGGATGTAGATGAGGATAAAACAAGAAAGAATAAGAAAAAATACCAAAATTATGATGCACACAATTTGTATTTGTGTACATCCACATGGTGCAAAGGAAACCATAGGGCTCATCATGATCTGCTTTGCATGCAGGAAGGTTGGACACTGGCTGTGCCCCTGCACCTAGCCATCACCGCAGAGCTGCCCTGTGTGCCACGAGGATGATTTATCCTATTCATGACACTAGAGGCTTGACTTTCCTCATTCCCAGAGAAAGCCTAGGCCAGCAAAAGCTCTCAAGTCTGATGAAGATTAAAGGGGCCCAGGATAACTTGCAGTGTCCCTGTCTAAGGACATTTCCATCTTCTGCAAGAAACCGTGGGGTTCCCTGAATATCATGTATAAGCAATTTCAATTCCTTCAACTTCTATTTTAGCTTCATTCTTAAAAACCTTCTTTTATTTCTATAGCCATAATTGAGGTCTTGAGCTCTGACTCCATCCCAAGTAGAGTTTCTTTACTCCTGCTTTGACATGTCAATACAAAGATCAAATGTCTTACTACCCTTAATTCCTCCTCACTGATTCCTACAGGTTCAGAGCTTATTCCCTCTTGTGAATAGATGATTTCAGACAGGACATCAGTGGCTTGCCTCTCCAAAACCTTGAAAAAGTGTCACTCACTAATGAAAGTGATGCTGTCCAAGAAAGATACTAAAAAGAAGGTTTTACAGTTGTTAGTTCACAACAGGTCATTGAGACCAAACCCCTTTCCCCAGGTGCCCTCACTCCAAAAGCAGAACTCACAACCATTACTTGGGCACTGGTACTAAGAAAAAAGGAAACACTAAATATTAATAAAAATTCCAAATATGCCTTTCTGGTGCTACTACTAACTAATAAAAATTATCTATAAAGCATTATCAGAAACTTCAAAAGCATCTAGAAGCAGTATCTGCCCAGCAAGTTGTTGTCATTCAGTGCAAGGGACAACAACAAGACATGTATAAAGTCCCTTTGGGAAATAAAAAGGTTGTTAGAGAGTCAAGAAGGGAAGCTTCACAATCCCTCAAGACCATAGCCTTATTTCCAGTTTCTAAGTAACCATTAAGCTGGCCCTTTCTCAGGAGATGTAGTGAGAAGCTATATGAACCTTAAATGGTAAGTGGTCACTTGAATTTTCACTGGACTAGAACTACTGGCAACCACCTGACAGATATGCCAACCCTACCCACTAACCCTGCCAAGCTCAGGACAGCTCCCTTGTTATAACACATACAGAGAAGAGGGACATACCCTAGGGAAGACTGGCAATTAGATTCTAACCACATGCCATTATTTGGGAGATGTAAATGCACACGGGTCCTAACTGACACCTTTACAGGTTGACAGAGGCCTTCTGTTCCTGTTCAGAGAAATATATGGAGGTTTAACAAAGAAAGCATTTCCCAGTTTGCACTATCCCAGTCCTTTCAGACTTACAATGGGTCATTTTTACCTGTAAAATAACTGAATATGTGACAAAACTTGTAGAAACAAAGTACCATCTCATTCTACATGGAGAACTCATTCATCAGGAAAAATCAAGATCAAGCAGGTCCTAAAGTAAACTCCAGAAAAACTTTACAGGAATCTTCTGAAACCTGGTTCCAATTACTGAAACAGCCTTCATGAAGACTGAAATATCTCCAAACTGGGTTCCATATGAATCCATTTAAAATATTGTGGGAGGCCTTTTCTATCTTCTGATAAGGCAGGAATAGACTCAGAGACCACAAAATTCTTACAATATGTTATGAATCTACATCAAGTACTACAGGCTATCCAACTGTGTGGAGACAAAGTCATACTAGCTTCTTACTCAAAGAACCATTTGGTATCTTCCCTAGAGACCAAGTGCTCATTAAAACTTAGAAAGAAGAGACTTCTGCAGATCATGTCAGACCAAAATGGAAGGACCTCTTTTCAGTAATCCTTGCTATACCCAATGATGTAAAGATGGTACCCGGATTCAACTATCTAGAATGGTCCTGCCCTACTTGAAACATCTGAAAAAAAGTACCACCCAAATGAGGAATGTCACTCATGTGAACTTCTAAAAGACCTGACATTCCTTCAAAGGGAATATAGCTCAGTGGCATAGTGCCTGTCTGGCAAGTGTGAGGTCCTGAATTGAATTCCTGGTACCAAAACAAAATAACAAAAGCAACTCTGCCTTGGGTACAGATAAGTAGAATAACTAATGACCTTACTTCATCACAGACTAAATGGCCACTTGTAGTAAGACTCCTGTTTTTAATTAGATCCTTAATGTGGGTAGGCATGCTAGGACTATGATTCTTAGGCTCTTTGTGACTTATCTATTGACCCTCTTTGGCATACTTTTCCCTTTACAGAAAAAATGGAAATATGATCTCCTCTTTCTCATAGTTTTTGAGCACTGTATCCCCAACCTAATAGTGAATTTACTTTCTTGACAAATTTACCAAACTTTCTCAACTCAACAGTTCACTAATTCTTTTCTCATTTCCCACTGGTGCTATTTCTTTTCAATCCAACCAGTGTATCACAATATTCTAAGGTAGTTGGAGAGCAAAAGGTCCTCAGCAGGTAGGTTTTGCAACTCTGTTCATACAGGAGTAGCTATAAAGCAAGGAATGCCACGGCCACACAGCTCATAGAGAGTTTTGGAAATTGATGTCTCTCAGGAGTTAATGAAGCAGGACATTGGGGCTGAGCAAGGATTGTGACCCTTCAGCAAAGAGAACCTGGAAATGCATGGAAAAATTTTGCCCAAACCTCACTCCTAAAACCAGTCAGATGCTATCTTTAGTCCTTCTATAAAAACTCACACAGGTTTTTGATAGGATGGTCTAGATCTGATATCATCCTGAGGCATGGGCCATACAAAAGATGGCTGTCACTGAGCTCCACTGCACTCTCTCTGTCCCAGTGATCCGTTCCCAGTCAGTGTAGTGTGCTTCTTTTCCCACTTTAATGGACAAACACTCATTTCTTACTTTTATCAAACGTAAAGACTTGTTATATTTTGTGCTTGTTTTGTCCAATTCTTTGTTAACTAGAAGGAGAATGTAGAAAAATATCTCTAGTGTCCACAAAACTCCAAACCCCAGTAATAAGAGTAAGCAACTAGATGGCATGAGTCTATGTTAGAATGCGAATCCTTCACTGTATCTTCCAAATGCATAACCTTAACCAAAGTTATCTACACTGTAACTCCATTCCATTTCCTGAAAAATGAAATGAATACTTCTCCTAGGTGTGTACATGAATCTGTGCATGTGAAGACATACTATAGGAACATAATATAGAAACTTAGGAAACACACATTTACCTGCAGCCTAGAAAACACAATTTAATTTAATTATATTAAAGTATCCTAATAAAAATAGCTAATTTGCTATTTGATAAATAGCTTCATTTTCCCTTTTGGCCCTATTCCTCACCTTCTCTCTTCCTCTTGCTTTCCTTCCTTTCCTTTCCAAGATTAGCCAGTAAGTGTTTTAAAGAAAATCATTATCAATTTTGTGAAAACAAATGCATCCTCCATAAAATCTTACCAACTCTCATTAATGTGTAGTGGTCAATCTGAATTGTTCTGGGAATGAAACAGAAATGCATAGATGAAATTTGGCAGCAGCATAACTTTAAACAGTTTGCAATGAGCCTTTTGTTGAACTCTAACCCAGAAGTATTTGGTCATTCTGTCGTGTTTACAAAATAAATCAGCAATAATATCATTTGTTTTAACATAAATGAAGATGAAATTATTTTCCTTACTTAAGTATTAGATTTAATTCTTATGTTGACAATTGTTAAATGTTTTATGAGCCTCTTCATCTTATTTTTAACTCCAAATCATTTTAAACTTAAGGCCATGAAATCAAACTCTAAGATCAATTTACTTTAGGTTTGTTTAGTTCGGTGCACTGTTGAAACTCATGGTATAGTTAAAATGAACAGACCATAATGTCCCCTTTTGTTTGATGATCAAATTATTTACCTGAACCACTAGCTGCTGCTCTTCATAGTTAATTGGTTATGTCATTAGCTGTCAAATTAGTGCATTTCATGCAACTCTTGATTAAAATTTTTTTGAAGAAAATTAAAGCCTGATTCATTAGTTTGTGTTGTAATGAATTATCCAAAAGTCAAAGTTAAAAAAATCCCTCAACATTTCTAGTCTGATTGGCTTTATGTATTAAATACCACAGAAAATTGATTTAGTGTGTGCTGAATTCAAATTTGGTTATTTGTTGCTAAAACTTTTCACAGAATAGTTTAATGGAAGAAATATGAAAATATTTTTTCTTTTTTTTAGTCCACTTCATATTAATTTAGACCATGAATGTCATTTAGAATGAAAAAACAATAGTCACTTTCTCATTTTCTACATCTAAACTTCTGTTCCATTTTAAAGATACAAATCTATGTGCGTGTGTGTGTGTGTGTGCGCGCACGCATGTGTGACGGTCTCCAATTCTTTCTCATGGCTGTATAATTTCATCTGTAATTTTATAATTTTATCTGTATAATTTTAGCTGTAATTATATAATTCTTGTCAGAATTATATAAATTGTAAACTAACTTTTTGTTTATAAAAGTTTGCATTTATTTGCAATTTTCTAGAACTAAGCTTCAGACTGTCACTTCTTTTCAAGGACATTACTCTATCTTTTGTCTCTTTTTTCTCTTCCTTTCTCTGATTATCCCTAATAATCACACATTTCCTGTTTCAGATTTGGACTTTGTGACATGACTGGACTTGCGTAATGTCTTCTCTCCAATTTGGGGCAAAAAATTTTTCTAAGCACTCCATGTTCTCCATCTCTTAAAGCTCTCTTCCTTTTCACTTCTCAAGTCCACTTTTTGAATGAGTTAATGTGGGAAACACATAATGAGCACAGAGGACGTTTGTGTTTCGGCCTTTGTGAGAAACACTTGCTCAGTTCTTAAAGGAGAACATTAATAAAATAAATTGCTAATTGTTTTTCTAAAGCGATATTTTGAGCCTTACAGATGCATAAAGTATAACTCTGTTAATTATTGTAGGACCTTAAACACATAAATTAAAAATAAGATTATGAATATGCAGCACTTTTAGCAAATTAGCCAATACCTTTCCAACAAAAATGAGTTCAGATTTTTCAATAACTTCATTGAGATGTTCACCAAGGATATAGTGGCAACTCTATGGTACATATTAAAAGTAGTGTAATAACTACTAAAAGTCACTTCATTTCATGGAGAAATATTTATGCCCATAAGGAAACATTTTCTACACACTGAAGACTTAGCTTTATCCAAAAGAATTTCTAGTTTTTGTGTTCAGGTCCTGGAATATGATTTCTAGGTTCCTATAATGATACCTGACAAAAATGTCTTTGTAGGCCTGGAGATTTTAACCAATAGACAGTCTAACAATATGACATATGGTAAAGAGAAGTTTGGTGAAATACTGTATTAATTTCAACTTCTAGAGAAGTAGATGCTAAAGATATCCACAAACACTTCCCGGAAGGTCTAGAGACCACAGGTCCACCATGAGTATAGCACATGAT
Organism: Hydrochoerus hydrochaeris; assembly: GCA_004027455.1. NCBI lineage: Eukaryota > Metazoa > Chordata > Mammalia > Rodentia > Hydrochaeridae > Hydrochoerus > Hydrochoerus hydrochaeris. The sequence continues at coordinate 579,926 of PVLA01000279.1, forward strand.
CATGCATAGGAAAGCTAAAGTCTTCAGTGAGATTCTCTGCTTGGTGATATTCTTGAATATCGGCATACATCATAAATGGAATCCAGGAGCGGATGTTAGAAAAATTTGCATTTAGCAGTCCTAAGATTTCACCATATGTGCCTCTTCCTGTAGCTGATGCAAATGTGTATCCTTTAATAATTGTATTCAGACGATTGACATTCTCTACAGTTCTGTGATTTGTTCTTGCAAAGTACAAATTTTAAAGGTTGTGATAAAGACCCCCTACCCAATTTGTCCCTAGCTGATCATAAGTAAGAGGGGTTTGGAAAGCCACAAAATTTGTAGCTTGTGTCTGAGGTAAGGACATCATTCTAAATGGAATGTTGTGAGGAAATATACCTAACTGAAACTTGATGCTTTTCTTTGTAAAAAGTAAGAAAATGAACTTGATTTAAAAATTAAATAATTCGCCACATAATACATTTCAGTATTTTATTATGAACTTTCCACAATGTTTACAATGATTTACATATTAAATGATATCCATTGATCTTTTATGTTGTGTCTCTTGCCATTAGAATTTATTTATTTGAAATAACTGAGCACTTAGCAGCATAAAAACTTAATATCAAAATATATCCCTTCCATGTAGAAGAAAAATATTGCTGGAAACAAAGGAAAAATATTCCATAATACTTATTTAATTACTGCATTTCTAAATTGCAATGTAAAGCATAATGCAGTTTTACTTTTTAAAAAAATTAAATATAGCTCATGACACACACTCTCATAACTCTCATCAAGTAGGGATAAAGAGTAATTGTTGAGAAATCAGAAGAAAAATGAATAGTAGGTTTTGACATTCTTCTTCCAGGAATGGGAACATTATTAATCATCCATGTGGGTTTTTTGACGCTTTGTGGACTAAGGAAGTTTTCAGGAAATATGCATAATTTGGGGCATACCCTAAATTAATGGTAATCTATTTGTGGATACATTCTTTGTACTAAGGTAATTTCTCACTTCCTCAGTTATTTAATTGTACTTTGAATAGTTTTGGCAGATAACTCATTATGTATTCTTCTCACTATATTTTATTTTTATTATACAAAGTCACATTGAAATGAAATGGATACATGCACCATTGAATTTAATAGGATTTTGCATTGTAAGAATAATATGCAGGTATAGTGCACTGCATGGAAATATCTTGCGGAGTAAGAATAACAGAATTATTACAGAATTCCACATTCGTACAACTGAACAGGCAGTCATTCCTACAGGTTTATAGTTTTCTTTAGGGGGAGTTAGAAAACAGAAGGACAAGTGGTTTTAACAAGCCTCAGATGTAATATTCATTTTAGAAAGTATTGTCTGCAATACTTTGTAGATGTGAAATTGAATCTATATAATGGAAAAGACTTAAGAAAACTATAAAAACTGTGTACTGTATCAAAGTCATTTCTGACAAGTGGGAAATACATTTGCCAAAGATTTCTTTGTAGCTATAGTTTCTAAATTATTTTGTCATAATGCTCAGAACTCGATCAAGAATCAGTCCTCTAGGCCAACTGACTTTTTTATGAGGCTAAAAATGAGGGAAAAAAAAGACCATGATCGAATAAATCAGTTATTTTGTGAATTAGCATTTATTGAGCAACTTTTCAGCATCTGTTAGAATGAGTACATGAGAGGTGGTAAGGGACTGTAGTTAATAATAAAAGGTAAGATTGAAAAATATGGCATGGCCAGGCATGGTGCTGGCGAGGCTTGGCAGCACATCACTGCAAGGTTGAGGCCAGCCTGGGCTACAAAATGAGTTCAAGGTTAGTCTGAACTGTGTCTCAATAAGGGGGGAAAATAGGGTGTTTAAAATTTTTAAATGTTATGGTAGCAAAAGATATATTACCATCAGTTGGCCACACATGACTCATTCCAGCTTCACACACTGAAGTGGTTTTGGGAGTTCTTACTTGTGGATGTTTGGTTGCACTTTCATGGTTGGTTTGATATCCTGAATCAATTGAAGAAGTGAACCTTTTAGGTTCATTTTGTGTTTGCAAATAAGCCACAAGTCCAGAGTCCCAAGGATGGCCTGTATTCAAAAGGAGCAGGAGTATCTTGAAAGATTTTTTTTTATTTTTATTTATTTATTTATTTTTATTTTTATTTTTTTGACACAAGTCACACTATGCAATTCATGCTGGACTTGAAAACTTTCTTTGAGGTCTAGGCTGGCCTTGAACTTGTGATGATATGCCTGGCTCAGGCTCCCTAATGCTGGGATTATATGCATGGACCACCATGCTTGGCCAACAATGTGTCTTTTACCATAATAAAATTTTAATATCCAAACATATATTTCAATCACTCTTTATGTATGCTTCTGAGTCAGAGTTCTCTAGTACCAGTCAACCTATCTGGTTGGTAGCTTGAATATACTGTATTCATAACTCAGGTTCTTCAATCAGAAAATGATTTTAATAGGTTGCAATTCAAAGACTATAGAAGGAATAAAAATGTTAATATGAAACATAATTAGCATAAGATATCATACTAAATAAGTTCTCCATTATTCTTTGTTGTAATTCCCCAAACATATAATACAGAACACTAGTGCCACAAGATACTGAACTCTAACATCTAACACAATATAATAAATAAAGAAAAAAAAATGATGGTAAAATTGACAAGTGATTCTCAACTGAGATGTAATATATGAACAACTTTTTCATCTATAGTCAGATGATTAAGATTCTGAGAAGTTTTGCTATGAGAAATGTTTACCATTGGAAAGTGAAATGCACTAAAATACACAAAACATAAGTAGTAAATAATTAAGTAGTATTTGTCACACTGTTTACATAGATATCATTTATTGTTGCATAGGCAAATATTTCATACAGACTTTTTAGATCATTTTTCAGTAGGGTTGATATGAGAAAGAGCTACATATAAAAAATTAGGGAAAAATTTGGTTAGACATAAAAGCTCCATGGTATATGTCCTTGTTTATTTCTCAGTATCTATGAGACTTTCAGAACAGTCTCAAATCACCAGATCACAGGTTGAGGAGAAGGAAAACGACTGTGGATGGAGACAGAAAAGAATGTTGTTATTATAGATGTTTCTTCCCTGCAGTTTGCTCATTGTGGTAAGATAAAGATGAAATGTTGAATTGTCTTCCAGTGTTCTTACCGAAAAAAAGATATAGTCTGCTGTAAGTAGATTATTATTCAGTTGTCAAATCACTGTTCTCCCTTTAAACTTAGACAAACATTACAAGAAATCTTGTACTTTCATTTTCTCCAAGTATTTTCAGCAATCACCCACCCTTGTTCTTCTGAACCAGAAGGTCATCTAATATAATATTTTATCAAAATACTTTTGCCTTTCCTTACATGAATTCTCTACCATATCCTTATTTCTGTTTAAAAGAAAGAATCAGAAATTCTAGTAGTCAGATACATGGCTGGAATTCACTTTTTTGCTTGATCATTTTATTATTTTTATGTGTCTGGGATACTTTCATATTCATCCCACATCTTCAATTAATACTTATACTGGTTTTTTATTCTAAATCATCCTTCCAAGTGTGACACTTCCTATTAAGGTTAGACAGCTATGTCCACTGCAAAGCTCCAGGAATATTAGACTTCCCCTGTCTCAACATGCTCATCTTTCTTACTTACTCCTATCATATTTCAGTAGCCAATTAAAAAACTCAACAAAATTGGATTCTCATCTTCTCTTACACGTGTACCTGGCCAGTGGAAAGAAAAATCCGTGTCACTTCTGTTTCCCCATTATTTCTCAGTCATCTATTTCTGCTATGCCAACATTATTCAATTCCAGCCTGAAATATTGTCTTTATTCTCCTTTCATCAGTTGTAAAATTCTGTGCTGTTACACATATTTCTGTCAAACTTTCTTTTCTGGAACACAAAATGAATCATGTCCCTCTGCTCCTGTATGTCATCAGTGACTCCACATTGACTGTAAGTTCACACCTGAATGTGTCGCCCTAGAGATGATAGCTTTGCTGTCATTCCCCTGCCTCTCTCATGAGTCTCATCACCTACCAAGTCCACCAGTCCCACTGGATGCCAAGCTGCTCCAACCATGCTACTCAGACATAACTCACTCCCCTCAGCACATGCATATACGCTGCTTCTCCCCTTGGAAAATCTTCCCTCATTTGTTCACGTGGTTATCACTGTTTCAAATTTGTAAATCAAGAAATGAATCAAAAGATGAATGAGGGACTAAATCTTTTGCTCTCCCTGCACACCATGCACATATTCATCAAAACCTAATTAGTTTTTTCCTCACCAGACCATAAATGCTTTGAAGGTGTGGATTGTTTTTCAATGGTTATTTTTCTTTTCTAATTTGAGATAGCAAGCATAATGTACTTTACATTGGGTAGACCACTTTATTTGTAGAATAATATCCCTTTGAAGTGATGAGATTAATGTTTGCAGAGGGAACGATTAAGTGGACACTTCTGAGGGTTCTAAAGAGTGAAAGACAGTGTTTGCTAATATGTTAAAAATTCACAAGCACTTCCATGAAAAATTCTGTTGATTTTACATGTATGCAGGAAATTTTGTGCTGTCTTTTGCAACTATTTTAATCTTTTTGATATATAACATCGGGTCTTTAATTTGGTTTTCTTTTCAAATTTATTTTAGTATGAAGGCAAATAAATCAATAAATAATGGATTATTAAGACTACAGTTAGTTTAAGAAGATAGGAAAAATGTAAAGTTTATATAAGGCCTGTAAATGTGCTCCAGATTATGTTATAAACCAAATTAACAACTCAAAAGATAACTTTTGAAGACCTTTAATTCATCAGTGATTTTCAATTTAAGCCTTTAAAATTGCAAGATTTACACTGGAGCCATAGTTCAAGTAATACTTCAGTTCAATGTGAATCTTCATTTTATTAAATTAACTAGTTCAGCAATTTATTTTCTAAACACTTGTGCTATAATAACTAACAAATACATTAAGAGAATTGTTCTTCTGGTCTTGCAGATTCAATTCATATTGAATCAAAAGTAATAAATAATTTTTGTTTCATGATTTTCCTTTTCCAGTTATTTCCGTGAGTAATCTGTGACTAGGTCTACAGAGTCTCTTTGAGTAGACTTCATGTATATGAAAATAGGTACAACAGGCCATATATATATGAAACTGTCATATGACAGTTGTCATAGCAACATGGCATTGTTTCCCAAAGAGCAAAGTAAACAAGCACTTTTCACATGAAACTCACAATTGTCTTGACACTGTGACATTTCCCCCTAAAGCAAACCCTTAAATCAATAAAGTTTCAGTGCTAGCAAAGAGAGTTTCATGATTTATGCACTTTGAGGTATAATCCCAACAAAAGCAGTTGGATGTTTCTTGAGATTTCTGTAGCTAGAGAAAAGATATAAATAACTAAAAATCATTTCTATTTCCAAATCCTGAAGAAAAGTTTTCAATAAATGATACCAAGGAGATCACAAGTACTCATTCATTCCAGCTTTGACAATTTTCATGGATTATTATAGAGATATTTTGGCCAATGTTATGAAAAAATTCATGTAACTACCTTGGGAAACAAGTCCTAGAGGGTGGCACCCTATTTAAAACCAAAGGAAGTGTTAAAATTCAAGGTGAATAGATGCTGAATATAGAGAGGACCTTATTTATAATCCAGACAACTTTTAATTTGGACATGTATATTATTACCATAAAAACTTATCATACAAACTATGACATATTAATTATAGTTTAAATAATTGAAAAACAATTTTATTTGTATATAGAATAAATTGGTAAGCATAGTGTGTAATTCCAGTTACTGGTTACTATATAGTACTTTTCCTTTTCACCTTTGAATCATCAGCCAGGTTTCTATACCAGAAAAATTTGAAAGGGAATAAAAATTATGTACAAAGATATTGTCAAATCAGAGCAAACAAGATGTGAAGCATATTTCTCCTTAAGTACTGCATAAAGTTGTCCAGAGAATGTATCATTGTCCTTTTGTTTGCTTACTAATGTAATATGTATTTAAGTTGATTCTTACATTTTCCCCAGAATATTTTTTGAAAATTATTTCTTTGTCCTAATTACTTTATTAATGAGTTGATAGACTGATATGTACGGTATGGGTGCTAATGTGATAGTTATTTGAACTTTCTTGCCTTTTTAAAAAATAACTCATTTCTATTTAGGCAATTGAAGTCTTTCCAGAGAGTTTAACCAGCCTTTGGAAATTAAAGTATGAGGCCATGTCCTCTTAATTGAAGTGGAAGTGCAAATCACTGACCTTAAACTTAAAGACCTCACATTCAAATAAGGGCATCCTCGTTTGACAACATAGGAAAAAAACAGAATTCTGCAAGTACACAGGTTGCTTACTCAAAGTTTAGCAAAAATGCATAGGAAAGGAATACATAAACACGCGCCATAATCAAGGGTTTTTCTTTTGTTTTTCTCCTGTGAAAGAAGACAACTTCATCTTCAAAATAATGTTAGGAAATTTATCTACTTTTTTATACATTTTTGTGAGAAAATAAGAGCTTTGATCATCACACTTTAAAATATATTATATAGTCATTTCCACATGCAAAACAAAAGAATTTTGCTGAAAGCATAATTTTATGGGCATAAAACTTCAAATTTTAATTAAAAGTAATGTAAAAAAGTATAATTGGTATAATTACTTATCTACTTTGTTCAGAATAATTCTGATGGTAGTTCTGAAAACAATAACTATAAATAGCCCTCTTGAATTCTGGAAATAGTAAACAATTGAATTCATAATTACTTGTTAAATGCTTTTAATTGCAAGTTGATCTGTTTCTATGAAAGATACACATTTCTAAACTTGAGTTATTCTTCACCATTTAAAGTTAATTTTCTCTTTCTTTCTTTTTTCCCTTGCTCCCTTCTTTCCTGTTTTCCTTTCTACTTTCCCTTCATCCACCTCTTACCCCCTCTTTTTCTTCTCCCTTCTTTCTCTGTTTCCTTTTCATTTAAATTAGTTAATTCACAATCTGAGCATTTGCTTCTCCATAAATTTTTATTACAAAAACCATTGAGGTGAGTGAAACACCCATAAAAATTCTAAAGCTTTTTTAGTAGTCTGATGTGGTTACAACATCTAGGTACATTCTTGTGCTGTGTTCAGTGAGCATGGAGCAGTTTTGTTTTGTGTAAACTGAAGTCTTAGTTGTGCACACTTGGACCAGGTAAGATTTGCAACACATTGTCAGAGGGAAACACTCATTATGTTTTCACAGACATTGGAGAGGTATTGCAATGCCTAATAATACTATAACCAAATCTTTACAGATTCTAAGTCAGACAAAAAAAGATTTGCATTCTACTTCACCTTTGCCTGTTCTTTCTTGAGACTTTGAATAAGGTACTAACTTTATTTGGTCTATCTCTTTTATATGAATAGGAATTTAAATCTCCATTGCAATAAGTTAAAAAGATGCACGTTTTCATGAAATTCCCTCCTTTCATGAATGCAATGCACACCATTTCAGTCAAAGGTAAATTTGACTTACTCTTTTGAATTTGAGGTCACCACTACCATTGTTTCAAATATTTAACATGGTATTTATAAGCATACTTTTCAATGACTAATAACTATTCTCTTAATTTTAAGCGAGTCATTTTAGACATTTTTATATGTTTTGCTCTCAGCTTAAACTGAGGTTCAGACTAAAATCTGAGAATTGGTGACTCCTTATTAGCTGAGACTACCACAGTCACCACTTTTTCACTCATATTTCATAACAGTACACATTACAGCAGATTCATATTGAAGCCTCAACATAGATACCACACAAGATGGTTACTTTTATGTTTCCAATAGACAAAATCTACTTCAAAAATGATTTAAAAAAGACATTAAGCTACTTGTGTCCTAGATGTCTTTTTCATAAATGTATTTGAGTAATAATATAGGCAGGTATTTTTATATCAATTTTACCATCTTAATCTTGAAAATGAAAAGATTTTCACCTCCTAAACCTTGGCAAAGACTGTTTGAAATCTATTTTTGTGGTAGGTAACAAGAAACAAATGATCCTGCTATATTGAGAGTATTGACACTGTAGCACATTGACTTTGTTGAGATAGAATGAAGAACCATGATCGGAATGTCAGGCTGTCCTATCTCTATGGGTTCAATTGGAGGGAGTGTAAATGTAAGGTATGTACACTTGTGAGATTTGTTCTCCAAAAGTCAGTGAAAAAAATAGGTACTATGAAAATAAACTTTGATTTATTTTACACAAGAAGCATTTCCTTCCTTTTTTAAAAGGACTTGCATCATGGTATCTTGAAATACTTGGCTGGAAAGCTGAGAATCTAATTTTGTCATAGTTCTATTTAAAAAAAAAAAAGCTTGCTGTGTTTACCATTACAATGGAGAAATATTATAATGAAGTCTAAAGAATAGAGTCATTCTATAATTTTCTGTAAAATGTGTACTTAAAATGCATTTATCAAAGCTAAGAAATATTTATTTTTGATGTTTTCTTTTCTTTTTTTTTGTCTTTTTGAGACAGGGTCTCGCTATGCAGTTCGGACTGGCCTTGAGCTCACTTTGTAGCCCAGGCTGGTCTCGAACTCACAACGGTCCTCAGCCTCCTGAGTGCTGGGATTGCAGGCGTGAGCCACCACATCCGGCTGATGTTTTCTTAATAGTGTTATTTATTGATTAAAGTTATCATGAAGAGAATTAAAATCAGAGATTCAAGAAATGATAGTAAAAAGTCTCACATTTGTTACTATTGTCCATTATTTTATTTCAAATGCTCTTGTTTACATCTTATTTAGCAGAAAATTTCACACTGTAATATATATATAATTTCATTTCTGCTATTCAATCTTTTATTCTAGTTATTTTCCTCTAAAGTTCAAGGTTTATACATCTTGTTAATGGTAAAAAAAGACCGTGTGACTTACTCTGGTCAATGAAGTGTAAGTTTCAGGGATGTGCTGCAGAGGAAAGATGCTGCAGACCTTGTCGGCATCAGCTATGGTCTAACTCACGCCTAAGTATAGAGAAAGCACATATAGAGACTGAGATTTTTGTACAAATATCAACTACAACACATATTTATTATCTCACATTTTTGTGAGTCAAAATTCTGAGCACGTCATAAATGAAAATAATAAATAGGGCCTCTGTATCTACATTCACAGATTAAACCAGGGTTCATTCTCATTTGGTGGCTCCAATAAGGAAGAACTCAGTTTAAAGCTGATTTGTATTTTTGGTTAAACTGATTTCTTTTGTAGCCATAGAACTAAAGGTCCCAGCTTCATTAGGGTTCTGGCTAGAGGTAATTTCCAATTTCTAGAGCTGCCAGTGATTCCCTGCTTTGTGGGCTCTCCCGTGTTAAACACTTACTTCATGGAAACAGCAACTACGGTCTCTAGAAAGCAAGGCTATTAACAAAGTAGCTTTTATAATAAAAATAATACTTAGAGTGTCTTACTGTGCACTTTACAGTGAACTATTGATTAGCAAAAATTCACAGGTCTCTCCGCTCAGTGGGAGAGAATCAACAAACCCAGGTGGGGTCACATTAGTATCCGGAATCTGTCCCCTGCACACAGGAAGCAAAGCTCGTTTATCAAACTCTATTGGATGTGGAACCTTAATGAGGAACTTTTATAGCACTGAACTAGAGATGGGAATAGGAAGTATCATACACATATCAAGCAAATATATTTCATCCTGGTTTTAAATATGATACTCAAATAATCCTTATGTGTCTTTCAATCCAATTTTGACACACTATTACAAGTTGTCATCTATATGATTTTATACCATTGTATTTTGTAAGCAGGTCATTGTTGTACATTTTATTTTTTGCTATGTAAGTATTTCTTTCCTTTGGTTGTGAACAACACAAGAACATGTTACAATATTTGGACTCGTTCCACCAGTGTTTTTCACAACGGCTGACATGTAATAAAACCATTTGCCAAGTTGTCTTAAAAATTATTTTCAATCACTGTATAAGCACTTTGAGTATATCAAATTTTGTCAGAAGGCAATGAGCTATGTTTAGAGCTTTAGTTGAGAAAAGTCATAAGAAGTCCTTGTTAATACTAAATAATTATTTTTATGATTTTTTAGCAGTTCCAGTCACTGAGCCTTTGTTGGATAACAATTAAAGGACAAGTATAATACTACTGATGAAGAGAATACTTTCACTTTGAGGAATAACTCTATGTTCTTTCAAAATCGCTCTGCAGGGGCAGGGGACATAGCTCAGAGGTACTTGCCAGAACCTGTCTGGCAAGTACAAGATCCTGATTTCGATTCCCAGTACCAAAAGACTGGCTTTGACAAATCCATTTTAACAATTCTAAATGTAGCTGATCTATAATACCTTTAAATTGTAGTTGGAAGAAAAGATTTAAAGATTAGGTTTGCCTACCCTTAAATTTATCAGAATATAGCATGTAGCATAATGATCTCCTTCTACTCGGTCTTTGTTAGTCACACTTCATCCATTTCTGCCTCACTTTTCCACCCTTTAAAAATAATGTCTGCTATTTTGAATAAATCTTTCTTTTTATAATAGGAAAATAAGATGCCTTTAAAAGGAGAGATGAAAGAAATAGAACAATAAATAAGAAAGCAGGGATATGTAGGACTATGTAACAGTACATAATGAATGTTGTTTGATTATTCAAAGGATAATTGATTTACTCATTTCTACATTCACGAACAAGAATAAGATCAAGTATGTTGTCATTTAGAACTCGAAGTACTAGAAAAAAACACATATGTGTTCAAATTATATTTTTATTTTTAGCAAATCATAGGATTTTTTTTAAACCTTCACGACTTTACTTTTTTAGGGAAGATATTGTTTAAACTAAGGCTCTATTTTGGCAAAAGGAAAGGACATATTCTTGCACAATATACTATCTGATAAGTGTTATTTAATCAGTATGTGCTTATTAATCCCAACATATTATAGGTCAATATATTTCCAATGGTATATACAGAGGATAACCTTTTATCCAAAACTTACTTTGTGATTTTCACAGAATAGCAGAAGTCTTTTGCAATTAAACAAGTTCTTACTAAGCACCTGGATTTTCTAAAAACTTTGAAGATAATGGAGAAATTATTCCTGCATCATAGAATCTTGCAGTTTCAATAAGAAAGATTCTCTAAGAATAGAGATATTGTAGATTAATCAAGACATAAGATAAAGGAGATTACCAAGGACGAATACATTAATTGTGAAAACAACAATTCTGTTTCAGGACCAAATTAAATATAAAAACCAAATCTCTATGCCAAAGAAAAAGACAAAATTTTATACCTGTTGTGTTTCTCCCTGCCTCCCTCTCTTTCTTCTCTTGCTTCTTTCCCTCAGTCCATAAAGATTCAGAAATGAAAACAAAATAAAACAAAACAAACAAGATTTCTAGTCCCATTAACTTCTAGATATGAGAGCACTGATGCTAAGAGAGATCCATAAAATACAATTATGAATCGACATGTATACATTAAGTAGGAAACAATATTCTTTGGAAAAATAAAACAGGGTAAAGAAGAAACAGTTCAGGTGAAAAGCAAAAGGGAATTTTAGTTGTTCAATTTGTAAGTTTGTCCCAGAAATAGCAAGACAGTGTGGAGTGAGACAAGGCAGTAGGAGAGTGGCAGGAAAGGGAATTGAAATTAAAAAGCATGATGAAGTTTCAAAAGCCTAGCTTGATTCTAGGCTACTACCTTTGCTGTCTGAGCAGGACTTCATAGGTTGGTGCGATTTGGTCAGACAACTCCAGGTAGAAATGAGTCAAACACAAATCCATGACAAGGGTATTCCTTGGCAAAGTCAGGCTAGTAGAATGGGTGTATCATTAAGGAGCACACTGAAAAACAGACATTTCCTATCAGTTCAATTGAGGCTAAAGGTAGAATGTATCACAATACATGCTCTTGATCAGAGTCAATTAGAACTTTATTCTTACTTTCCCCATAGAGAAAACTATTGCTAAAGATTTTCAACCAGCATCCTTTCTCCAATCATCTGAATTTTTTATTATAACACTATCCCATTGGAGGCCACTGCAACCATAGCCATATGACTTGTGCTTGCAAAATTTTAAATTTGTTACAACCTCATATTGACTTCCTACAACCATATAAAGGAATAGAAGTCAGGGACCTATTTACAGAGGGATTCGACATCTCCTTCCTCATTCCATTTCTGACTGCATCACCTGTAACTCACACTTGGGTGCTCTGGAGTTACTTCAGGGATACAGAAATATATGCGACTTTAGATCCTAAAATAATTCTTGGACCATCCTGATTTTGAGACTCTTCCAAATATCTTTTTAAGTATCTCTTACAGATGCTTCATGCCCACTTTCTAATTTGCTGTGCTATAATGCATATTACTATGCATTGCTACTGACCTTAATTGTATAACTTTCTTTCTCACTAGAATATAAGCTCATTGTGTGTAAAGATCTTCGATACCAAGGGTCTTAGATGAGTCCTAGTGTTAGAGTCACTCAATAAATATTGAATAAAGCAAGTAGTGAATGGTGGATTAAAATTTGTTAGTTTACTGAATTGGACAGATTTTGATTCGATTGATTTTTTTTCTATGAGGCCTATTTAACAGGAAATGACATGAATTTCTGGCTAACAGAGTACATAGTAGAATTTTGATTTTCTTTATGGATATGTGCCAAATAGTTCAGGAGAGAGTCATGTTCTCATACAACATAAATGAATAGCTAAAAATGAAGTTCAACCAATAGTAAGCTAACACTTTGTTATATTATCAGGACTACTTCTTCAAGATTTAAAATATTTTAATTCTGTAAATCACCACAATACTTTCCAGTGAAGAAAAATGTTAAGATATTTTGCTAATTATGGCGAAACCCTACAGCGTTACTTTGTTGAAACTGAATTTCTCATTTAGTATAAAAACAAACAAACTTCTATAGCAGCATATTTCCCTTTAGAAAACAACAGTAATAACAAGACTTTGATGCTTTGGTTCAAAAGGAAATAGTGTAAGATTTTTGAAAATAACTTTACAAAGTAGTAGCATTTTGGATATTTTGCAGGTAGATAATACAAACCTCTGAATTAAATGACAATTTGACTTTTTGATTTTTATTTTACAAAACAGTAGCATTCTCCCTTTTTAAATATCTTACAATATGATGGAAAAAGATTGCTAACATTTTTACCAGTTTGTTATCTAACATTAGAATAAATACTTAAAAAATCAGTGGAGGACATAACAAATATGCCTAATGCTATTCATTAGTGTTTCTTTCGTAGTAAGCAGTGCACTAGGTACTTTACTGGCATTAAATTACTTCATCTTCACAAATGTCTGCAAGGTAGACATTTTATAGAATTTTATAGAAAAGAAAGATGATGCTCAAAGAAGTTAACTGACTTTATCAGGAACATTCAAATGCCAAGTGCCAAAACTGATTTAAACGCTATCTCCTTTTAAACCCAATCCTTTACAGGGATCCTTTGTAAGTGATACCATACAAATAGTAGATACTTTATTTTTATAATATTTTTGCAGAATTCAAACTACAAAACTAATGTGGAATTCAAAGTAGAATACTACAATACTTAAATATACTTCCTATATGTGTTCAAGAGTCTTATTTAGTGTACATTTTGTAAAATATGAGTATGAAAGAGCAAAAATGTTAAATATTGTTTAAAAAAATAAAGTGTGATATTGTGCACTAGATAACATGCTAGTACTTGATATTCTGCTGGGTATTTAGGAAATTGAGATGAATAATATCCAAAACTTCACAGAAATGCAAACATAGTGAAGAAAATTATGTTTTATTTATACTATCTATTTAATTATGAATGTGATTTTTAGATTACACCTAGAACCCTCATCTCCAAATTTTATGTCTAAGGATCCTAGAGAAAAGGAAACTGAAGAGATTTTTGTACTATTAAAAGGGAAAATGACAAAAGAAAACAACTTGAGACTTTTCCTGGTATTCTTGGCTGAGACGTAGGGTGTTCTACTTTAATTGTGTCAACTTTGACCAGCGTATTGAGAGATTTAGCCAGCTGTAGGACCTCATGCATACTTACTTGTTGAAGACTGACCAGGAGTCCTCACTATTTCTTATTTTTCACATCTAACATGTCTCCAAAAACCTCCTATTTTCAGAGGTGATTGAAGCATGGGGATTAATCCATTGATGAGCGCATAGCTGGAAATACTGCTAAGAGGTAACGGCTTGTTGGGAAGAGGTGGCTCACTGGATGCACAACATGAAAAGATGTTTTCTTGCTTATGTCTCCTCTATCTGCTTCCTGCCTCCCATGATTTAGGAAGCTTTCCCTTGCGATTCCCTTTCATTATGCCATTTCCACTTCAGAGCTTTGTGAAATGAACTCTCTAAAATAATAAGTCAACATACACATTTTCTCTTTTCGCTTGTGGCTGTCAGGCATCTTGTCACAGAGACAGTAAAGTGCTGCTACAGAAGATCAGTACATGAGTACTGGGTTTCTTGCTGTGAAATTGCCTGAACATGTAGCTCAGAAGACTTTGGACTGGTTTGTATTAGGACTTGGTAAAAGTTTGGGGGTGCATGCTAGAAAACCTCAAGAGCATTGTGAGCAGAATTTGAAGGGTATTGTTGATTGAAACTTAAAGACAAGAATGCTGATAATACATTAAAAGACAGGCTTAGGAGGTTTAGTGAGTATGAACCACACTGGAACTGGACTAGAGGCTCTATGTTTCATTTTAGCAAAACATTGTATCTCTTCCATCTTTAAAGAAGTTATAAGATGCTGAATTCAAAAGTGGGGGACTAATTTATTTGGAAGAGAAAATTTTTGCAGCACCCTGACTTTCAGTGTGTGCTTTTCAGTTACATCTGCAGTAAGAATCAGGAACATAAAATAGAACCAAGAAAAGCAAAAATTTAGCAGCTAGGTGAAGCAGGAAGCACTTGTAAAGTTACACTGTTCATTATAGACTCAAGAACATAGAGGTGAACTTCTTTGAAAGACTTTGTTTTCAGAAGACACCTTAAGATACTCTCTTATTAGGCCTAGGGAACTGCACTAATTCAACCATGCAAAAGGTAAGTGCAGCCATAATAGGGGCCTCTCCGCTGCTCAATCCTGCAGCAGACATTTGCTTCGTCTACATGGTGCTGGTGTTGCAGGCATGGAGGGTGCTACAGTTATGTGGGGGCACAGAAGCTTCCACTGAAACTTCAGTGGAGGCCTGGGAGGCCAGGGACTGTGCCTCTGCCAGGGCGATTCATGAAGCTGTGAGAAAAAGGTACATTGGAGATCCAAGAAATTTGGAGGTGGCAAGTGTGAAGAATATTTTAGGAAAGCCATGAGAACCAAGCAGAACCAGTCCAAGAGAGAGGCCAAATGGGTTTCAGTCAGCATTGCCGTATGACAATGACTGCCTAAATCCTAGAGTTATAGGATTTATGGATTTGCCCAGTAGACTGCAGTATTCATTTTTGACCACCACCCCCATTCGTCTGTTACTAAATGAGAATGTATATTATACTATTGAATGTTGGAATTATTTAACTATCATCTAGATTTTTACAGGGTATTATAGCTACGTGTCATGAGTCTGAGAGGAGACATTGGACTTGGACTTTGGAACAACACTGTCACTGATTAGTCTCTGGCAACTCTTGGATATGGACTGTTGAATTTGCTTAATGAGGTGGACATGAACATTTTGAGGATCAGGTATACAATATTATGATTTAGGACTAAAATGTCCCCCAAAGTTTCACATGTTTAGAGGAGGGACTTTTGCAAGGTGTTTGAGTCTTAGCACATATACATAACAGTAGATTAATCTACCAATGAATTCATAGCTGAATGCACTGTCAGGAGGTGACACCTTTTAGGAACAGCTGGGTCACTGGAAGTGTGATCTACAAGATTGTATTATTGTCCTTGCTCCTCACTTTTCATTCTGTGCTTCCTTTATTCCTTAGATTGAGCAATTTTCCTTCATAAAGCCTTTCTGTCATGCAATTTCTGCCTCAGAGCCATCCAACCATGGACTGGACACTCAGAAGCTTTGAGTAAAAATAAGCCTCTCTTCTTTTAGCTTCAGGTACTGTATCTCAGTGAATTAAAAGTAACTAATAAAACATTTATAAGTGGCTCTTCATACTCTTCATAATTTAGCATCCAATATTGATGCATTACTAATTTTAGCATGCAATAATATAGTGCACACATCTTGTACATCTTCTAGTCTTTATATTGTCTTGAAAATAATTTCAGAGTGTTCTTATAGGTATCACCTATTTCAAATCCTTTCAAATTGTATTTGTTTTTGTTTGTTCTTTGTCTTACCAAAACTATTTTTGTAAATGTGAAAGTCACTATAATAAAATACAATATTTGTCTGTCTACTTTTTTACTTTCATGTAACAGACTTTAATTATAAACTTAAAAATAAAATTTTGTGCTTTATATGGTGCCTAGGAAACTGAAACTTGAATAATTTCTCAATTTAAATTAAGTGAAAAAATCCAAAAATACCCTTTATCATACATAAAATATTTATATGATTTTTTAATTATGAAAATTGAGAAAGACATTTATTCTACTGATTTTATAATGATGCAAGAAATTGAAAGTAACTCTTGTTCTTTGGTCCCTCATTGAACATTCACCTTTTGAACACTTATTGAATGTGTCAGGTATTGCACAAGACCTTGTTGAAACTATAAAAACACACACATTTTCTCAACCATATCTAAACTTTGTCACTGACTTTTGCACTTACCTCAAATTTTTCTGAAGGACAGGATTGTAATGTGTTATCCTTAGCCACCCATTATTAAAAAAATAAAATTTATACAGAGGTTACATACTTTATACTCAGTGACAAAGCAATCATTTCAAGTATGACTAAATACTAATAATTCTCATTCTTGACAGAAAATCAAAGAAGCAAACATTTCTATTATGAAATTACAGTAATTTTTTTGTGAAGTTAGAAAATAACAGTCTCTAAGAATAAATGTTTATAATCAGTTATCTCAAGCATATAAGTAGATCAGAAATTCATTTCACAATTCTGTGAAACTGACAAACCTAACACATATGTTTTAAAACTTGACATTTATTAGTCTTATTTTGTTTTGTTCTAACATTATATTATTATTGAATATATGCACATATTTGATTCCTGAGATAAATATTTTCTCTAACCAGGAAGCTGACTGTTAAAATGCAATTTCCCAAAACTTTCCACTAGGAAAACAAGTAAGTTTCTTAGAGTGAAGTTGTACAGTACAACTATGTATTTTAGCCTTAACTGACTTGCTTCTTTTAGTTATTCATTACATATTTCCTGGACATTTTTGTCATTTGAAAATCCTGAGAGTGAACATTATAATAGTGAGGAAAAAGAGATACAACCTAATGAAGAAGTCTTGTGGAATATCATTTCAGAAATTGCACATGAGGAATTAAATTCTCAATTCTGGCAAGTTCTTTGAAGGAAAGGAATGTGACAAGTGACATTGTTTTAGGAAAGTGGATAATGACTTCCCCAAGATGAGGATGATCTGGTCTATGGAGTTCAAAGAGAGGCACATGGGCTGGGGATATAGCTTAGTGGCACAAGTGCCTGCCTGGCAAGCACAAGGTCCTGAGTTCAATTCCTGGTACAAAAAAAATAATGGAGGCAAACTCTGCCACTTCAAATGAATAAAGATTTGAAAAGACTGGCATGGGTGTCCACTTTAAATGTCACTCAAACTTACAAGTGTATGAGTGAAATCTGTGAACACCATGGAAGTGCCCATTGCCTTATGGCCTCAAATATTAGATTATATTATTAATCAATTTTCCGGCACTATAACAGATTGTTAATAATCAACTTACAAACATAAAATGTTTATTTTGATACATAGTTTGGAGTTTCCAGTCCATGACAAATTAGCTCTTACTTTTGAGCCTGAGAAGTGTTTGTCTTGAAGTACAGCCCGTCTTTTGATGATCAAAGTAGCAAACAGAATTTTAATGTATATTAAAAGAAGAATTTTGAATGATAAACCCCAAAAAATATTTTTAGAGGATGAATTAGAAGCATTACCTTCATTTCTCATGCAAAGAAAGGATTCCATATCACATCATTTTTAAAAGCAGAAGCTAGCATACAATGCCAAGGGAGAATGTAAGTCATTAAAAATGTGTCCAAAATGGAAATCATCTTGTCTCTCCAGAACTATTCTTCTCTTCTTGCTGCCTCCATTACTCTTTAATAGCCTAAGAGGCTCAGCATCACTCAGAGTCAAAAATCATAGTTATCATCTATGACATTACTACATCTAATCATGACCAGCTCCTACAATTCTATCTCCATAATAGCATTCATACTCCACTACCACTGCTGTAATTTAGGTATGCAATGCATTTCAGCTGAAATGCTTTAATAGTCTCCTAAGAGGAATTCAGACTCTCCCTCCTGCCACCCATTTTCCTAGCTGTAACCAGGGTTCTTGCTTTACAGTACATCTCTATTCATGAGGCATCCTTTTACAAACTTCCCTTGATAGGCAGTAAGAATCACTGAAAGTTTCAAAATACATTAGGATATAATTTATAGTTTCTCTGAGGCACTATTTGTGACTTTTATTATTTTATCTTAAGGAAAAATCGATTCCTATAATGAATCTATTGAATTGACATTATTGAGCATCAACTTATGCTAGAAATTAAGAATACAAAAATAGAAAAAGAAAGATGGTTGCTTCCAACAGAAAGTAAACTCATACAGGCAAATTCTGTTGTAGCTCTCAGGAGGCTTTGAAAACATGTGTAATTGGCCAGATGTCTCAGAGAATGCAAAAAAGAAAGAATGATTCTGGTCTGGTCTATTCTATAATGTTTCCTGTGAGGATCTGGTGATGAGTTACTAGAAAGTGCTGAACTTCTTTCAAGTATATCTGGAAATAAGAGTAATGGCTTAGACATACTACAATGTTAATTGCTTCCCCATGTTGTCTTTGCATTTACACATGATATAATTATGTTACTGACAAATTGCTATATTACCTTTTTTCTCTCTATCCATTACACTGATTCTTCCTTTTGAGGATGATAGGATATCTTTAGATGTCATTATGTAGCACAAATTTAACCTACTTTATAGATGCACATGCTTGCAATTTGCAAATAAAAATGTTAAATTATCCTATGTATTTTTGTTTCATCTTTTAAAATTTATTTAAAGAGAGGAAAAATAAAGCAAAACAAAAAAAGGTAGAAACAATACAGAATCCAAAAAAAAATAGATGAACAGTAAGAAATCACTAGATGATACATCACATATCTTCCTGGATGCAGTTGTTCAAGTTACAAAATCAAAGCATATAAAGTGGACATTCAAACAGTGAGGCTGTAAACAGCTCCGTTCTCTGATCCAACAAAAGCTTAGCAACGTAATTATCATTCCTACACCCTTAAATATACATGCAGTTATATCCTTTAGAGCACCTGCTTTTCCTCCTTTTGCTTTTTAAGTCCATTATCTGTTTAGTGATATCATGTTTCAGGTTACTCAGTACCTTGCTGATCTGTTTTGTTGTTGTTATTTACTTTTTAAAAATTTGTTTCTTATTTCTTATTTATTTATTTTGAAGGTAGTAAAATACAGCAGAACAAGACAGGACAAAGCCAACTGAGGCAGTGCAGAGAAATTGGCACAGAACCTCACAGCAGGCCACCTGGACAACAGCAATAGGCACAATAGTACATCTGGTTTTCTTCACAATAATTGTTCTTTCAATCAGGCAGAGCAATATCGAAGGAAATACCGAAATTACCAGAACAGAATATTGAATAGAACAATACCATTGATCAAAACAGAGCAAAACAGAGATAAAAATATTTCCCCTCAAAGAGATGGCAGAAGGAAATCCCCCTTATTTGCTATATTGCATATAGTCAAACTGGCAAGAGATGCTCAGATCTCCAGCTCTCACTTGCTAGGGGACGGGGGAAGATATAGAAGTTTGATTCTTAGCCCGCGCCCCCGTAGACTCACAGCTGCCCACCAGAGGGGTGAACTGGCTGCCCGTTTTCCCAGTGCCCCAAGGTCCAATATGTGTCGCAGATCTCAGGAAATGCTGATATGGTTTTCGCTCTGGGGCGGCCGCGGCTTGCCAGGCCACAGCCACTTACCAGAACAGCATGCTGGCCTCTGCCTGTTTTGCCAGTGCCCCAAGGTCCAACATGGAGTGTCACAGATCTCAGGAAATGCTGATATGGTTCTCACTCTGGAGGGGCTGTGGCTTGCCAGTGTATTTTTGTTTCAGTTATAAGGATATATAACAAATTTTTGTAGTGATCTAATGTAAGACAATTATCACTTTGCAGTTAGACAATTTAGTTTTCTTGCCATTGGGGATCATTATTTAAAAATGAAGATACAAGCAAGCACCTACATTCTCATAAACATAAATAATTTAAGAAGCTTAGATTCAACTAAGTGATTAAATGTGATCCTTCTTTTACGTGACTCCTTCTGAATAGGCCTATCGCATTGGTGGTAACGTGTGGCACACTCTGTATTAGCATGCAAGCTGATTTGTTCCAGCAGCACAGAATTGAATAACATGTTTTATTATTTTTTTCCTAAATTAAAGCCTCACTATTCAGGTTTAATTGTAGTGGTGGTCCTTTGTGATAAATAAGTGCAGTTTGGGTGCTTGGTCTCTAAAAGTTTCACCATCACTGACCTATGCAATGAATTAGCTCTGGATCTTCCCACACAGTTCACAATTCAAATTTAAAGCTACTGCTCTCAAAACTTTCTAATGTTACTGGGGAAGATATCAAAATAAAAGAATGAAATAACCTTCTCCTAACATACTCCTAATCTCTACACCTGAATTTTCTAGTTGTCTATTCTGCTTACTATAGTGGTGAATTTTTTAACCTTGTTTAGTGAAGTGTAGGAATTAATCCATACTGAACTACATTTGAATACACTCCTTATTGCAGTGAGATTGAGATTTCTGTCATAGTACCATCTTATTAGTCAAAACTGTGTGTGTGTTTTGAAAATTAGTCAAATAGTCATATTAAAATTCTGCTGTGATGTTTAAATTATATGGAAATATGAAAATGTATAGCATGAATAAGGCGTGTAAAAACACCTTTTCTTTTTTTTTACACTTGTTTCTTTCTGTTACCTCTTTTAGTATGTCTGGGTTAACTCATGGATCAGTTTTGAAATAATTATCTAATATAAAATATTATCTCAATATTATCTAAATAAAATACTATCCTACTCCTTCCAGCCTTCAACAATTTTAAACTCAAGCTAAGTAATAGAATACAAATACTACAGGGCAAAAGACAAAGAGGTATCTAGGACAAATAAAAGAATAATTAAAATGTAAACACCCAGCTTCTCTGGTATATCTCACAGTTTTGACTTCTTTGGCTGTGGGTGTACCACAAGTGTCCCTAACAAAGGAGTGCCCAGGTGAGGGAACCTGACATTTGTTATGGATACAGGTTTCAAAACCACCTAAGCCATTCCTTCAGGGAAGTCCACCTGTGAATAGAATCTAGCATAGATGTAAAAAAATAAATAAATAAGAAAACTAGGACATGACTCATTTCTGTTTAATCGCCTTGAGGTTATCCAGAAAATGCTGATCATAGTCATAAAATACATTTTGTTCTCCATTCTTTTTAAATCATTTTCTCTCTTGACCTCTTTTTTTTTTCTCCATGTTTCTGATAGATTCCAAAGACCAAAAAAAAAAAAAAATCTAATGAGTCTGACAAGGTTGAATTACATTTCTTTCTTTTGTTATTTTTCAGATTTTCTTTTCTTTTTATTTTTCTTTTGTTATTGTCCAGTTATTTTCTTTTCATTTTTATTTTTCATTCACTTACTTTTTTAGATGGTAACTTGATTTAAATTGCCAGAATATATGATTGGTGAAAAAATGATTTTACTCAGGACTCGGTGTAAAGCCCTGAGTAGACAAGAGACATAGTTTATACATTTGTAAAAATACAGTGGCTAAATGGTGAACATAAAATTATAAATCCTATAATAGCAATGGAATTTATTATAATAAATGTTTTCCTTCAGTTAGCTGTCTAATCTTGAAAATGAATATTGCTATGTTTTCTGGGTACAGAACAGTGAAGCTCAGATCTCCTGTCTCCTTTGACTCTTAGAGGGTTGATGGAGAATTTATGGAAAATTTCCTCTTTATTCTGAAAGAGGGTGCAGAGTGAAAAACTGAAAAGGGAAAGCACTTTGAACAGAATATACAAAACATTAAGGACCAAGTGACAATGACGTCTGGGCTATAGGCTGCCCTGAGGTTCATAGCAATAGTGGATAAAGAAAGGTGAAGGATAAGCCTCTTCCTTACTCTGTCATCACTCATGATGCAGGACAGTGATGACGAAACTTTTAGAGATTGAGTGCCCAGACTGTAACCAAAATCCACTTTTTTACCCCAAACTGCCAACACTGCAGTGAAACCTGAATGTCCTATGGTTGGCTACTGGGGTGTTTAGCTCAGGTGCCAACAGGGAAGGCTCTACATGGCCCCTGCAGCACACGTGCCATACGTTCACCGCCACTCTCTGCTGGATCGTGTTAGGCTTCATGGCTAACAAGAAATATCTACTGGTGATTCCCACATTCTCAGATCCATTCTTAGACCCTACACACTACCCCAAAGCAGTGTGCTTAATTGTCTCATATACCTATGGTTTCTATATCTTATTGACATTGGAAAAATTATCATGTCATAAAAAGATTGGGATGGGATATTCCCCATCCCAGTGTGTGTGCACCAGTATTGATATAGGCATACTTCACAAGGCAAAACCTTCTAAAAGATTCGGACGCTTACAGTAAATGACATCTGACTAGTTGATTCTGAGAAGAATGCTTAAAGCCTGTTCCCCTCATTCCAGCTTGATCTTAGTTTACATTGTCCTGAGTTTAACAATTTCGCCTTATCCCCGCTGATGGATGACAACCTGGTCAATTTATTATGACTCAGTAAAATCCTAAACATGCCAGCATACACTATCCACATATGTTTATTAATGTCTAGTTACATGTAATTAATATACCAATAATAAAATAAATCTGATCTTAAAATATTTTTATTTGTAAAGTAGTTTATTAAAGTAGTAAACAGTCTTAATGATAATGAAAAAGCCTGTTTGTGTATTACAGTTGCAGTCATTTTATTTAAACAGTTTTATTAGTTTTGAAAATTTTCCTTTAAGAATTGTAGATTAGAGATAGATTTTGGCCCTTTCTTACTTGCTTTCTCTCTCTCTGTCTCTGTCTCTCTCTGTCTCTCCCTGTCTCTTTTTCTATCTCTCCTTCTTTCTCTGTCTCTTTCTCTCCTTCCTTACTTCTTTCTTTCTTTTTTTTTTTTGAAACTGTGAGACAGGCTCATGTTTTCAAGGCTAATCTGAAACTTGTGATTCTCCCTGCACAGCCTCCACAGAGCTGAAGTTGCAGGTATGTACACCACTTCTCAATTCAATCTTAATTTTAGAAACTCTACTATTTCTAAAATTTTTCCTCATGGAAAGATTCATATTTTAAAATGGATTTTAGACAGTATTGCTTCCATTTTGATCCTTAAATTTATCAATTTACCCCTCTATGTGAGTTTTTTGCTGAAATTTGTGATAGTAAATGGCAATCTTCCTTTGCAAAATCAGTTTTCCTTCCAAACTAACCAGAAAATCTTGCAACTTTATATTTTAAAACACAGATTCAAAGTGGAAAAGTTTGGAAATTTGTAAGCTGGTTGATAAATTCTGTTTCTACAAGTAAGGTACAAGTAAGGAAAAATTGGGGACATATTTAACATAGTTCCTGTTAAAGAAATCTGTTGAACATAAATAATTCAAATAACCACTTTCAAAATGCTATCTCTGAAAAACACTTTTAAAAAACGATATTACTTTCTTATTTATTATAATTTGAAAAAAACAAATTAAGCCTTTTTATTCACATTTACTACATGAAAATGATCAAGCCTAACACATTTGTATTTTGTAAAATAAAATACAAGTATTTCATTGTTTCATTGTGCAGCTCTTTAAGTGCTTGGATCAAAGTAATAAGATAGTTTTAGTGCAATGCATACAATGTGCATTTATCTCATTATTATGTAATGTACATCGTGAAGAATTAGTGAAAACCTTACATCAGATATAAAATATTTTTGTTTATCAAGTAAATTTTATGATGTAGCAAGAAACTGAAGCAGATGAACACATGAGGCAGCCATCAGAACACTGTGCATCACATAGCTGAAGGTAGCTGCAAAAGATCAGAATTATGTAACTTATAGTTCTGACCTTGGGCTAACTGAAGAAATAATATTAAAGCTTATTTTGTTTCTTAAAATTAGACAATATTTTAAATAGAAATCCCAAGGCTTCTTACTCTACATTTTTTACATTGTGTTACTGATACTTCTGAGGATTTATATTACATTACATTATATTGTATGTTATATTAGTATCCATTGGTTCTTGTATTAGACCCAAGTTTCTATACAACAAATCATCTTTTAAAAGACGTATAAATCCACCATCAGAATGTTCAAATTATACAGCAATATACTCATCAAAATAGCCAAAATGAGAAAGAGAAATATTTTGTTAATTAAGATATGAAACAAGAATGCCCATACACTGCTAATAAGAATAAAAATGGTGCAACTATTTTTGTGAATTGTTTGAAAGGATCTACTAAGTCTGATAGTGAGCATCCTTAATAGTTATCAATTCTAGCTTTAGCTAGGAGAAACGCTGATGAATTTCCTTAAAATCCTCAACAACTGCTATTATAAGTGAGAAATATGCAAATTAGTATTGAAGTATGGAGAAATTCATATCAGTGCATTTAAAACATAATATCACATTGTGACAAAAAGAATGAACTACTGTTCCACACAATGATTTGAAAGACAGCTTTGAAGATATGCAGTCAAGTGAAAGAAACCAAGTACAAAAAGTGATGTCATTCACAATACTGCTGTGGATCAAATAGTGTACACTCCAAAGTCATACATTAAAAATATACCACCTCATTTGTATATGTTTGCAGCAGGGACTTACCAGGAGGTACTAAAGTTTGAATGAGGTCAGGAAGGCACTCACCTAATATAATAGAAGTGGAGTTTCTATTAGGAAAGACAGCAGTCTTTTCTCAGCTAAAGCACAGGGCAAAGGCCCAGCGAGAACCCAGCAAGGTGGTGCCTTTCTGCAAGCCAGGAAAAAGCCTCGTCAGAAACCAAACATGCTGACACCTGGTCCTGCCCATAGTGTCTCCAGAATGGTGAGAAAATCATTGTATTTTGTTTAAGCCACATGTTAAGGCAGCCTGCACAGTCAGTAGTATTGCAGATGCCATTTCCCTATGGTGATGCAAGTCAGGGCACCCAAGTTCTTATCGTAAGAAAACAAGGGAGTCACAGGCTGCTTTTATCTGAATGCTGCGTGTTGCTTCTATGAACAAGATCAATTTATGATAATTCCTTAAGATAATAGTTTTTGTTTTGTTTTTGTTTTGGGATGATAGTGTGTTTTGAACCTAGGGTATTGCTAAGCCACTGAGTTGCCCAAGCTGGTCTCAAACTTGTGATCCTCCTGTGTCATCTCACAGAGCACTGTGAGCTGATTCTTAGTAATGCAGGTCTATATGTCCATGCTAAGACTCAGTATTATACATATGAATATATATACACATATATGTTACTCACAAGATGTGTGCATATGTGCACAACTGTGTCAAGTGAAATTTATTGAATTTAAATATTTCAATGCTTTATTACCTATGGGCTATAAAATTTGACATTATGGACCTTACATTTCATAACACCTGCATATTCATAACTTATATATTCTCCTTCTTGCTCAATTGTCCTGCCATATTGGACTACTTGACAATTCTTGAAAATGTTTATTTCAGTGTCAGGTTCCCATTTTTCTCCTTTCTAACAAGAATATTAGAATTGTAGAACTTTGAATGACTTACTTCTTAACCATTGGATATACAAACTGTTTATTCCATTTTAATCTATCTCCTAATTTATGTTGCTTACCACTAAGATGTAATTTCCATGGGGGCAAGAAGCTTCTGTAGTCTTCTTAACTTTATTCTCATTACATAAACTGGAGCCTAGTTTGGAAGAAGTGACCAATAAACATTGAGCTAATGATCCTTATGGTTACTTTGGTCCCAGAAATGAACCACTATGATTCTTTAGTGCCTGCATGTGAATTTAGAGTCACCCAGTAAAATACCAAAAATTATTCCATACATTTTCCTTACTACAGTATTGGAAGATTTGCAATTATTCATTCTTTTTTAGGATAATTTAATGACTAAGTAAACATTTCATCTAGTTTTATATTTTACTTTTATTTCAATCAGAAAGAAAATAGCAACTTTTTAAAATTGAGAATAAAATATCCGATTTTACCCCTTTCCCCACACATGCATATACTGGACACTACTTATAATATTTCTCAAAGCAATAGCTTTTACTTTGGTTAAGTTAAACATTCCCACCTCACTAGCAAGTATTGAATTGAGAGTTTATCTTATGCAAACTGAGATTCAAAAGCATGAAATAATTACAAGTATAAACAAATTTTAAGGTATCCTACTAGGTATCATTCTTAGTACATAAATCTCTAAATTTCTAATTCTAGAATATGATTAAAAGAATATCTGTGGTGAGTGTGACTTCTTTACTAAAATGAAATCTTACTTCCATTGGCCATATGCTCTCACAGCTAGATGGTACAGAAAACTAAAAATGACAGGAGTTTAGTGGAAGTTAATACCACAGATTTCAGCAACTAGGTAAGACATTTTTCCTTTTCAAGAATGGCATTTTCCACAGTGCTGCTTCCTCATGTTGTAGAAGTACAGGGTCCAGGGTTGGTGGTTAGTAAGGGAGGAATGCAGTTTGGAGAGAGGGGCAGGGTCTGGCACAGAGCAGCGCCATCTGTTCACTCTTGGAATCCACAGATGTTCCATACCAAAAAACTGTGGAAGTTAAGGTGGAACACACTTCACGGGCACTCAGAGCCCCACCTGGTGGTACATCTCTGTGGGTGAGCCATGGCAATGTGACAAGGACTGTAGCACCCTGCTGGGCTGAAGGTAGGAAAGGCTTTCACAGGAAAGGAGGCTCTGGCTTCCTTGAACAGCCCACATTGCCAAAGAGCACATCTAAGTGACTTGAGCTCCGAAGCAAATTGCACACCATGGAGAGAGTAAAGTATGGTGGATTGAGCATTGGACAATGAGTCCAAAAGATTTGGCCACTGTTCCTGGATTCACTACCAACTCCCTTTGTGACCTTGAGGAGGACAAACAACTTCTCTGTGTCTTTACTTTTCTCTTTCCAAAAAATCATGTTTTTCTTACTCTTAGGTACTTCTCAGAAAGGATTTCTTTTCTGAATCTGTTTCACTTTCTGATATGTCAGCTTTTACATACTGGAGGTTTGGTAGGCTGCATGTATCATCCTAAGAAGCATATTGACACATCTAGCTTCATAACTATATTAAAACTGATTCTCTATCTATGTAATCCCTTTACAATTCTTTCTTTGAAAGAAATAATGAGCTATGATATTTTGTTAGTACTAAGTGCCAGAATATTTGGTGTTCTAAAATATCATATACAAATATAATAAAAATATATTCTATCTCTAATTTTCATTAAAATAAATTCTTTGCAGTACTTTTTCATCATTTCTTAATTCTTATTTTATAACAATAAAATAAAATATAAAGAAGGTAAATAGTACATCTTAGCTGCTCACTGTTGTGTGAGTCCCTTATTAAAACATTTACTGCCTGAGAGAACATTCTGACTTTTCCAGGATACTCAAGTCTTACATATGTTAGCTGGTGTCCAATTTCTGAGTTAGTTATGTTGAAAGATTTAAAGAGAGAACACACTTTTGAAACATGATCAATGCTCAGTGAGAGATGTGAGATAAAATGAGGTTTCCATTTGGAGACCTTCTTGAATTATCTGGTTGAGTTGTATGTAGAATAGATGTAATATTACCAATTAGAGTAAGTGCAGGTGAGCATAACTTTGATTCTGTTCTGCTGAGGTCAGGTGCTTGGCTGGTAGATTAGTCAGTCTACACAGGAATGGCACGTGTAGAACATCAATATGATCTTCCATGGCAGAAGATGTAGCTTAAATGTATATGCATTGGAATAAACTGGATTTCAGTGTGTAACAGTGAGGATTAACTGCAGTAGCTGTGTTATATTGGTGATGTAAACAACATTTATTTGTACTTTGTCTTCTGCTTTGAAAAGTGAGAATAAACAGTATCTTGGTACCATAAAGATACTGGTGAAGATTAAACAGGATATTGAATTACTCATGCCTAGCATAGTGTTCCTTGTACTTCAGGTTTCTGGAAGATCTTTTTACTTCACTGACTCCTTATGAAGAATTATCTAAGGGAGGCCCTTTGTTCAAGTACCCAGTGAGTTATTTTAAGATGCATTCCTGAAGATATGGATCCTGAGATATAGATCGAGTGTGAGTCAGTGATTAGGAAAATGATACCAATACATACCAGTAGAAGAATAGAGAACTTAAATGAGAATGATAAGAAAGGAGATATGGACTGTAATAATGAACAAACAGGTTATTTTTATGGGTATTTGTAACTTAATTCCTCTACTGATGTCTGATGGCTCTTATAGAATATTATTCAGTTGCATTCCTCCTGAGAAATGCGAAAATTAAGTTATTTACTCATGGACTCCTCTCAGTGACTTAAGGCTGATCTTTGGGTATTAATTTTCACCTACTTCTCTCCTCAGGTAAAGACTGCAAGACACTTTACCAAAAACAAGATACCAAGAGCTGAGCAAGTGTGGACTGAGAATCATAGTGTCACCAGTGCAGCAAGGGGCTTCCTTTAAAACTTCTCACTTTTCATAATAGGTAAACCTATTAATTATTGTGTTCATCAACAGATGAATGGAAAAAAAAACCGTGGTACTTATACACAATGGAAAACTACTGTTCTATGAAGAAGGATATGCAATCAGTCATTTGTAGGAAAATGGATTCACCTTGTGGCCACAATGTTAATCAAAATAAATCAGACACAGAAGATTAAATATCGCATATATTTTCATGAATGAGAAATCCCAAAATATAAACAAAGAACAAAACAAAAAATAGTAGGAGGAAGGGAGAACTTTCTCAAATGGGAAGGGGAGCAAGAGTGGAGAGAAGGGGGGAGCAAATGGGAATGGGATGAAAAAAAGTAATTAGTCTGTGTTACATACAGGTGCTAACTCCTCACAAGGAATGTAAACATTACATACTGCAAACATGCATTGAAAATTTAAAAATCCCAATGCTTACAGCAATTCTCTGAGTCCTATTTCTAGCATTAGCCACCTAACAGATGACAGAAGGGAAGCTCAGAATTGAAATTAATTTCCTCAAGGCCCTGTATCTAAGAAGTGGGAGAGGGGAATATAAACCCATGCCTATACTATGTATGAAACTTAGGGAAGTCAAAGCAACATATTATTTTCACCTCTCAGAGACAATACCTGAGACCTGCAATGTAAAAGAGCATAAGTTTACTTTGGCTAATGTTTTTAATTCATAGTTGGCAAGATCTAAGGCAGGAAGAGTGGAAGGGTCTGGCAAAAGAAAGTGCTTCACATTATAGTGGCCAGGAAATAGAGAACAAAGAAGGTGACAGAGGAAGAAGAGATGTGCTTACAAGTTTCCCCAGGGACCTGCCTGCCTGTTGTAGTTATGGGTTATGAGGAGAATAATTAGAGAATTTATAATATTATTTAATGATGGTCACCTAGATTGAAACACAAGAAAGTGCAGAGAATCTGTCCACCACACCACAGACCCAGAATATTCAGCCAAGGGCCTGGATCCCACAGCAATATCTTGCATGAGTCCAGATGTAAACGTGGGGCCCATGACAATGCTTCCTAAGGGTTCAACTGGAAGTCTAGAGCCCACGAGAAGAACTCACACCAGTCTGTTTTATGAATTTGTACTGGGAAGGCCTTAAGGTCAGTGGTGGAAGCTAGACAGTCTATGCCAGCGGGGTGAAGGAGCTGTGCTGGTAGGTTGAGGGTCTTACACTGGAGCTGAGAAGTCACCATCAAACAAGGACTAGAGCTGCCCTGAAAAGTACCACAGCCATCCTTAGCAACACGGAGGTCCCGAGCTCTTCTGATGATAAGAATAGTTGAGTACATGACAGAAAACCAGCATGACAAGTTTCTCCTGGAGATTAAAAGGCACATGTCTTCCACTCCAGAGGCAGGAAACAGTGTTCCATGTAAGGACCAGAGCTCCCTCAAAGTGAACTACACTCACCCTCACCAACAAGGTCCGAGCTCCTCCCATGACAATGGTCGAACTCACACTGCATAAGCTAGTCACCATGAACTCCTCCAGCAGAACCAATGGCTCAGAGCAGCAATACTTAGAGAAACCTACAATGCCTAGCTCTTCTTCTCCCCATTTCTATTTATGCTGGCAACTTTCCTCAAGTGAGCCATCTACGCTGAGCACCATGTTGAGTTAATTCAGCTGGTGTTAAGTTGACCACTAGCTTTTAATCCACAAAATTTCCTTATCCCCACCTAGGAAAATATGCAGCTCCTGGGGGACATCTATATACAAATTATTACATTAAGCCTGTGGCTTTTATCCTGTAGCTACTTTTAACATCTATCTCAAAATAATTTTAAAAATTTAACATTTTGAATGTATTTGAAATATATACTTTTTATTTTAATATGGACAAATCTGTGTCTTGATAAATATATTTTGCATACATAATGTTAGATCATATATAAAAATTGTGAAGCAAGCATTTTAATATTTTAAGAGGAAACAAAAAACTATAGAGTCTATGAAAGAAAAGTCCTGAGAATTCAAGACACAATTTTATGTCTTATGGCAATTAATCGGAGTTAACAGAATAACATTTAAATGTGAGGTCACATTTTAATATGACTGGAGGGGGATATGTGTACTTAGCAAATGGGAGTCAATGGTGATTAATAGGTGGTACTGTGATCTTTGAACGGTTGGTCCCATTTCAATACAGTGAACATCAATGTTCACTATCAGCTTTTATTTGCTTACTAAAACACAAACAGAAAACCAAACAGAAACCCACCTAATTAGATTCACAACATAGAACAGCTTAATGTTAGAGTTCACACTGTTTAAAAAAATGTAGTGATGGAGGTGAAACACAGTCAACCTGTGCTTTGAAGCTTTGCTCACTCAAACTGGAAAACAAACGGAGGACAGTGAGTGCATGGACATAACAGGATCTGTGAAATATGGAAAAATGAGGGAACAAAGGCAGAAAGGTCTTCTGCAGAAACTGCATATATAGTAGGTTATGAGTGAGGCATCCAGGAACCAGGCCACGAGGTTGCACCAGTTTTTCTGAGGAGCCTTATTTAAATTGTGGCATCATTTTTGGACATTGGATATTGGTGCCTGTGTCCAAATAACATGGACTGGTGATGGTTCCTATATAGGGCTGCAATTTTGCTTCAAAGAACATAATAGGACGTCTTTTCAGGGGACCTCTTATTCCTTCAAGTACAACAATCTACATTTATTCTCCTTAAATCTGCCATTAAATCAGGTGTAAACTGCAAACTTATGAGACAGGAGTGGTTACCAAATGATAACAATTAAGAATGATGAGCCCCTCCAAAAGCAATGGAAAATGGCAGGCATGGAAATTCAGAAAATGTTTCTGATTTTTTTTTCAGATGAGTACATTAAGTACATTCTTTACAATATGTGAGTTGAATTATAAAAATCCATGATAGACAGAACCATGTCCATTCATTATGAAATGTGCATACTATTTGTGCATTGTTTTTATATTCCAATTGGTCTTTTGTCATCAAGTCTCAAGTTCTTCTGTGTATAGGCATTTACCTCTCACACAAAGGCAGCTGCTTGGGTATATACAAATAATTATAATTTATGTTATCAGTTATTTTAAGTATTAGTGTCAATATTTTAACTGTATTTAATTTTAAATTTACATTAGTTTATTATTCAGTACATCTGTGGTGTATGGCACTGAACACACTAAATTCATTTACCCAGTAGACTATCTTAATTGGGGTTTATTTTGGGGGTAGAGTTTATATTTTGAGCATGCTAAAAAAATCATGCTAGGGCTTATTTTCCAGTTATGCTTTATTTTCAGGGAAATGGAGTACATATACCTTCAATTCATTGAAAGTGTATTTCTTCATGATAATTTTATTATGCAAAGCAAACTTGAAAGTGGAACACAGATGTCAAATCTCTATGTGGAGCAGTATATCTTTCTATTTCAATTAAGCTCCTTAACACATTCTTCTAAATCTTTAGGTTTAAACTGTGTACAACTCTCATTTCTGAACCTTGTATGTCACAAGATAATCTGGTATATGGGTATACATTAAGTGTACATACACATACACAAAAAACCCAAATGTATAGTCAATATACCATCACATATACATGGTTATCAGATGGAATTACAGTACACACTCATAAAAAGCTAGTAAAATTTGAACTGAAGGCCAGTGACTGAATTCCTATGGAAATGAACCACTAATCTGTGAATTGTGAAAAATAATTTTAACTAAAAGTCCAAAAACTATGACCCCAAAAATCTTTCTGGAATCATTGTGATATAAATAATAAAATTGAAAAATAAATGCAAGAAGTTTAATTGCAGAAAATTAAAGAAAAAGTTTTCTATCTCTCTCTTTCTCTCACACACATTAATTCAAATGCATAATATATATTTCTAGAGATGTAATATAATATTGTGGTACATTAATGGAAGCTTCACATATTTTGACACTCTGCTCATTTCAAGGCTGATTGTCATTCTTCTCCCCTTGAATCCAAGATAAACGAGAATGGAGGAGACACTAAGCAATGGAAAGACATCAGTCAATGGCTTTCGATTTATAAACCAGTGAGTAGAGCCTGGCAGAGACTATTGATGAGAACTAGAAAGACTGAGGAAACAGATGTATTCCTCTCAATTTCCCTTTTGCAAACAATGGTTTTCTACTGCCATCTTGCAATTATCATATGTACACCTCATCAGCTTATATTAAATATATAGGAGGTAAATAACTTATTTCTGTTTCATGCATCTATAGGTCAGGTAATAGCAAAACAAAGAAGATTCACTTACAAAGTTTTATTTGTAATTTTATTTAGAACATCACACCCTGGACCCTGTATCTGAGTGGAAACTACATAGGAAAATAATTTGAGGTGGAATGCGTATATTTTCCATATGACAAAAATGCAAATAAGTAGCATAGAGATAGCAGACAATAATGAGATAAAGTTAGATGCAATTTGGTGTAAATGTTCTCCCTATTTTTATAGAATGTCTTCTACTCTTGAATCGGAGTTATTCATATAACTAACAGAATGTGGTTCAACTAACATTGTGGGACATTGTAGACCAGGTCATACGATGGCTCATAACTGCCATTCAGATCTCTTAGAATTTTGACTATGGATTGATGAGATCTTATGTGAAAGAAACTGTGTGCAAAGAATCTGAGAGTACGTGGGCTGTATCCTAGCTGGGCTAAGACTTCAGTGGTCCTTGCCAGCATTCAGAATACGTGGGTGAAGCAGTCAAGGACTCCTTGAATCATCAATTTGCCAGCCTTAAGTGATGCCAGTTGGTGCCTCCTGGTGTTAAACTCTTTCCGAGTCACAAACAAAATTCTGAAAAGGAGATAGTGCGATGTTTTATTTATTTATTTATTTTTTAAATCATGAGTGGCTGATTAACTCAAAAATAATTGGAAAATAACCAATTTTCCATTTACTCTTATGATTTCCTTTAATCTAATGAAAAACAAAAATTTCCCTGCTAAAATTTCTCATGAGACAAAGAGCAGCCTGCTTCACAGGTACAATACACATTAGTGCTGTGGGAGAATGTGTGTCTTTGGACACAGTTGAAATTTCTAATCTTGGTCTCAGATGAGATTGAAAAAGACACATAAAAGTCAATTTAAATTTCTAGTTTGTAGCAAAGCAATTCAGTATATGAATTTAGATGGCTAAATATCTTGCTTTCCAGATATCTGAGCATGCTCACATTGCATTACTTTAATCAGAATTATCTGGATAAACAGGAAATGTAGCTAAACGACACGTAGTTTCAAAGAGATCACATTTATAATTTGGTAAGACATAGAATGAATTTCAATGTTCATTATTGCTGGAGCTTTAACTATAGGTTTTAACTACCAGCTGAAGGTCACAAAGTTTAAAGCAATGGAACTGTTCAGCTCTAGTTAAAAAAATAAAAAAATCAACTAGTAGCATGTCAGAAAATATTTACATAAGAAATAGTCATTTGCATTAACTTTTGTGTGAAATAATTTCTGAATTGATCTAAAATTAAAAAATGAAAAAATAATACTTGCACTCTTGGAAGATTTACTTTTAGAACAGTGATACTTATTTGTCAAGAAAGCACTCTCCTTCTAAGCTTATCCCCTCTAGGTATTCAAAGAAAATCAAGTGCTCGTAAGCATTACAAGAGATACCTGGGTCAGTAAGAGTACTAATTCCTAAAATTAAGTCAGTTACCTTTGTCAGAACCATATAAGGGTGGGTGATCATACTACATATGTTCCTTGATTGCAATATTATTATTCTGGTCAAGAATATTTAACTCTGGGCGACAGGAAATTGCATTTTTAATAAGTATCCCAGATTAGTACATATTTTGCTCAATAACACTGGAAAATGAAATTAATAAAATGTGTTTTTTAAGAGCAATCAATGACTTCTATTTCAATGCAGCTTTCTCTGCATAATTTGTAATTTTAAATAATTAGTTCCATGAAAGGTGCTTCTTCCCCTAACTTACTAAAAGTAGTCCTTACATTTGGGAATGTGAATCTGTTTTCTAATTTTCTTTGCATTGAAACAGAAATTAAAACATGGGAATGTTAGTGTACTCAGATTTTCTCAGAAAAATCTAAACCAAACTTCCAAGAAATGCTAGCCCAAAGCAAGGTTCTGCATGAATTCCAAGGAAATATAAGGGAATTAGGAAGAATGTATAGCAAAGATGACCTAGTTCAATTATTCAGCCACTGGATCAGAACTGTAATTCACACAATTATTAAGTCCATTATTAATATGGAAGATACTATATATGCATTTGATGAATAATAAAGACATATTTCTATCTTTATTTATGTTTACGTGATGTATTATATTTATTGATTTGCATACATTGAACTAGCATTGTATGCCTGGGGTGAAACCCTCATAGTCACAGTGTATAATCTTTTTGAAGATTTGCTGCATTATTTTTGCTAGCATCATGTTGAGGTTTTTTGAGTTAATATTCATTAAAGAGATTGATCTGTGGTTCTCTTGTTCATTCAGATGGTTCTCTGGTTTTGGACTCAACCTGATGCTGGATTCCAAGAGTGAGTTTTGAAGTACTCTTTCCTTTTCAATTTCATTAAAATATTTGAAGAATATTGGTACTTTATCCTAACTGAAAGTCGTGTAGGATTCTGTGGCTAATTTTTCAGGTCCTGTTTTTTTCTTGTTTGGTAGGATTTTAATAATTGCTTTAATTTCATAACCATTTATTGAATTACTTCAAGTTGTTAATGTCTTCTTGTCTCAGTTTTGGCACATAAGTGTCTAGGAATTTTCCCATTTCTTTAATATTCTTTAATTATTTGCAGTTCAGTTTTTCATGTTAGTTATTTATGATAGGAGTTTTGTGGTGACTGCCTTTTTCACTGCTAATTGTCTTGATGTGGGTCTTTTCTTTTGTCTCTTGGTAATATTTCTAAAATTTTGTCTTTCAAGGAACTATCTTTATTTTATTGATTCTCCACATTTTTAATTCTCAATTTCATTGAATTCTCCTCTGATCTTTATGATTTCCATTCTAGTACTGAGGGTTTTTTTTTTTTTTTGGATTTGTTTTTCTACTATTTGAGAAGGCATCATTTGCTTAGTCAAGAGAAAGAGGTTAAACAGATGAAAGGAACAAGTCAAGTTATCATTATTTACAAATGACATGATCATGATCTTTAAACAAAAAACACAAATATTCCACCAAAGAACTCCTAGAAGTAATACCTAAATATAGCAATGTAGCACCATCCAAAATCTAAGGCAAAAATCAAAAGCATTCCAGTTTACCATAATGAATTAATTGAAAAAGAAATTAGAAAAAAAAACATTTAAAGTAGCCTGAACTGAAATGAAATATATGGGTGTTAACCCACACAAGGAAATGAAAACCCTCTGCAAGGAAAGTTATAGTGCACTGAACAGGGAGATCAAAAAGGACATCAGAAAATGGGAGCATATCTCCTGCTTTTGGATAGGCAGAACCAATGCTGCCAAAATTATAATACTTCCAAAACTCAGCATAGATTTAATACAATCCCAATCAAAGTCCCAACAGTTTTTCTTGCAGAACTAGACAAAATAATCCTCAAATTCATTTGGAGTCAGAAGAGCCCCAGGAGAGCAAAAGAAATCCTGGATACAAGCTCAAAGTAGGGACCACAATTCCAGATTTCACATGTATTATGAAGGTACAATGACTAAAAGTAACACAGTACTGAAACAGACATGTGAGTCAGTGGAACAGAGTACAGGATGCAGAAACAACTCCAGGCACATCCAACCACCAGGCAACCTAATCTTCAACAAAGAGGTCAAAAACATATGCTGGGGGAAAAGTTGGACTGCTTTAAAAACTGGCGCTCTGAAAACTGATTTTTCCACAGGCAGAAAACTGAAACCAGACCCATATCTCTGACTATGTACTAAACTAAAATCAGAATGGTTGAAAGGTCTAAATATCAAAACAGAAACAACCTGCTGGATGACAAAAGGGTTAAAATGCTTAAAGTTATAGGTAAAGGAGAAGGAATTTCCAAACAGTACCACAGTTGCATAGGAAAAAGTCTTGAAACTTAACAAAAAATGACCATATCCAGTTAGAAATGTGAACATAAAAAGAAACATCAAAAGAGAGAAAAAATCCCCTACAGCGTGAGAAAAAATTTCACCAGCTAAACCTTGGGGAAAGGATATCTAGAAAATGTAAAAAGCTCAACAATTAGACTCCCACAATATAAGATGCACACAAAAAATGAGCAACAGAAATGAGTAGATACTTCTCATGAAAATAATTACAAATGGCCAATACATTCATTTAAACATGTTGAACATCATTGCACATTAGAGAAATGAAAATGAAAACAAACCTGGGCTCACATCTTAATCAAAAACTATGTCAATAACAAAGAAAACAATGTCAAAATAAATAAAACACACAAGATAAAACTGCATGTGGTTTTGCTTGAGTAATGCAAAGTGTCAATAAAGAGGAAATTAAAAGATTGATGAAAGAAATCATAGAGAATTTTTGTCAAATGGCAGGGGGTTAAAGGGACCAAGAATGAGAGGAGGAGTGAAGAATAGAATGTGAAACATTTTTAGATATATCATGGACATGTACCAAATACCCACAAAGACTGTATTCATTACATGTCATAATCACAAAATAAAAATAATAACTATGATATTGAAAATGGGGAAAAGTGATCAAGAATAGAGGAAAGCGGGTGAGGGAAAGAAGAGATTTAAAAGAATCAAAATATGCTAGGCACATGTAGTTACTGAATAATGAATGTAAAGTTCATTTACTGCAAACATGTGCTAATAAAATAAATAATAACAAATACTGGGGACACTGTGGAACAAGGAGCTCTTCTGAATCGTTAGTGAGAGGCCAGCTAGTATCATCACTTTGGAAATCAGTTTGGAGATGTCTTGACAAATAGTTAAAGATGACACTCAACCCAGATATTCCTTTTATAACTCCTCATAACTCTCTTCCTAAAAGAGTTAAAGACATTACGTTGCTGTGAAATATGCATATTCATACTTGTTGCAGGATAATTCCTGATAGTTACATCTTGGAAAGTAGGTAAGAAACATGTTATTTATATGTAATTGAGGATTGTCCAACTGTAAACAAGGATACACTTGAGTGGAAAAATTGATGCAGATGGAAACCATGTTTAATAAATAAATCAGACAAACTTAAATATCAAATAATTTCTCTTATATATATATATATATATAAACCCAAAGTAAAAATAAAGAGCAAAATAAATGATAAAGGAAAAAAGGAGCTACATCTTTTGCCAATGGGAAGGATACCACGAATTGGGGTTGGGGAGGGGAAGTGAGGTGAGGAAGCCATAAAAATGGATTGAGATGTGCCATGTGCATTTAAGGGCTACTCACAGGGAATATCAACGTTATTTAATGCAAACATGCACTGAAAAGAAAAAAATGGGGAAGCAGACTTAGAGATGGATGGAGGGAAAAGAGAGGAAAGAGGAAGGGAAATGAAAAATATGCTGCATGAAAATAAAATATATATATATGTCTATGTATATAATATATATAATATGTATATACACCTTCTAAAATTAATGTAAACATTATGTAATGCAGTCATATATTAATAAAATTTTTTAAAAGAACCTGCATAAAAATATAGGCTGTGTCTAAAATAACTGCTATAAATTGTGCTGCTATAAACGTGGACATGTAAGTATCACTGCAGTATGTTTTTTTTGACTTTGTAAGTAAACTCTCTGGAAGGGGAAGAGCTGGCTCACATGGAACTTTTACTGATAGTTTTTTGAGGCTCCCCATACTGACTTCCAATGTGGTTTTAGCAGTTTACCTTCCCACCAACAGTATAGAAAGGTATAAAAAGAACAAAGGAAGAATTCTGTTTTATGTAATAGTCTGTAAAACTGTTAGAGATTAACATGCTATTTAAAAATTATCTTTTGTTATATTCTGTTGTCTTTTCTTTTCTGAGTACTAAATTCTAAAATTTCTGGAAAGTAAAGTATAAATAAAAGTTCATTTTTCTTTTGATCTCCATTTGTAAGGACATTGGATTTCCTGAAACCTAGGTATGGCATTTGAAGACAAGAAGAACTGACAAAAATAACAGAATTATATTTGCACAGTGAGAAAGAGCAAGAGCCATGAGTTAAAATTGATGGGAGGTGGATTTTGGACTTTCCATGAACAAAACAAATGTCCAAAGTTTAAAATGACAAAATGGTAGAATCTGATGATAGACCATCAAAACTACAATTCATTATTTGAAAGATAGAGAAAAAAATCCACACAGCATGGTAACTAGAAGGATCCCGTAACTGTCTGATAGTTCTTTCTTTGTTCTATACTAGTATAAATTCTACAACTTTTCTACTTTCTTTCTACTTGTATCATTACTCATTAGGCACATTTCAGATACAGAGGGGAGCAGAAGTTAAAAGATTTTAATATATTTCTTGAAATGTTGTATGCTATTCATAAATTTTGCTCAGTAATCTATTGTAATCTTCCTGCTGTGCATCATTCCTTTCCAAAAAGGTTTTCCCCCTTAAAAATTGAAGGTTAAAATGTGTAAAATGGTTGCCATTATGATATACTTTTATATTTATATCAATTCCAATTTAATTCATCCTGCTATAAAGAGAGTGAAATGACTACATAAAATTTAGTTGTTTTTAGGATTCACGTATCACTTGGACCAAATAATTAATAATAATAATAATAATAATAATAATAATCTTTGCCCATTAAGCCTAACTCAAGGTTTCTGATTCCCTATTAAGGATAACAGAAATTACTACTCTCTCCCCAAAACTAGTAAAAAGCAGAACAAATTGAATAAGTAGTAATTATTTTAGATTATTAAGATAGTTGAGGACCATGGGGAACCAGTGTCTCCATCAACGAAGAGACAAACAGGAAAATACAGTGGGTCACAGGTGGAACTATCGTAAGGACAGTTGAAAGAGGAGCAAAACTCAAAATCTGCTTGACAAATTGCTGGAGGCTCAGCATAGACAAGTCTGAGATTTAAAACTTCCCAAAGAGTCCACTCATAAGGGACCCCAGCAGTATTATAGGATTTACTGCCAGAAGCTTGACTAGATTTTAACTGTTAATTTCGGATAAAAATCTCCTTGTATCTCCTTCAGTGCAAAAGCAGAAGGGACCAGTTTAAAACACATCCAGGTCTACTGTTCTGAACAAGGTATGCCTTCAGGAGAACTAGCTGACCGCCAGCTAACCTGCAGGATCATTATCAGAGCAAAACTGTCTGGGGAGAAGGAGATACCCAAGATACACAAGCCATCCTTTCCCTCTAAGGATGGGAGAAAAACTAAGAAATACTTGTGAAGTCTATGGTCTCCCTACAGGCTTAGAGTACCAAATGACCGAGATCTAGTTAAAAGACTATTACACACTTACGCTTTGCTATATCTATCAGGTTAAAAAATTTTATTTAAAGTAATTGTTGCCACACGGTACAGCATATACTGAAATGCAGAAAAAAAAAAACATAAGACTTGGCAAAGGCTGAAAAACACAATTTGAAGACACATAGGAAACATCTAAACCACACATGGTAGAGAAGTGGCAGTTAAGATTCATAAACAATTATCATTAATGTTCTAATTTATAATCATTAGACAAAGAAGACAACATGCAAGAACCCATGGATAGTGTACACTGCTAAATGGAAACCCTAAGAAATAATAAAAATGAAGTAGTTTCAAGTAACATTTTACCTCATTGTGGTTACTGTGACATTCAATAATAAATTAATCATTTTTTGAGTTCTTTTAGAGACAGGCTCTCACTGTGTGGTTAAGGCTGGCCTTGGGCTCACTTTGAAGCCCACGGTAGTCCCTGACTTGCAATGATTTGCCTACCTCAACCTCCCAAGTGCTGGGTTTACAGAAGTGCGCCACCAGGCCCAGCAATAATAAATTAATCTTAGTTTCTTCTTTTTAATCCCAGTGTCACTACTGTCATTCATTTCTTTGATGTACTAACACTGTTAAGTACAAACACACAGATTCATAAGTATATAGAGAGGGATGCAAGACAAGCCACAGACTGGGAAAATATTTGCAAAGGATGTATCTCAGGGGATTAGAATGTAAAATATAAAAAGAGCTCTTAAACCTGAAGAACAAGAAAAAACAAACAACCTGATTTAAAACAGTACAAAGGACATTAACGAGCACCTCACTGAAAAGATAGAAGGAAACAATTATATGAAAATTTTTTCATAATATAATATCAGAAATATATATGCATTACATAAACAGTGCTATTACTGCAAGCCTATTAGAATGGGAAAATCCAGCACACTGACAAAGCCAATGCCTGGTGAGGATTTGGCACAATGTGAGTTCCCATCATTGCTAGCAGTAATAGCCTAACTACTTCAGAAGACAGTTTACAACCATTGTAAAATGAAATGCATGATCCTAGAAACCATGTTTATTGATTTAAGTTGAGAACTTATACCCACACAAGAATATGCATGTGATTGCTTGTTTTAGCTAAATTTAAAATTTCAATTCTTCAAAGAAATCATGATAACCTTCTACAGATGAATTGATAAGTTAACTAGAGAAAGATCAAGGTAGACTTTTTTTTTTTTTTTTTTTTGGTACCGGGGATCGAACTCATGACTTGTGCTTGCAAGGTAAGTGCTTATGCCGCTTAGCTAATAATGGGATGGCATTCAGCACTGAAAAGAAATAAAATATAAAACCATAAAAAGCATTTGGGCAGAGAATGGAAACGTTTTAGTGGATTAATAACACTATATATGATACTGAGTGATGTATATGTGCCATTGTGCCTTTATTTAAATCTGCGGAATTCTCGATATCAAGACTGAATGTTAATCTAAACTATAGACTTCAAACAATTACAATGAATCAACAAATAGGTTTATAAAATATAACCACAGCACAATTTTTCAGCAAACTTTGATGTGGAGGCAGTTGGAAAAGTGTGAGAGTTTTGTACCTTGTAGAAGGAAACAATTATATGAAAAAATTTTCATAGTATAATATCAGAAATATATGCATTACACAAACAACACTGCTACTGCCTACCTATTAGATTGGGTACCTTCTGTACTTTGCTGTCCAGTTTTCTAGGAATATACACTTGTACTATAATTGTACTATAATTAATATATAGTACAATTCTTTTAAAATGATGCATGCTTGCTTTAATGAACGTTGAAGAAATCTTTTCCAAAACCATTTAAGTCAATAAAAATCACCTGAAATCATATTTCTAAAGAACACCTAATCTCCTTGGAATGATGATTCCAAGAAAATTCATTTTCATAATTAAAAGTGATATGTATTATTTAACTGGTAACTGTGCAGGTTGAATTGGTACATGCTATATGCAAGCATACTGATATTAAAAGACAACAATATCATGCAATCTTAAATGTCAATCTATTATTGTATATTTAGGTTATGTTCATGATTCTGGTACAAATTAATGAAACAGATATTTATTCAGACAACTTTTAACTAAATGATTAAACTAATTAAATTCCTGGTAGGCCAGGCTCTGGGTTGATGAGTACATTAGTGTTTCTTCTTAGTACCAAATTGTGTTACTCTAGTCTATGGTTTTGCTGCATATTACATAATTTTATCACTAAAGTTAAGTCAGATTGTTTCCACTGAGGCATCAGTGTTTTATTCTCTTAAAACCTCAGTCTCTTTTTCCTAGGTACATTGTGCCATTGACAGATTTGGTTAGATAACGTAAAGTCTAGTGCACTGCTGACAGTCCTTTGAAAGATTTAACGTGGGGTGTCTATAAGCTCAGCTATACAATCACACTCACAAGATCAAAATAGGCACTTTGGGCAATGCCTTCACTCTGAGGAGTACAAGGTCAGAAACACTACATACTTATAGAGCCCTCCCAGCAGGATACTTTGAGGGGAGTCTCTTCAATCATTGTCCCCTGGAGTTAAAGCCAAGTTTCAGGGACTTTTCTCCCTGCCCCCTGCCAAGTATGAGAACAGATAAAAGATGACTAGTCACATCTGTAGAAGTTAAGAATTACTGGCACATGAGCACCATGTTCCAAAGAGGAGACAAGTTTATTGTGGCAGTGATATGTGTCTAGCCCTGATGGGTCCTGAAAAAGGACATACCTAGTCATAAGAATGGTCTCAGTCTGTGAGGACTAAAGCCTCTCTCTACATGTTTATAGCTCATTTATACTCCTGCCAGTGGCAGTAACATTTCTTAATTCCTTACATCTTGTGTAACTAAACAGTTACATCCATCAAACTGCAACTCCTCCTCTCTCCCTATGCTAACAGAACAGCAACTACTATTCTATTCTCTGCTTTAGGAGCCTAACCTCATGTAAGTGGAAAAGTATAGCATTTGTTCTTCTATAGCTGTTTCACATTATTTAATAAATTTCCTCCAAGTTTATGCATCTTGTGACATATGATATCTTTGTTCATTAAAACTGACTATATATATATATATATATACATGTGTATATATATATAACATTTGCTTTATCAACTCATCTATTAATACCATAAGCAGGATCTGTGCCTTATTTATTTTCAATAATGCTACAATAAAAACAATAATGCAGAGACTTCTTTGGGAAATTAAATTTAATTATTTTGGATATGTACCTAGAAATAGGCTTGCTGGATTCTGAAGTAAATGCATTTTAAATTTTATGAGGCACTGCTTACCATAGCAACTGTACTGTTTTCCTCAATAGTGTACAGTGTTCAAATTTCTCCACTTCCTCCTCCCCCACCCGCCACAGAGAGGATATCCATTATAACAGGCATGATGCAATATTTCATTGTAGCTTTGATTTCCTTTTTAATAATTGTTATTTACAATCTTTTCATTTATTTTCTGGCTATTTATAGGTCTTCTTTGAAGAAATCTCTATGCAAGTAATTTTTCCATTTTAGTTATTTGTTTTTATGCTATTTAGTTGTAAGAGTCTCTTATCTATTTATATATTTACTACTTGTCAGATATGCACTTGGTAAATATTTTCTCCTCTCTGGATTGCCTTTTTATTCTATTAATGGTTGCTTTGTCTGTGAACATGCTTTTAGTTTGCTGAGGTTCACTTGTTTACCTTTCCTTT
Source organism: Hydrochoerus hydrochaeris (assembly GCA_004027455.1). Taxonomy (NCBI): domain Eukaryota; kingdom Metazoa; phylum Chordata; class Mammalia; order Rodentia; family Hydrochaeridae; genus Hydrochoerus; species Hydrochoerus hydrochaeris. The sequence goes on from PVLA01000279.1 coordinate 624,187, forward strand.
CCATACCCAGCTGTGGAATCATTATAAGGAATGTATTGTCCAGATCAGTGTTGGAAAGCTTTTCCCTACAGCTTTCGGGCTGGATTTTAATAGTTTCAGAACTTATTTTTAAGTCTTCATTTCATTTTCATTTTATTTTTGTATATGATGTGAAGTAAGGATTCAGTTTCATTTATTTGTATGTGTATATGCAGTTTTCCTAATAGCATCTTTTGGAAAAAAAAATCTGTCCTTGCCATGCTGTAAATTATGGTACTTTTTGTCAAAGGTTTATTCTGGGGATGTCTTGTTTTACTGGACTATATATCTCATTTGCATCAGTATAGTATTACTCTAATCATTTGTTGTCATCAGGGATTGTGTGGAGAAAAATTAGAATCAGGACATGGAATGTATACTATTATTTTATGATGGTCATCCAGAGTTAACAGAAGAAAGTGCAGAAAATCTGTCCACAACACTAAAGGCATAGAATATTTAGCCAAAGGGCCTGGATCCCATAGAAATGTCCCACATGAGTTCAGATGAAAACCCAGAGCCCATGACAATGCCTTTCCTGAGTCCAGCTGGAGGTCTAGAGCCTACGAGAAGGACTCATACCAGTCTGTTTTATGGATCTGTACTGGGAAAGCCCAAAGGTCAGCAGTGGAAGCTAGAAAGTTTATACCAGCGGGCTGAAGGAGCTGTGCTTGTAGGTTGATGGTTCTACATTGGAGCAAGAAGTCACACTCAAAACAAAGACCAGGGCTTTCTTGAAAAGTAAAACAGCCATCCTCAGTGACACGGAGGTCCCGAGCTCCTCTGACGGTAAGCACAGTTGAGTAGATGCCAGAATGCCAGCATGATGAGTTTCTCCTGGAGAATAAATGGCACATGTCTTCTCCTCTGGAGCCAGGAAGTGATGCTTGATGTATGGACCAGGTTCCCTCAAAGGGAACCACAGCCACTCTCACCTACAATGTCCCAAGCTCCTCCAATGACAATGGTCAAACTCACACTGGGAAATCTAGTCATGATGAGCTCCTCCAGGAGAACCAATGTCTCAAACAATAACACATACAAGAACCCACAATGCCTCACTCATCTTCTCCATGTCTCTTTTTATGCTGGCAACTTTCCTCAGGTGGGACATCTATGCTTAGCACAATACTGATTTGATTCAGCTGTCATTAAATTGACCACCAGCTTTTAATCCATAACATCATTGTAGTCTTGTAAAATATTTTCAAATCTGGAAATGTTGTATATCCAACTTTGTGTATTTTAAATTGCTTTACCTATCTTGAAACTTTAAAGATTTTACATAAATTTTAGGATTTTAATTTATATAAAATGAAATTATGATTTTGACAGGTTTATAATAAATCTATATTTCGTTGACTGGGGGTATTATGAACAGTCTAACAATATTGTTTCCATCTACAAACACAAGATGTTTGATTTAGGTTCTTTTCTCTTTGCTGAGACAAAGTACCCATCAATAACATTTCTAAAAGGAAAGATGTATTTGGCTCACAGTTTGTAGAGGTTTCTGTCCACAATTGGCTGGTTTTAAGGTAGGACAATGTGGCAGAAATGTATCACAGAGAATAAACAATCCAGGGGATGGTAAGCAAAAGGCAGTAGCAGCAAGGAGTAACAGCCCACCTTCTTTCTGTCCTTTTATATTCCAACCAGGCTACACACCTATTGATTGGTGCCACCCACAGTAGGGGTGAGACTTCCATTGTCTATATCCAGAACTATGATAAACCAATCTAGTTATCATGTACCATTAACCCCAGTATCATATCTCCTAATACATATTCATATACCCATGATCTAACCACTTCTGAAAAGCCTCCCCCATCCGTGCTAAGTCTTTGGAGGGACATAAAATATAAACCATAGCAATATCTTTCCATTTATTTGTCCTTTAGTTTCTTTCACCTGTATTTTGTAGTTTTCAGTGCATTAGTTTTTATTTAGTAGGTAAAGATATTTTTGTGTATTAAATCCTTCTGATTCTATTGTACATGTATTTTTAATTAATTTTTTTCAGATATTTTACTGTTACTATATTGAAATGAATTTTGTTTACTTATCTTAACCTCTTAATTCATTGAACTTATTTGTTGGATCTGAGATTAGTTTAATGAAGTATTTAGATTTTTCTACATTTAAGATCATGTCCTTTTCAATGAGAATATTATGAATTTTTCTTTTTTTATTAAAATGCCTTTCTTTTTCTTGCCTAAATTGTTTTTTTCTGGATCTTCCACCACTACATTGAGTAATAATAGGAAAAATGTGTATCTCTATGTTCTACTTGACCTTAGAAGAAAGATTTACAGTTCTTCACCACTGAATATTACTTCTAGTGGTGGACTTTTCATATACAGTACTGCTTATGGCTCTTACAATGAGTAAAGTTCTATATCTAATTTCTGAGAGTTTTTATCATGAAATATTGAACTTCATCAAATTTTCCCCACCTATTGAGATAATTCCAATTGTATACTTTATTTTGTTAATGTATTATATCATAGTAATTGATTTGTATACAGCATTTTGAACCATCAATGCATAACTTTGGCAAACGCTTCCCTGGTGACATTGTATGACTCTTTTAATACACTGTTGGATGTTTAAATTAATATTCAAGGTTCCAGGTTCCTAGTTAGCAGTCTCAGGACAAAGGTCTGGCAGTGAAACTCCAGATGACACTCCTATGGTGATACAGTATAACGGGAAACTCTCTAGTGAAATCTGACCAGATTCCTTAAAGTCAGTAATGACAATCACAACTCAAGATAACTACTCCCCATAAAGCTGGATCACTGTAAAATCATACTTCAAATTTTGAATTTTGATGTTATATTGGACCAGTGAGATACAGAAAAATATTCCCCTTTGATGCTGGTTATCAGCCACATGCTGCCTGTCCCATACCGTCACAAAATCATGAGGGTAAGCACACACACTTTGTCTACATTATACTTTCCTGCTAAACTATGAGATCCAGTAGATGAAGTATGCCTAATCATATTCAATTTAAAACACTTTAACTTATAATGGGTTTGCCAGGTTTTAACTCCTTCATAATTTATGAGCATCTGTATATATAAAATAAGCATGTATACCTAGTTCTACATATTAATATAAAGTTAGAAACTGCAGCACTTGTTGAGCGTCAAATAAATGAAACTTTACTTTTTGGAAAACTATTTTTATTGCTGCCATTGTAGCTGTGAATTTACTCAGAATTATTACTATTATTTGAAAATTCTATACTGATAAAACACTCTTCCTGATGCCTGGCTCCTCCTCATCTGTCCATTACTGTTAGAAAATGGCAAATCACTTCCTTTATATTTTTTCTGTAAATCTTATTTTAGCTTATTATTACATGTGTGCAGTGCATAATGTTTGCATTTCTCATGGGATGTTTGTACCTATATATAACACATCTTTATTTTTTCATCATCTTTTCCTTCTCTCCCTCCCTCTTCATCCATCTCTTGATCGCATTCTTTGTTTTTAACTTCTGAAAGAAGATAGTGTTTAATTAAACTTTGTTTTTGAAGACTATTTTACATTGAGATGCAGAAAGAAGAAATCACACAGGGTATGTAACTGTATCCAGTTTCTTTCAATGGGCATATCTTGAAAATCATTGGCCCGTATCACAAGCAGGATGCAAACATTCATACAATTCATCAATATGACTACCTGCATGTAATTAGCTCAGTAGGGAGGCACAAGCCACCCGCACTCCAGCAGCCATCAGAAGACACTGCCCATAGGCAGCCAGCATGGGCTGGGATAAACAGCAGCACACCCTACACCAGGACACCCAGTGGCCACCATTGGATATCAGTAGCGAACACAGGCCAGGAGAACCCAAGAGAACCAAACAGTCACACTCTGGAGAAATTGTAGCCAGTGCAGGAAGTGCCTGAGACCCCACTACATGCTTGTTTAGAAGAACTCAAGAAAATGTCAAGACAAAGAAGCAAAAGGCAGCCCCTATACCCCAATCCGAGCAGAGCACATCCAGGAGATGAAAAAATAGAAGAGATCAGAGTTGCACACCTGAAATTTCTGAAGTGTTGGCAACTGAAGTAAAGAGACAACTTTATGATGCTTTAAAATAAATTAGAACAGAAATAGTGTATCAGGTAAGAGAAGGAATGAAAAACATAATAAAAGAATTGCTAAACATCTCTAAAGAAAACATAGATAAAAATAGAGCATAGGAAAATGAGAGAAACCATGAATGAACCATATAAGAGAGATTTAGAATGCATGAAACAGATTCAAAGAGATATCCAGGAAATTAAAAACTCCATTGAAAGCTTGAAAAATTGTTCAAAAGAAACTGAAGATAGACTTTCAGGCCTTTCAGGTGTGCAGCTTGTGATCATGAAAGGAAAGATGTCTTAAGAATAACAAGGAACCAGGAAATAATAAATCAATGACTATAAGAAGATGCAAAGCAGAAGAATTTAAGAATAATAGGTGTCAGTGAAAAAGCCTGGGTCCACCCAAAAGACATTAAAATTCTATTTACACGAGTATTAGCAGAAAACTTCCCAAACAAGATAAAAGGATATGTCATACCAATTAGTGAGGCATACATAACACCAGCTACCCATAACCAAAATGCATATATACCCAGACATATAATAACCAAGATCCCAGAAATTCAACACAAGAACAGAATATTAAAAGCTGTTAGAAGCTGGGGATTTAGCTTGCAGCACAAACATCTGCCTGCCAAGCCCGAGGCCGTGAGTTTGATCCCTGGCACCAAAAATAAATAAATAAATAAAATAAAAATAAAAAAGATAAAAGCTGTTAGAGAAAAGAAACAGACCCCCTGTAAAGGAAAATCAATCGGAATCACGGCATGCTTCTCAATACAAACAATCAAGTCAAAAAGAGCTTGGAGTGAAGTGTTTCAAGTCCTGAAAGAAAACAACTTACAACCCAGATTGATGTATTCTACAAAACTATGTTTCAAAATTGATGGAGAAACAAGACACTTCCACGACAAAGAACAGCTGAAGGAATGCATGACCACAAAACCAACCCTACAAAGAAGAGAAAAGGATATTCTAGAGAGAGATAAAAAGACCACAGTTAAAGAAACAGCAGCAGAGGGAGACCACTGAGTGAGGCAGACACAGGCAGCCAACGGTGGGAAAATAGCATGGCAGAAAGTAACCGGGGCATGTTTGTCATGACCATTAATGTAGATGGCCTCAATTCACCAATAAAAAGAAACACAGGCTGAGTGATCAGGAAATATGATTTATCAATATGCTTTATTCAAGAAACACATTTAACTCAAAAAGAAATTTATAGACTAAAAGTCAAAAGAGATAAAACAATGCTCTCTGTGATAGGAAATCAGAAAACAAAAAGTAGAAGTATCTTGCCCATCAACTGCAGAAAGGATAAGAAAGGTACGGCATTTCTATACTATGGAAAAGCTACTCAGCTATAAGAAAGATAACCTCGAAGCTCTGGTAGGTAAATGGATACAACTTGAGATCATGCTCATAGGTGAAATGGTTCAGAGTCTCATGGGTGAACGTTGTGTTGGCTCTCTAGTATAAAAGAGTTTAGCGGGGTCCAAAATGCACCATAGATGTTTTGAAGGTGAAAGATGGGACGTTTAGAGGGGAAAGGCAGTGGCCATTTTTAATCTATATCCTGTATTGTTCTCATTGTTCTATTTACTTTGGTTTTATTCTGTTTTGTCTTGTTTGATTTTTTCCATATTCAGTGACATGGATAGCTATTTCAAAAACAACACAATGTATTATTGCAGTCATATTGATTTCCTATTGTCTTGATTCAAAGCTCTGTATTGCTTTATTTTTTTCTTTTGATTGATTTTAATGTATTTTTTAATTTTATTATGTCTGATGGGCAGTTATTTTAAAGGTAACAAGAGGCATTACAGTAGCCATTGTTGATTTGCTTGTATCTTGTTTTGAAGCCTTGCATGACATTCATTGTTTTGCTTTGATTGACTATACTATTTTGTTTGATTTTTATTATGTCTGATGGTATAAACGGCTAATTTAAAGATAACAAGATGAATTATGGTAGCCTCTGTTGTATTCCTATTGTCTTGTTTTGAAGTCCTGTATTGATTTCATTGTTTTGCTTTGATTGGTTTTATTCTGCTGTGTTTTGTTTGATTTTGTTGTGTGTGATGGTATGGGAAGCTATTTTGAAGGTAGCAAGAGACATCATTGTAGTGATTGTTGGTTTCCTTGTATCTTGTTTTGAAGTCCTGTATCATGTTCATTGTTTTGTTTTGATGTCTGTGTTGTTTTGTTTCTTTCAGTTTTATTCTCTTCAAAACTAAAGAAAAAAAAATCCAGCAATTTGTTCAGAAATTTGCAATGCTTACTTGAGCTCATTTTTATGTGTGCATGTGAGTGTGTTTAACTCTGTGAGATTTTATCACATGGGAATTTTTGTATATCTACTAGAACAGTTTAGATACAGAATAGTTCTATCACAATGAAGATTCCTTTTATAGAATACTTTTCATAATATAAGTCTTACTCATTCCCTTCTACCCACATGCGTTATTCAAGCATTAACTAATCTACTGTATACTTCTGGGTATGTATTGTTTTTAAAATATTATATAAAACATTGCTTTATGTAAAGTAATATTATGCTTCCTTCTCACTGATAATGATATAGATTCATATAATTCTATATATCTTTTTTCCTTTGCCATTATGAATGTCCAGTTTATTTACAAATGATGTCACAATGGGTTGCATATCTTGTACATGTAAAATTATGATTTTTAAAAATAATGTATTTCTTGAACCTGAAACATTCAATACTTTGGTATTTCATGAGAAAAAAAAGAAATACATGTTTATTTTGTAAACAAATGCCAGAATTTATGCAGTTTCACTTAGGCTAAAATTTCTAACTGTGGAAATTTAAATAAAAAATAAAATAATGTATTTACAAGTTATGTAAAACCTTTTGTTCTTAACTTGAGAAAATATACTGGGTTACTTAAAAATAGTATAGAAGAGCACATACAGTAATTGGCTGCAATAAAAATAAAAATCAAACATCTTCACTTATTGGAAGATTCAAAGAAATTTTGTTCTTTTTTTTTTTTTTCTGGGGATCAAACTCATGACCTTACACGTACCAGGCAAACTCTTGAGCCTCTGAACTAAATCCCAGACCTCAAGAAACTTTGGGTTTTATTCTTGGAGAAAAAAAAAATTAAAGATATATTTCATGTCACAAATCTTTTCTTTTCTTTCTATAACATCAACAACACTTAAGCCTTCCAACATGCATCCATACTAATAAATTTTTTGACTGACATGCTGTGAAAAGTCATTAAACAAAAGATACTTTTAGGTTTCACAGAAGGAGTGGCAGGTGGCAAACGTAACACAATGTGGCGAATGTGGTGAGACATGTTAAGGACTCTGCCATTTGCTGCAGGTTAAAATTTAAATAAAAGAAATTGAACTATTTTACATCAGCAGATTGTATCAGTGACTGCTCACAGCAAGGCAGTAAACACATGGTGCAACCATTATATCAGTCATCATAGTCTCAGAATTTATGTGGAGTGAAGAAAAGAAAGTTCAAAATGAAGCATGAGATTAAAATTAGTGACTAGTTAGTATTTAAACTTAAAGTGTAGTACTCTTGCCAAGAAAATTTATCTTTAGTGGAAATTATGTTTTTTTGTCCTAAACATAGGCGCTAATTAACCCTATTGCACTGCAACATAAATTTCTAGGACAATATAACAAATCAATTAGCTAATCTCAATAATTAAAAAAGTAAAAGTCATTTCTCATAATCAGCTGACATATGTAGCAAGAATTATAATTAAAACATGATATTAATTAGTAGGAGAGATGAGAAAATTGAAAGATTATAAGCTTGCTTTGTTAGTTAAATTTGTCCTCTTTAGAAAGTTATCTCTCTGTCTTTTACATTGGAAGTTTATAAAATGAGATTGAGCCAAATCCGTGGTTTACTGCAGAGAATAAATAAAAGTCCTTAAAGTACAAAGATACAGAATGAGAACAAAATAGCCAGACCTTGCCCTGAGACTGCTAACCAGAAGCCTGGCATCCTGAATACTAGTTTGAGATAAACCACATATTTTTCTGGCCTGGATACACTCAGCGCTTTGTTCTGACCGTGTTATAAACCCTCCTGTTGACTTACATCGCATGGAAGCGGCCACTGCTCTTGCTGGTGCACAGTACTATGCTTAGGTGAGGAGATTCTGAATACATTGCATTCTGTGCAGGTTTGGCCCCAGATGCCTTTTTATTTTGTCTCATGGCCCATTGTATCTGGTTCTCATATATTAGGACAGCCTTATTTTTATAACAAGTCTCCATTGAATGTCTATTGCTTTAGCATCGTCTTAAAATTTAAAAGTCATTAGTCTAACCAGTGTAATTATAACTAGTGTAATTATGTATATATATATATATAATTATACATATATATATATATGCATATCAATAATTGGAAAAACTTTTAACTTACTATATTAGCATAGTATACTACGAAGAAATTATTTTTGAAAGTCATTAATTATGTAGTTATTAATGATGTAGATACAGCACATTAGATTCTACTATATATATCTATTTTCAGCATAAGATTTAATGACTCAGAATCCTCAGAGATCCTTTTGTGTATAGTTCCTATCTTCAACCTCAGCATAATCCTGTATTTAAAAACAGAATCAACATAAACTGGAATTTTTTTGGCTAGCCTTTTTTCTGATAAAATTTTTAAATGAGAATATTCAAATGTAAAGTATTCACTGTCAAAACATGTCCACACCCACATACATATATTACACATAATGTATATAATATTAGCCAGGAACTTTAAAACTTTTAAAACTTAGCTCAAATAAATTATTTAGAAATCCATTAGCTGCAAAATTAAAATTTAAACAAACTATATTTACACAGAGAAAAATAATTTTTTTAAAGCAGGCACAATGATGAAAAATATTGGGCTGAAGTTGCCGGAAGAAATCAAAAAAGCAGTATTTTGAAAGTCTCAATTATCTTCATTAAAAACAGGCAATTTGTTTTGGAAAGCATTTAACTGAATAATATCTGTGGTCATTAGCATATTGTCATTATCTCTGATTTTTCCCAAGAAAGAAATCTTTGGAAATTCCTAGTAAATAAAATAGAAATTTTTGGTGATATTTTATTTGGATTATATTTTGGTGAATTTTTTTGGTGATATTTTATTAAAAACTTTCAACTGTAAATGTATAGTATAACCACAATGGTATATTCTAAAGGAAGAAGCTATAATTCTCACATTTTTTAATAAAATGAAGGCTGTGTGTATATGTGTACATTAACATGTGTGCATTGCTTCATGTTAAAGATACTCTTGCAGAATGAGTAAAATTGTTCTTCAATTAATGATGAATGAAAGTAGCTCAATAAATTTAGCTTCCTTGTCTGTTAAATAACAACAAACATAAATTTGCTTATATAATTCACAAATTTTCAGAAATCAACACCAGACAGAAGAACATATTATTAAAAGTCATTTCTACAAAAGATAAATGAATGTGTACAACCAAATCTCCTTTTAAGAAACTGTTAATGAAATTGAAGATCATTAATACATTTTTATTTTCCTTCTTGTACTGTCATACTTACATCTACATTATTTTAAATGTTTTATTTGTATATAATAATTTAAATAATCTAAGCTTTACTTTATGTGTTTCTTTACATAACTTTTTTCACTACATGACTACAGTTTTGTTATGTAAATGAGCATGGTAAATAATGATCTCTCATGTCAAAAAATCTAGAAGTGCTACTATAATTTACAGGTCTTTTATATCTGTTCACACACAGACACACAAGCTTACAGTTCTCACATACATTTAATACCTGTATCCTGTGATCTGCATATGGTCTGGGATTTCACAATATCCGTATCACTTTCACAATAGTTCTGATTTATGTTTTGTCCTAGTTTAATGCACATTTGCCCTCCCATTGTATATCTCATGCCATCTTGAGCAAAGCTATACTTTTCTGAAAATGAGTGGGAAAGCTTTTTCAGAGCCTTCGAAAAGTGCAAACATGCTCTTGGCTGTATCATAGTTGGAAGACAAAAAAAAATTACTTTATGGTCAGTTGTAAAAGAAATAGAACAGGTCTAAAAGATGGAGAGAGCATGGAGAATGTGAACGTACATGGGCACAAGAGCTAATTACTGGGGCAAAACTTCTCCTGAATTCAGCGTATATGTTCTGTAAGCTAACTACTTTTATGGAGTTTAATGGTCCATGAAAACAACTAACATACCGGTCTCTTGTTGGCTATATAATCTTCAGTAAGTGCCCTCATTTCTTGTTTGTGTGTGCCCGAGATCTCCTTTTTAATGACCTCCTGCTGTACTCCAATTGGTCTGGTCAGCTCTCCTAGCCTCCATGCTCCCTTAAGCCTCTATATCTGGGGTGTGGATGCTTGACAAAAAAAAAAAAGGTTGACTGTAATCCTATTCATAGGGATAAAAGATCACTGAAACTCATTCTAATAAAATGGGCATCTTATAAACACACAGCTTCTGATACTTAATTGCCACTTTCATATCTTTTCTAAAAACTATTCTTTACTTCTATGAAAAGTTCTCAGTCTCAAAGCCAAATATTTTCTCCTTTTTTGTTACCACTGAATGGTTGATTTTTATTTCATATAGATCAAAAGTGGTAATTAATATACATAGAAATTAGCACATTGCCGGAAATTTAGCATATAGTCAGTATTTTCTAGAAGAATGAAAGACTTAGTTTGAGCTACTCTAACAAAAAAGGCTTGAAGTAGGTAGATGAAGGACAGAAAAAGATTTCTCAAACTTTCACAAACTGAAAAGTTCACTATTAGTGTGTAAACCAATGCATTTCCTGGTCAGGTCTTTTCTTCTGGTTAAGTCCTCACAGGTTGATGAGAGAGCTCTCATGTGTCTTTCTTAAAAGGAACTGATCTCATTATGAGGACTTCACTGTCATGAACTCATCTAAATATAATTATCTAAGTTCCCACATTTTAATCCTTCTTAATGAAATCTTGCTAGGAATTACAGTTTTAACTCATGAAGTGTAAGGAGACATAAACATGCGTCTGAAACAATGGTAGTACTAGTTTATCTTTTATCGGTCAGTCTACTTTCCTGTAGAAAGATTCTGACAGATAACCAATTTGATCATAATAAACCAACCCTCTTATCATGATAAAGGGGAAAATCATCTCTGGTAGAGAAAGTATTAGTAAATTTCTGAGTGATTGAGTCCAAATTGATAAAAACTACATAAAATAATACTGCACAAGTGCTAATAATTAAGATGCAGGTCATTCCTTACTAAATGAAGTTGCTTTATGAGCTATGGCTACAATATCATTTCCATATCAAGATCCTTGAAATCATCCTTGGAATTTATACCAGGTCAGTCCTAGTTACTACTTAATGCTGTAATAGAAGTTCCAAACATCCAAAAATGTGGTTCTTCCTTGGTATCATTTCTCATTTCAATGTAACATTTTATAATTTTTAATTGATATTATGGAATTTTGTAACTGGGAATGTGACTACTTCATACAAGTAAAAGCCATACATGTTCTTATCCTTTAAAGTTCTTGTTTGTTCTCATAAAAATTACTTTCTACTTTATTATTAGCAATATTGCTGATGCCTTCCATTATAAATAAGTGTTGCTCTAGTAAATATAATTTTAAACATGTTGCATAATCAAAGAAAATATCTAAAGAATTTTTTCTTTAGACCCTATGAGAAAATAATACATTCAAAATTTGCATTATATTGTGTTTTTCAAGTTATAATTCCATTCTGACATTGCAACAGTATATCTCAAAAAATAAGCATTCACTGTTCAGTGAGTAATGTTACATAAAATGTAAATAAAAGATTATCTAAATGCAGTGATTAGCATAAATATGATTCACCATAGTATGCATTAGGGAAAAATAAACATATAAAGAAACAGATTTACATTTGATTGACTCAGAGGTACAAGTAGTAATGTGGTAACAATTCAAAGATTTTGCCTATAATTCAAGTGTTCTCAATTTGGTGAGGTGCAATACAAATAATGTAATACACATGGCATTTCAATTTCATTTCAAAGTGCCAGTATATATTGCTGAACTGCTAATAAAACAATCAGCTTCAATTTTTAAAGAATATTCTCTTGTAGTAGTTTCTGAAGATTTAATATTATTGATCTATTAAATATTACATTTTTCCCAAATTATGAAATAAAAATAAAATTAAAAAAAAATAAAAGCTTGCATAAGTGCACATGGGTTAGTCAAAATCTCAAGGGGTTGTAACCAAATGTATAACTCTGCAAATTAAAGTGCAAGCCAAAGACTGAGATCCACCAAAGAATGGAGACAAAGAAACATGTCATAGATGACTTGCAGAATTCAGTAAAACTACAACTTAAAAGACTAGACATGAAGCAAGCAGACAGAAATGGCTTGAATGTGTGCATTATATGAAAGGGTAAGGTGGAGGCAATGCACCTTACCGGAGAATAGAAAGTATTATACCCTAATATATCACAATTCTCTATTTTTTTTCTTTTCTACCCTTCAATTGTTTTAAAATTGGTACATGTTTGTTATAAATAATAATTATATTCACCACGAGGAATTGTTACATATTACATCTTGCTAATTATTATTTCCACTTCTTTCACTGCTCCTCTCATTATTCCTACATTTTTAAATTCCTTTCTTCATTTCTTCTTCTTGCCATTTTATCTCTCTGCATCCTCTGTTTTGTTCCACTGATGCAAATGTCTGTTTCTTTTCCCAGTACCTTGCTATTTATATCAGTGTATTTTTGTAATACTGGTATAATCTCAAGTCTGGGATTGTGATACCTCCCACTTTGCTCTTGCTGCCCAGGTTTGCTTTTCCTATTTTGGGTCCCTTCTGTTGCCTTACAGATTTAGGATTATTTCTTTTCCAGTTCTGTGAGTAATGCTGTTGGTACTTCAATTGGGATTGCTTTAAATCTGCACATCAATTTTGGAAGTATGGCCCTTTTGACTGTATTGTTTCTCCTACCCAGGAAAGAAGATGACTTTCCATTTTCTGACATTCACTTTGGTCTCTTTTAAAATATTACTGTCAGATATGTACTAGAGGTCTTGAAATTCCTTGATTAGTCTAATTTCTAAGCATTTAATTTGCCTTGATGCCATTATTAATGTTATCATTTCCCTAAATGGTTTACCTGTGAGTTATTTGTGTACAGGAAAGCTACTAGTTTTTTTTTTGTAGATTTTCTATTCAGATACACTACTGAATTTCATTATTCTAGCTGTTTTGGTGTAATTTTTTGGTTCTTCTATAAAGAAGATCATGTCATCTATAAATTTGCCTTCTTTTCCTAAACATAGACTTTCAATGTCCTTTCTGATTCCTCTGCTGCTTAAAGTACTATATTATACAGGAATGGTGACAGTGGTAGATTTTTCTGTTTCTTATCAAACTGAAATAAAAGTCATTCTGTGACTTTTTTAAAAAGATTTTTACCATGAATGAATGCTGGATTTTTTTCTGTGTGTATTTAGATAATCAGGTGATTTTTGTTCTTGTTTCTCTTTATGAGATATATTACATTTATTCATTTATGAGTGATAACTTATTCTTCATTTCCTGGGATGAAGCCTAATTGGTCATGATGTATTAACTTTATAATGATTTTTTCATTCTATTTGCTAGTATTTATCTGTGACTATCTTTATGTCTATGTTCATTAAAGTGATTGTTCTGTAGACCTGTTTTTTTGGTTTAGTAATTGTCTGGTCTTGGAATCAAGGTAATACCAACTTCCCAGAATGATTTTGAGATAATCCATCCCAAATTTATTAAAGAGTTTGAGGAATATTGCCATTAGATCATCTTGACATTCTTTATAAAGTTCAGTGTTGATTCTACTGCCTTCTAGATATTTCTTAATTGGCAGGTTATTTTATTGTTGCTTGAATTTCATTGCCAATCATTAGATTATTCACAATTTCATATGTTCTTCATTACATTTTTGTAATGCATATGAATCTGAGAATCTGTTTCACCTGATTTTTCCCATTTATAGGAGTACAAGTATTTATCTGGTTTTCAAAAGGGCCCCTTTTGATTTTGGCTTTTTTATTGCATTTTTTTTGTGTCTGCTCTTTCTTTTTTTTTTTTTTTGGTAAAATTGACTAAAGTCATTACTATTTTGTTAATCTATTTTAAGAACAGACTCTTCACTGAGTTAATTCATTGTATTCATATCTGAATTTCATTAATTTTGCTCCTATATTGTTGTGCAGAAACCAACATCAAACTGAGTGGAAGACTTTTTGCACCAAGGACTTTAGAGGCCAACTCTGCTAATCTTAATGCCAGCATACTGCTAGACTAGAACAGAGTCCAAATCACCAGCCTCAAGTCAGCTTTGAGTTCAGTTTAACTATAATTTTCAAGCAGAAAGCACAAGGCATATGGCAGGTTATTACAAAATTGGTTACATGCATTGAACAATGTCACATATTGTCAGCAGGCTAATTCTAAATAGATTTACTTAAAGGAACTGTTTACCACAATGTAGGGAAATCCTAGGGATGAGAGAAGAGTGTTTGAGCAAAGCAAGCATATTCAAAAGTGTTCTTGACTGTATCACTTTGTCTCAGTGTCTTTGAAGCTAGATGGGAACAATACATACTCCGTTAACTAAGGAAAACACAATATGCATATAGTTAAGCTGACCAAGGGCATTATCAGAAGAGGAGCAGCTGGACAGAGGCAGTCAAGACTGACTGATGCAGCAGGGAGCTTACATGACAAGCAGCAGGAACATAGGCAGAGGTCACTATTTGATTTTTTAAACTTTTTATAACATGTTTATAAGTTTTCTATTTTATAACTGTGCTCTTACTATTTTTTCTGTTTTTTTATTTAAAGAGAAAAAACAAAACAGAAAAAAAGGGGTAGAAACAATACAGAATTTCAGGAAAAAAAAGCAGTAAGAAATCACTAGTTGAAAAATTACATATTGTCTTCTTAGACCTAGTTGTTAAAGTTACAAAATTAAAGCATACAAAGTGGACATTCAAACAGTGAGACTGCAAAGAAGTTCAATGATCCAGTAACAACTTAGCAACATGGTTATCAATCCTACACACTCAAACATACATGCAGCCATATCCTCTAGAGCACTTTCTTTTCTTCTTTTTACTTTTTA